>OZ023218.1:10726859-10798362 GCA_963995525.1 Escarpia spicata
CTCTCACTCTCTCTCTCACTCTCTCTCTCTCTCCCTCTCTCACTCTGTCTACCTCTATCTCTGTCTCTCTCTCACTCTATCATTTTCTCCCCTCTCTTTCGAATTCCTCTGGCTGTCTACCTGTCTGTCTGTATGTATGTCTTTATGTATGTCGCTCTTTCTGTCGGTCTTTCTATATGTCTGTATGCATATATGTATGTCTGTCTGTCTGACTTTCTGTCTGTCCATCCATCCGTCATTCTGTCTATAATCTGTCTCCCCCCTCTCTCCCCTCCGCCTCTCTCTCTCTCTCTCTCTCTCTCTCTCTCTTGCTCTTTCATTCGCTATTGGTCTATTACTCTCTTCTCTATGTCTCTCTGTCTCTTTTCCTGCATCTTCCCCCTCTCCTCAACTCTCACTCTCCCTCCTCTTTCTTGACCTCTCGTTCTCTCCTCTCTCTCTTACTCTCTCACTCTCTGTCTGTCTGTCTGTCTGTCTGTCTGTCTGTCTGTCTGTCTGTCTGTCTGTCTGTCTGTCTGTCTGTCTGTCTGTCTGTCTGTCTGTCTATATGTATGTCTCTCTCCCTGTGTGTTTGTCTTTCTGAATGCATATATGTCTGTCTGTCTGTCTCTCCGCCCGTCCGTCCATCCTTTCCTCCATCCATCCGTCATTCTGTCTATCGTCTGTCTCTCTCTTCCTCTCTCTGTCTGTCTGTCTGTCTCTCTCTCTCTCTCTCTCTCTCTCTCTCTCTCTCTCTCTCTCTCTCTCTCTCTCTCTCTCTCTCGTCTCTCTTGCTATCTCACTCTCCTCTCTATGTTTACTTGTCTCTATCTCTCTCACTCTCTCCCTCCCTCTCTCTCCCCCTCTCCCCCTCTCTCGGCTCTCTACCGGATTGCTTTGTTTCACCACAATTTTTTTTCGTAATCATGGTCGCATTATTCGCTAGCTACACGAACAACATGAATACTAAGTCCAAACTGTGCCGGATAGCGGTGGGCCTTCGGTAATGCAGTATTCGTTCGACGTTGCTTAACGTTATTTGAACAACATCGTTCAACAACGACCGTTGTTTCTTTAGTCGAGAACCAGAACATGCAAAGGATAAAACCATGTCTTGACGACAATCGTTCATTGGTTTGTTGACTGGAACACGCACATTTGAATGTAGATGTGAAAGTTTGACAATGTCGGCGTGTCGCACACATTTAAATGTGCAGATTGGTCAGATGAAATATATTGTATATATTGTAATACTTTACGGTTGTTCAGATTATAAATATTAGTGTTTCTAAATATTTCATTTCTATTTATTACACACGTCCTTTGGCTGAAAAATCATTTATCAAAATGTGTATTGTTAACGGAAAGAATCGTTCGGTGTATTTTTTTCGACGGATGTTCCGAACCAGTCTCTGTGGAAACCCTCGAAAGAAAGAAAGAAAGAATTAAGTAAAAAGAAAGAAAGAAGAAACTATTGTAAGTATGTGATCACAGGTTTTGGAACGTATTAATTGTTAAATTGGTATATTTGGGGTCCCCGCTTTCTCGGAGGAATTCACTTCCCGTTAGCCTTACATTAGCAGAAAATATAGTTTCATTTGGCCGTCATCTAAAATCATATCGTTTTGATACTGCCTATTCTCCTTAGGTTTTTAGCAATTCCATCCATCTGTTTTACGATTAGGATATTGCTTAATCCTTTGCTTTTGCTGCGCCACTGAGTTCGAGGATATTGGCGCAAAAGAAGTGATGTATTATTATTATTATATAAAATTGAGGATCGGTATCAAGGACAAGGCCAGCCTCACACCGCACTAGGGACGTATCCCAGAATGACGTGGCCCTGGATGTTTTTCATAGGAGTTCAGGGCACCATGCTACTAATGTGATGAAAATAATAATATAATCCACCATTAAACAGAATCCGTTGTTAATGTAGGGAATCTTTTTTCAAAATGAAAAACCATTACCGTATTACTGAGGACAATACTTTCGTGACACGCCGGCGAAAATAGTGCGTCCTTGTGTTTGACAGTTTCCATTGTACAAGATCACTGCTACAGGTCGAAATCGATTTTAAAAAGCAAAATTGTGCGTATAAGCTGATGTAGATGTTAATGAAACGATACCTGTTATCTACACTAACAGCTGATTCTTCTCCACACTGCCTGTTAAGCAAAACGATACGTCTCAGATGAACATTTCGGGGTTTATGGAACTGCAGTCTCGTCTTCATCATGCATCATGACACGCAACCAGTGCATTTGTTCTCCAGTGTCATTCTTCGTCAGGCATCACCCCCATCATCGGTAATGCAGCCACTTTGCAATTAAAGACAGTCCCAAATTAGTTTGCAGCAGTACGGCAGTAACGAATAGTAAAATTACACCCGCTAGCATGGTCAACTCGCTACTCAGGTCACTTGACCTGTCTCAGGGCTGACCTTAATAGTGAGGTTCCACTGCGTTGATATGTCCGAAGGTCCAACACCCTGACGCTCATAATCTCCCACGGTGTTCATTTACTATTTGTTTCGATGTGCACAATGCATGACATTAGATAGGAGTTGTCCCAATTTGATACTCACCGGGATATCGATGTTATGGTTTCAGTTCCATATATCGATGGCGATGTCGTTTATGGTTACCGCGATTTCGCAGAACGAATGCAGTGTCGGGTGGCTTTATTCAAACGGAGACCACAGGCTATCTATTACTCAGGCTAATATAAACTGTTCTAATAACTGAAAAAAAACCTCCGTAAATATTACTGTTGTGTCGGTTGTTACCTTCAGAATAGTACTACACATATATATATCCCCTTTTCATCGCAGCAAAAAACCATCTTTGGAATAGTTGAATTGGCATGAAACGATCCCGGGCAAGATGTGATTCTAGTTATTATTCTTCGTACCAAAGACCGGTTTACACGTTCGAAGTTTGCCCGATTTATCAAGTAACGCGGAGTCGTATGAAACTGTATGTGCGTTTAAACGAGCGACGGTGCAACACAGATTAGAACCGTGCCACTCCTGATTTTTGCTATGATGAAACTTCACTACCGGTGCACGTGCTCTCGTTCGCAAATAAATTATTTATGATACAAGCAGAGTATACAATATATGATCAATGAGGCCCTACCGGAAACAGCTCTCTCTTGGGTAAATGCGTGTAAAAGTGTTCTGTTATTGGACCTACATATCTAGACCACCAACAGCGTGGGGGCTGTAAAACACCATACCGCACAGTAGAATGACGCAGTCTGTTCCTAATTTTGTTTATTTATTAATTTGTATAATGTTCTTAGACTATAATAACTATGCGAAAGGTATACTGTCCGCCAAATTGTGTTTAGTAAGCCCGTAACACCGTTCGCAATTTAGAAGGTACGACCGCGAAGCATGTTCAAATAATAAACAAAACTTCCAGTTTCAAAACAAGCTTTATTGGCAATACGGCCGTGTCCGGCTGAGTTAGCCGCAATACGTTTTGATGTTCAACAATTTCCCATGTCCCCATGTTAAACATGGTAGACTTCTTGTTACAAATGACTAGACTGGCTAATTCCGGGTAGAGGAAAGACTGCCTCCCTTTAATACGTCAGAAGAACCCCCAAAGACGCCCTCTCCTAGAAACTGCCATCCCTTGAAAACACAGAATGCTTGATTTTTCATTTGACACCCGTGTTAAATTAATTAGATTAAGCGGCAAGTTACAACTTTTTAAAACTGCTAGTAAACTCATTGAGCATCGGCTAACGTATACCTGAAAAGAAATATTATCAACAAGTACAAACCTTCGCGACAAACTAATTACTACCCAATACCAAGACAAAGATGTCTTCTGAATAATTATTAAGAAAACAATGTGTAATGTGTATAATGCTGAAACCTTCGCAGAGTGTTACAATGTGTAATGTGTATAATGCTGAAACCTTAGCAGAGTGTTACAATGTGTAATGTGTATAATGCTGAAACCTTCGCAGAGTGTTACAATGTGTAATGTGTATAATGCTGAAACCTTCGCAGAGTGTTACAATGTGTAATGTGTATAATGCTGAAACCTTAGCAGAGTGTTACAATGTGTAATGTGTATAATGCTGAAACCTTCGCAGAGTGTTACAATGTGTAATGTGTATAATGCTGAAACCTTCGCAGAGTGTTACAATGTGTAATGTGTATAATGCTGAAACCTTAGCAGAGTGTTACAATGTGTAATGTGTATAATGCTGAAACCTTAGCAGAGTGTTACAATGTGTAATGTGTATAATGCTGAAACCTTCGCAGAGTGTTACAATGTGTAATGTGTATAATGCTGAAACCTTAGCAGAGTGTTACAATGTGTAATGTGTATAATGCTGAAACCTTCGCAGAGTGTTACAATGTGTAATGTGTATAATGCTGAAACCTTAGCAGAGTGTTACAATGTGTAATGTGTATAATGCTGAAACCTTAGCAGAGTGTTACAATGTGTAATGTGTATAATGCTGAAACCTTCGCAGAGTGTTACAATGTGTAATGTGTATAATGCTGAAACCTTAGCAGAGTGTTACAATGTGTAATGTGTATAATGCTGAAACCTTCGCAGAGTGTTACAATGTGTAATGTGTATAATGCTGCAACCTTAGCAGAGTGTTACAATGTGTAATGTGTATAATGCTGAAACCTTAGCAGAGTGTTACAATGTGTAATGTGTATAATGCTGAAACCTTCGCAGAGTGTTACAATGTGTAATGTGTATAATGCTGAAACCTTCGCAGAGTGTTACAATGTGTAATGTGTATAATGCTGAAACCTTAGCAGAGTGTTACAATGTGTAATGTGTATAATGCTGAAACCTTAGCAGAGTGTTACAATGTGTAATGTGTATAATGCTGAAACCTTCGCAGAGTGTTACAATGTGTAATGTGTATAATGCTGAAACCTTCGCAGAGTGTTACAATGTGTAATGTGTATAATGCTGAAACCTTCGCAGAGTGTTACAATGTGTAATGTGTATAATGCTGAAACCTTAGCAGAGTGTTACAATGTGTAATGTGTATAATGCTGAAACCTTAGCAGAGTGTTACAATGTGTAATGTGTATAATGCTGAAACCTTCGCAGAGTGTTACAATGTGTAATGTGTATAATGCTGAAACCTTCGCAGAGTGTTACAATGTGTAATGTGTATAATGCTGAAACCTTAGCTGAGTGTTACAATGTGTATGTACGTGTAAGTAAACACCCTGCAAGAACAGAACATATCTAACAAAACAGTCTGATCAGCTTACCCATTCAATCACGTCATTTTATGTCAATCATATGTGTGGCCTCTTCAGATTCAGGGGGATTCTGCAGTGTTTCTGCTGACATAAATACATTGTATTAGCAACCTACGTATGTTGGTACGTCTCATCTGAAATACACAAATTGCAAGCCTTCTACACATATATGCCTGGTGCTAAGTACGTCAACAAGATGTTCCGATGTTTTAAGGAAACTACAGAAATTGCCGCAAGCCTTGAATTCGCCCCTGTACCGCCTGGGCTCGTGGCGAACATCGTGCTAATTGACCCTCGAAGCCAGTTATTGCGTCAGTAGACAAAACACATCATCAACGTTACCTAAAGGCTGGGCCATCTTCTCCATCCGAATCTTTACAACAGGCTGTAGCTGCACTCAATCCAGTTCGTGGTTACTAGGATGTTTTTACATTCCAAACACTTAGGTGTGATCTGAAAGATTCGCAATTTCAGAAAACGTATATTGTTTATTACTGAATAAAACCTCCACCCATCCCGCCGACACGTATCCCTAAAAAAATCAGCAGGTGTAAATGCCTGATTCAATACCGACGCACCTGGCCAATCCAATTGGATAAATTGCCGATTCGTGTAGTACTAGCCTACTTCTCGAGACGTCACAGAGCTGTTAAATTGTGTATGGCGTTTCCAGTAGGACTGCAACAAGCGTAGAGAAAACAGGTAATTAACAACGGTACGTTCACGAGACATTTGTAATATTAGATTTCCCAATTGGAGTCTAGAAATTTAACAAGATTTTAAAAGATATGACGAGATTGATGCTGAGAGCATAAGCCCCAGATGGCAAGCGGACACGCAAGCCCTTGGCTTATCGAGAGACCATTTTTCTTTATCTGTGTGAAACTTGCTCTTCTGATTTTTTTTTCGATTTTTTTAATATTCACACTGCTAGCATTTTTACAATCAATACTCTTCTTTTCGTTTAGTCAATAAAAAACTACGCTTGATACAAACAATACCACATAAATCATGTTGTATATTTAGAATCAGCTGTCAAGACAATGTTGGCATACACACCGAACAACGACACGTGCTAGTATAGATACACGGATAATCGCAGATGAAACTTGTTGATGTTTTGCCTCTGTAAAAAGTATACTGTTATATCGCGCAATAACCAGTCCTCGGGACTGCTCAGAGCGCTTTACACTTTACTCCACGGCATACCTGTTCAATCGAACACCATCTCGACTTCTCTGGGAAGCATTCAGCCAAGCTGTAATCAAAGCGCGAAGACTATTCGTACACAAATATCCACTACTGTCTATAGCCAGTTCCTCATTCATACAGCTGAGTGAACTGAAGCAATGGAGTCTGAACGAACTGGCCTAAGGTTCGACACGGCAGCACATGATTCGAACCCAGGTACTCTCTGAGACTGAGAGTCCATTGCTCTACACATTACGCCACTGCGCTCCACTCTCTAGAATGTATGCCGATTTTTTTTGGCAGATGTACTGGCACGCGGTCTTTATATGTGATAAAACGTGATTATTATTATTCCTCACCACCAAGTTATATATATATATATATATATATGTATATATATATATACACTGTTTTATTATATATATATATATATATATATATATATATATATATAGTTATATATGTATATATATAATTATATATATACATTTTATTATTATATATATATATAAAGGGCATAAAGAGTAGTACTGAGGACATTTGCGTGACCCGTCACCTGCATCTCCTCGTGTTGTCATCTTAAACTGTATGATGTGGACGCTCGCGTTAATTATCTATCTGATGCACCGTGCAAGTAAAAAGTGGACTTGAGTTGACCCTGGTTGTCAGGTGGTTCATTTCCTTGACCGCTATTAAAGACGTATCATCACAAACGACGAAGTATACAATAAAAGCCTACGCGTGAATCTATGGAATTGGCTTCCAAATGAGATTCGTAGCTCAATGTTAGAGTTTGGTAGAATGTTAGCAGGAATACCCGGCGATTTTTGTTGGCTAACGATTAAGGAGCCATTAGTGATGTTTCGTACAACTAAATCGCTCAATTATCTTAACTGATCACTATCAAATTACATATAAATTGCAAATATTATATGTTTTAATATGTCTTGCTGTAGTATAGGCATATTTACCGTAACAAGTATAGGCCTACAAATGGGAATTCAAAAAGGCATAAACAAACAAGAATCGGTCCTCTACGTTTGTCGAATAAAGATCTGTTTAGTCTTTGCGACGACTGTATTACGACCGAAGTTTGTCTTGTCTGCGCGGAAGAGAACGGGCGAGACATCTACCGAGACGTTGGCCCTCTAGTCGGTGAGTTAACAGTCCTGACTTTTATTCAGATTGTAACGTATCAGCGTCTATTCATTATACGCCCACATACAAATTCCTGCTGATTTTCTAATCAGACGCATACTTTTAGGGGCTCTAAATCATGCAATAGAGAGGCATTTTGGGGGGGGTTTCCGGGCAACCAATAACCCCCATGGGTATGCCACTGATATATATATATATATATATATATATATATATATACATATATATATCTATCAGTGGCATATATATATAAAACAAGTTAATTTGTTACAGAGGTCAAACATTGGACGTGCTCGGCTCGTCATCTTTTAACCGGGAGTAGATGCATATAGCCAGTCAACCCTCTACCTCCCTGGTATGAATTATAAGTTATGAATCTTGTTTTATATATGTTCATACTTGTTTCCAGTTGTAGGCACATTTAACACTTGAATGTGGTAGGCCTACTAGTGAGGCGAGGAGAACTTGTATCTTTTCCTGCTTTTCAGCTTCGGGCCGCGAATGAGGTGCGTGGTTTATACATACTATCCCTAGCTGGCTTCTCTGTGTAGCAGGGCAAACTTAGCAAAACATGCTTTACTATGTACCCATATTCTCCATGGCGACCCCTGTGAGACTGTGTCGGGGTTTCTGCATTCGAGCAACATTCTCATCTTTTGTCCTCAAGTGACTTTTGAGTTTTAATGCGAGGAAGGCCCGAACCGCTCACAGGTGGCAGAGTCTGCGTTATCCGTGATTGGCTGGGCCAGGCCCAGGAAGGCAATTTTGTTGTTGCAATCTGCTGCGCTTTCTGTGGGGTTATCGGGTGGTTTCTGGGTCCTACATTTATCTCGCTTAGATAGTTAATCATTGGCAATCTCCATGGACTGAATGTACGAATCATCTGTGCTTGTAAGGTGAATGGCCTTTTACTATCTAGGTCGCCGGCAATGCCCATTTTCATGTCTACCTTTTATGTTACTGTGGTGTTATTAAAGGGCATTGCCATTTTCCAACCATATTCTTTATCTCTCTTTCGCTTCACAAACAAACATTGCGCAGCAAGTTCCAATACACACCACATCCTATAATTACATTATAGATGAGGCGAGGAGCGGTGAATAAAACATGTTTAATGCAGCGTTTGCTTTCATATGTTGTCGATAATCGTGTTGTAGTTTGTGTCGGGACTACATCACGGAAGACATCCGTCAGACAGGTTGGTATTAATGGCAGCAAGATATACGATATTCGATTAATATTTTAGATCATGTCGTGCAAACTGCGTGCGGTGATGAGATCGAGGGTTAGCATTAATCCAGAATAGTAGTTCGTGATATAGGCAGCAGACTCGCATTAGAGTAATCCTCGAATAGAATCTGGTCCTGAAATGATATGGCGTTTCTTTTTGAGGGGGGTTAGGTCTACCCGCTCATGCTCGAAACCCACATACACCCCCCCGTTTTTCAGCTGAACCAGCTACATGGCTCGTTAAAAAGACACTTGCACGGACAAAAACTGCTACATATGCAGTTAGCCTACCAACATACATCATATACTCTTTTTTATCTATTAAAGCAGCTTGTAGCTTTAACTTAATATATGGTTGTACACCACAATGGGAGTAGGGGAAATGTTTTAGTTAAAATTATCAGTGGGTGGCTCTCATGTTCAGCGGCACATGTTTTGTACTTATTTGTATTATATATGTCGAATAAAGATGTTCAGCCCTCCAATATTGATTATGTTCATGCCGAAACTGATTATCTTACTGTGGTGGTAGAGATCTCTGAGTAAGTTGGAGACCTACAGGTGTAGCTTGCAGGTGATCACTAATTCCAATCCTTATATCGGCATAATGACAAATAATACATGGCAAATCATGCGCATTAGTGATTGTAGGCAAATCATTTTAGGATTTAAGCCCACCAAGAACATCCAGAGTGGGGTACTGCAGGCCATGTCTACTTTCCGGCATCTCGTTCAGTTGGTACCAAGTATATTGTTGTCCATTGCTTTGGCCTCCATCAGTGCGGGACAACGGAAGCCCCGATGACCGAACAATTGAGGATCTTCTGTTGATGAACCCGTTACGTTGCGGTTTGCCTACGTCACAATCAAAATGAGCTCCATCAACCTTTACTTTTGCCAACAATTTTGATAACGGTAACTGAGTCTGTATATACATTATATGACTAGAGCTGCATGGCATCTGCTAGATCAAACACTCCCGCATACAGTTGTGGCTTTTGGAAACTTAACAACCACTCTCTCTTGTTCACAGCAGTCTGCGGTTCGTGTTTGTTGTCACCAGTCTGTAAGTTGTCCGTGTGTTTGTTGTCACCAGTCTGTAAGTTGTCCGTGTGTTTGTTGGCCGTTTACTTCTCACGTCATTCCCCCAATCACTGTTCGCTTTACGACTCACCGCAATGTACGTAGATTCGCAATTAATCCCTTCGATTGTATTACATCAACCGGTCGGATGGATGAGACGCGTAGCATTATTAAAATGGCCTTAGTCAGGATGGAATGCGATACAATGAAACACACATTAGGCCTACTATTACAGTAGTTCTGAGTGGGTCGCCAAGAGTCTCTAGTGATTTCCGAACTTTACTTTAATGTCTCTTTTCGTCGTTCCAGAAGCATGCGAGTCGGATAGTTAATTAGTTATACCAACTGTTGCATGCTTTTAAGACGCCAAGTGACAACACCACACGGCATTTCAAGTGTGCCCGGCGTTTGGCAAAATGGATTCCTTTAAAATGCAGACAAATTTACTGATCGATATCGCTTTAAGAAGCACGTCCTGGCACATTATATGTAACGGGATTTTCTACCTCCTTATTGTCACCGGTTTAAAGTAAATTAACGTAATATCCTTCATACATTGTCGATACATTCTTCCTGACTCCGTCCACGGGTTTTGGCAAAGAATGGTATCTTTCTGTGTCGCTAAACAAATGAACGATTCAAATTTAGTAATTCTTCCTAATTCATCAAAAGTTAGCTGCTTGAAGGCATTGGTCGCCAAAGAAGTCCAGCGAACGGAATTTGGGTCTCACCCCACAAACATTAAGAAACGCTGTATTGTTAGGATTCCACGAAGATTTCGGCGCATATGAAATTATGAATGGCTGTCGTTTCGTTACGGCGACAGACATTTAGAGAACGTGTCAGATAATATTATTTGGACTTTTTTTTACACGGGGTTCATATTTTCTTAACGATAGTAGTAGTTTAGCTCTCCATTATTTAAAACCATTTGAAACTACCGATTGTATTGCAGAAAATCACCAAGAAAATAGTTTCTCGAAATTGTATGTCTATTCTAAATAGTTAGCTGTTTTTTTTTTTAATGATGGTTTTAATTCATGTTTGTAACGCCTCTGAGCTCAGGTTCATGAGCGCTATAGAAATTAATTATTATTATTGTCAATATTATTCGTGGTCAGAGCAGCTGCCGTCAACGGACAGCGTGTATCCGAGTGTAGCATTTCTGCTATTTATATATTTTCAGAATCTTATTTCCTGGTCATTTTGTCTTATCATTTTGTTAAAGTATAAAGGCCAGGCTAGTGCACTACGTGTCGTAGACAGAATACATTGTGTTGCATAATTATTTGTAGACAAGCGCACGTGTGCCCAGTGAAGCGTCGTTATACTCAGCCTTTAATTAACTCGCGTCGTCGTGGCCGATTATACTATTATAGGGGTGTTTTCATGATGCATAAATTACGTAGGGTTCATTATCATGTTCGTATTGATTTAATTCGTTCAATCCGGTCATGGGTCACTCCGGGTGAACGCAACCAATGGGTGCGGCATTCATGTCTTCAATTTTTGAATGAACCAGATTGGTGAAAGCCTTTAGAAAGATAAGCAAGAATTTGAAATTTGAATGTTCTAGCTTCAGTAGTTTTCGAGTTACGGCAATTTGAAATTTGGGACTTTGGGACATTTTGCAACAGCTTCTTAAAAATAAATAAAATTATTCACATTTCACGGGTTAATATATCTTGTACTATTTAACTATTTAAATGAAACTTTGTGGACTTGTTACCTACAATGAATAGACCACATAAAAATAATTAGAACATAAATACATTGTATGGTTAATGTGCACCAAGTTGATAAACGTAATGATTTATTCAATAAATAACTCTCGAGAGCGTTTTCAGACCTTGATTGTGAACAAAATACACATACCTCAGAAACTAGTTGTATGTAATTGGTAGATACACATGGAAATATGCAAATCTGAGTAATATGGTTGGTCTGGTTGTCTTAATTATGAATATGTATATATGCAAATATATATTTCTTAAAAATTACCAACTGCCAACCCAAAAACGTCAATGAGGCGTAGCATGTATTGTCACAAACTTTTTTCTAGGTGTAAGCTTGTTGCTATAACACAAATAACTAATAATTCTCAATATCCTTCCTTGCTACCTTCACAAAAAAGTAGGATGCTTCTGGGCCGGTCCCCCAAATTTTTCAATAAATCGCTTGCGATTAACGAGAGGGTCTTCAGGCATTGATTGCGAGCTAAATATAGATGTCTCTTAACTGTTGTAATTATTTGGTATGTATGCATACCAGTGTGTATTATCAGAGCAATACGATATGCCTAACTGTCTTAATTATTAATCTACACACACTCAAAGGTGCTATGATATTATATTTCTATATAATTAGCCAACTTCTGACCCAAGAAAATCAATGTGGGGTAGAAGATATTGTTATGAAACTTTTATTAGGCATAAACCAGTCCTACAACACAAATAACAAGTAACTCTCAATACTCTTCCATGCTTCCTTCTCAATAAGAATGGTGACCCTTGCGTACCCCAAATTTATCAATAAATCACTTGCGAGAGGGTTTTCAAACATTGGTTGTGAGCTAAGCGTATATGTTGTTTTTAATATTTGTATATATTTGGTTTCTATGCATATCAGTGTACATTGTCAGAGTAATATGACTTGTTTGATTGTCTTAATAGTGAATCTGTACATATTCAAAGATGGTACATTATGGTACATTATTATATTTCTTTTAGAAATAACCAAATTCCGATTCAAGAAAGTAGATTTGGGATAGAAAGCAATGCTACAAAACGTTTACGAGGCATAAACCAAATGCTTGTATAACACAAATATCAAATAATTCACAAATTGCTCATGCACATACAAATTGTAAGTGAACTACCAGATACTTCCTTTTATGTAACAATACAGACTGGGCATGCTTAGACCCAAATATTGGATTCTTTTTCGTCACTGCAGCTGATATTGGCAGCAACGGAACACTATTAGATGACCGATTTGAATATGGTACATAGCATATACGTAGCATATAATCCTACTCACCATTGAACACATTGTGACGAATACGTACCTATGTACATCTGACGATACATAAATTGGGACTATATACACGAGCGCAATTTCGGAATGCCTGCTAGTTTGTCGGAATTACTACCAGTTTGACAGATTTACCGCGCGTACCTATTTAATGCCGTCATTGACCTATGCTCTTCAGATAAATAGGCACCCGTTGAATTTATAACGCTTTTATTATAAATTACGCCTTATTATAGCACCACATTTTAGACACGACGTCATCAATCAAACAAGGGCTCAGTCCTTAGTTTAAGCCTCGGCCTACGGGCCAACCGGTGTAACCTTCAGTTCGCGGAAATTCCTGACTTTTAACATGGGATTTAGCCACTATGTTTTAACATGGGACAAAATACCCGGATGTTCAATGACGCTACTGAAATGGAGGGTGCCTCATGGTGCATTGGATTTGATTTGGATGAGCGGAAGAGTGAAATGGGACTACTTCCCTGTCTTTTAACATGGGAAAACGGAACTACATTCTTCCTCTAGCTCTGCGTCGTTCCAAAGTCCCTTCTGAACGACATACTGCACTGCTTACCAAATTGTATGTGAAGTATCAGGTACTTCCTTTTATGTAACAGTACAGACTGGGCATGCTTTGACCTAAATGTTGCATTCTTTTTCGTCACTGCAGCTGATATTGGCAACCACGGAACACTAATAGATGACAGATTTGAATATAGTACATAGCATATACGTAGCATATAATCCTACTCACCATTGAACACATTGTGACGAATACGTACCTATTTACATCTCACGATACATTCCTTCTTTTTTGTAACAGCCTCCTCTGCAAAGCCTAACAACTACAGTCGACAAACAGCTATCCGATGGAACAGGTAATAACAAGACTGAGAAAAAACAAGTAGCTGTTGATAAGAGCCAGCAGACGATCCACCAGGATTTTAAAACAAAGACATATGGCAGAGGTACATGGAAGCGTGCCCAGTGCGACAAACGTTTGAAGACCAAACGTGGATTGAAGCAGCATGTAGGTCTTCACACCGGGCGCTATCCCTATTGGTGCCAATACTGTGGTTTGGGGTTTTCGGCAACAAACAACGTAAAAGGTCACATGGTGAAGCACTCTGGCATCAAGGAATTTGTCTGCAACCTTTGTAAGAAGGAGTTTAGTTATGGACGTACGCTGAAAGTACACGTGAAGAAATGTCATGATGACTATTAGTTGAAGCCACTTTGAACTTGGTTGTTCAAGTATAGAAGATTAAAATATATATAGTCGTTGTCCCTTTCAGTTGTGTTAAATAAAGGTGTTGCGTACCACATGAATATTGTCGTTTGTTTTGTATTGAGCGTAAGCAGGAACCGTGTATTTCGAAAAACTCGCTTATGATTCTCACAATAAAAACCACAGCCCGTAGTTATTTAGTGCGAAGCAATTGTCTACGTACGTCGAAATAACGATTTAATAGACGGTTTCGCTATTTCGCCCCTACACACGATGTATTATGTCACCCCTCGCAACAACACCCAGGTGACGTCGGATAATTTAACCTGTTATTACATAAATTGGGACTATATACACGAGCGCAATTTCGGAATGCCTGCTAGTTTGTCGGAATTACTACCAGTTTGATAGAATTACCACGCGTACCTATTTAATGCCGTCATTGACCTATGTTCTTCAGATAAATAGGCATCCGTTGAATTCGTAATGCTTTTATTATAAATTATGCCTTATTATAACACCACATATTAGACACGACATCATCAATCAAACAAGGGCTCAGTCCTTAGTTTAAGCCTCGGCCTACGGGCCAACCGGTGTAACCTTCAGTTCGCGGAAATTCCTGTCTTTTAACATGGTATTTAGTTACTATGTTTTAACATGGGACAAAATACCCGGATGTTCAATTATGCTACTGAAATGGAGGGTGCCTCGGATTGGATTTTTTGTATGAGAGAAAGAGTGAAGTGGGACTACTTCCCTATCTTTTAACATGGGAAAACGGAACTACTTTCTGGCTCTGCTTGGCTCCAAAGTCCCTTCTGAGGGACATACTGTACTGCTTACCACACTCTAACATTGAGCTACGAATCTCATTTGGAAGCCAATTCCATAGATTCACGCGTAGGCTTTTATTGTATACTTCGTCGTTTGTGATGATACGTCTTTAATAGCGGTCAAGGAAATGAACCACCTGACAACCAGGGTCAATTCAAGTCCACTTTTTACCTGCACGGTGCGTCAGATAGATAATTAACGCGAGCGTCCACATCATACAGTTCAAGATGACAACACGAGGAGATGCAGGTGACGGGTCACGCAAATGTCCTCAGTACTACTCGTTATGCCCGTTAATATTAACAGCCGAATTTATGTTCCCAACTACAAGATGATTTACCAAATTATTTATAACCAGCTGAGTATTGAAAATGACCGCGAATTGCGTAGACCTTTTCTAAATCAACACGTGCTCGGACACACGCTGTCCTTTGACGGCAGCTGTTCTGACCACGAATAATATTGACAATAATAATAATGTACTTTTATAGCGTTCATGAACCTGAGCTCAGAGGCGCTACAAACATGAATCTTTCGGCATTATAATATTAGTACGGACACGGACACGCAAATGCATTATTAGAGCAAAAGACAGCTAAATATTTAGAATGGACATACAATTTCGACTAAATGTATCCTTAATATGTTCTTGCAATATAATCGGTAGTTTCAAATTGTTTTAAATAATGGAGAGCTAATTCGAGATGTTATAAGAAGGTGTACGAACATGTACGAAAGCGAGAAGAGGGGTAGGACGTACCATTTATGTGAACGTAGACACGTGTAGTTAATACAACATAACACGGTTACAACGGGATTCACAGGAGCGATTTTGTTCTCCGATAGGCTTAGATATATATATATATATATATATATATACAGGGGTGTACCCAGGATTGACATGTCGGAGAGTTTCCAAACGGGTATTATACATTCATATTGGGGGGCTACCGGAGCTTCAGTTCCACTGAAACATTTTCGCCTCGATTGGCTCGACTGTGACATCGGGAGATGGGGATGGGGGTGGGGGGGGGGGGGGGTGTTGTTGAACATTTTTCGCCGCTGCGGCGCAAGAAGAAACCTGTCTACATTATGTGCGCATTAACACGAATGACATGTCTAAACACTTCGACCTAAAGTTTGCATTGCGCCACCTTCGAGATCAGTTAATAGAGATAATAATTGTTAAGAACTGTGTTTCATCTATTCCTTATAGGTTTAATCTCACGTAAATTAACTTTCATAGATTGCTGTGCATGTTCTAAAAGCGCACGTGGGCCGCAGCAATGTTAGTTAGGCTTGCCTAGCGGTAAACAAGTTTACTATATCGGCGGCTAGCACTTACTCAAAATGCTGTTTATGCATTAAAACAATATCGGAATAAAACATATTCATCGTATGTTAAATGGTGCAATTGTTGTCAAACCTAGTCGCATTTACTTAGAATTGTTGGAAAACGGTTCTATTGTCTCTGAAGTGAATCACCCGCTTAATGTAATACAATTGCTATATCCAGGAATGAGTCAATTAAGCGATGTCCACAGTGAGATATATTTTTGACTCGGATCCAAAATATCGTAAATGTCACATTTCGTTATGGAAGTATGAACCCCTCATAAAAAACTGGCACTAAATATCTGCCGCCGTGCACCGAAATCTTCCTGGAATCCTAATAGTACAACGTTTCTTCACGTTTGTGGGATGCAACTCAAATTCCGGTCGCTGGACTTGTTTGGAGACCAATGCCTTCAAGCAGCTAATTTGTGATTAATTATAAAATGAACAGACACAGCATATATTAAAGAGAAAAATAATTAAACTTGCTTGCCGAACAAGGAGGAATGACCAAATTAGCATCGTTCATTTGTTTATCGACACAGCAAGACAGCACTCTTTGCCAACCGAAAGCAAAAACGGTGGATGGAGTCGGAAAAAATGTTTCGACAATGTTTGCAGGATATTACGTTAATTTACTCCAAACCGGTGACAGACAAAATCCCATTACATGTAATGTGCCAGGACGTGCTTCTTAAAGCGATATCTATATGTAAATTTGTCTGCAGTTTAAAGGAATCCATTTTGCAAAACGTCGGTCACACTTGAAATGCCGTGTGGTATTATGTCATTTGGCGTCTTAAAAGCATACAACGTTTGGTATAAATTATTAACTATCCGACTCGCATGCTTCTGGAACCACGAAAAAAGTTCGGACACTCACTGGAGACTCTTGGCGAACCAATTTTTGGGTCGGTACCCAATGGTTAAGGACTACTGTAATAGTATAGGCCTAATGTGTGTTTCTTCGTATCGCATTTTTATCCTGACCAAGGCCATTTTAATAATACCACGCGTCTCATCCGTCCGACCGGTTGATATGATACAGGCGATGGAATTAATTGCGAATGTACGTACATTGCGGTGAGTCGTAAAGCGAACAATGATTGGGGGAATGACGTGAGAAGTAAACGGCCACAAACACACGGACAACTTACAGACTGGTGACAACAAACACACGGACAACTTACAGACTGGTGACAACAAACACACGGACAACACACTAGTGATAATAAATAAGAACCGCAGACTGTTGTCAACAAGAGAGCGTGGTTATGTTGTGGTTAGCATATAATATATGCTAGCGCTGAGTTAACGATCCGTACCGGACAGACATGGTATTTTTCGTGTGATAACCTGGCTCTCAATATTGGAAACTGTGAATACCTCGTTACTCAAAATCAATACTGAACATAAAAGAACGACGTAGGACGACATGCACCTTGGCAGTGACCACACTCAGTGCCAGCATAGAAAGGTCGACTTGGCGATATTGTTCTGGAAAAGGCCGGAAACAACTAGAACATGGACCACAGGCTTAGTTCTGTTAACCTTATGATTGTGCATACTATTTCTTACACTAATAAAGCCACTAATCAATATCAAAATGCATAACATTCCCACATGCATAACATTCCCACAACATTCCCACAACCTTCCTACAACATTCCCACAACCTTCCTACAACATTCCCACAACCTTCCAACAACATTCCCACAACCTTCCAACAACATTCCCACAACCGTCCAGCAACATTCCCACAACCTTCCCACACCATGAAGGGGGTCAATAAGATGATGTCAAGAAGAACAGAATACAAAGCTTTTTTCTAACATTTATTTTGTCTTTATTTAATGGGTATCAGTTTAAATTTAATCTTCATCCGAAGAAAAGTCCATCGAAGGCATCCGGCTTGGCTCTGTTGCGCTATTATTCCCTGCAGCTGCATTCTGAAACAGGATCACACAGTTTCCATAGATTAGAAGGAGTTAATGCTAATTTTCAAAATTTTCAACTTTATTAGCTCAAAAACATTAATAATGGCTCATCTCTGTTAGGGGCTATTCAGAATTTCTGATTGGGGATGGGAGGGGTAATATTTGTTTACAAAGGGGATATTAATTTTTTTGTAAATGTTCTGTGAGCAGTTATTTTGTTCAGTATCTTGTGCATCAAAAATAAAGTTTAAAATTAATATACAGCAATAGAAAAAGTACAATTCACAATAGGAAGGGATGGGACAAAAGGGGTATTAACGTTTGACAAAAATTCAAGGGGGTAATAAGTTTTGATGTGTCTCCACATCAAATCTTTCACCCCATCCCCTAATAAGAAATTCAGGAACAGCCCCGAATGCTGTAATTTTCACAAATGTAATGTACCAGTCCAATGTGAAGCCCAGGGAGCACCACAAGCATAGGTGTGTTCTGATAAATCACACATCGTAATTTTGGGGATGAACTTTCTGACACATAATGTGACCTTTAAATTTGAATATGTAAAATCAAAGACAGGTGGGATATTTATACTAAGGGAAGCCATCATTATTTCCGGAAGGGGGGGGTGAAAGAAATCATGCAACCTCTGATGGGTGGGGGGGGTGATAACAATCAACTTGTCAGTAGTGGATAAAACAGCATCATATACCATAAATGAGACAATTTTTGCTAACATTTTGGCGCTACACCTCATCTTTCTCAAATTAACAATGGCTCAAATCATTCATACTTCCACAACCATTCACTATGAGTATGATTCAGTCAACATTTATACAATATTTATAAGTATAAACCGGGCAGACCACTATTAATTAAAAGAAGATTTCACAGACTTATATATATTAAGTATATGTATAACAATGTAATTATGTTCTGTAAATTAATTATTGGCAACAAATATAAATATTGTTGATCGAGTGACAGTAGATCGAGACTGTCTAGCGCATGAAAACGTTCCATGTCCCCATGACGTTACTTGAATACTTCGCCGTTTGCGACGCGTAAACAATGTTACGATGCTAGCCGAGATTTGGCAGTAAATAATCGAAATGTGTGCTTACGGAATCATGAATTACTATATTTCATATGTACCAAATATTCACAAATTACTTTCTAAAGATGTACCTTGTCTTGTGGAAAGTCAGTTGCGCGCGTAACTATAAAAATGAGCTGAGTGTTCAAATATGGACGACGTAGACTCGCAGTAAAAAATAATAATAATAATATTTTCCATTTTTATGCTTTGATATGAATTCAACATGCCTAGTTTACAATAAATTTAATGTATATTATGGAGTTATGTTTGTAAGTGTAAGAACACAAATAGAACGAATTTTAGTTTCGTTTAGATTACATTTCCCGCGCGGTGCGTCACTGCGCGGGAAACATTCTCTAATGGGGTCAGCACACTGTTGGACTTCCTGCTTGATTACAGACGAAACAAAGTGCAGTATATTTTTGAGAAATGACTTTTTATAATATTCACTTGCTCTGACATAAGTGCACTTGAGTAGTCAGATTTCTAGATGTGATTGTTGAAGCTGTTGACAGTAAAATGGTGTCTTTTTAGCTGATTTTACTAAGCGGAAGGGTATCTGGCAGCAATTTGGCTAGTTGACACTTTAGCTGGATTACTGCCTGCATCCAGTTGTAAATATTGACGGGTGTCATACATACAGGCATTTTGCAAGAGCTAGAGATATGAGATTTTGACTAAACTCGACCAGCATGTCAATGAGATGATAATAACAGCAGGTGAGAAGTTTAAGAAACTTTATAGGTCACGTTTTCTTATAATCACACAAAACATTAACATGGTCGCCAATGGGAAACCTGACAGTGTGCTGACCCCTAATGTGCTTGTGAAACTTGATACACATAATAGATGTACGGAGCATCGGATATTAGTGCTCTGGCCTAGGGACTGATAAATCACATCACGCTAACGGGAACGCCTCAAGCGTGGCTGGCAAGCGGGCTGTCATCGGCAAACGTCTGCTGCAATCCGCCGCCTGCCAGAAGCTCAGATCCGCCCGCGGGCCGAGGGTGGCGTGCTGGCTGGGGTGGGGTGGGGGTTAAACATTCAGTTTTGGACCCCTAGCTCTGATGTGGTGGGGTCTTGTTTAGTCCTTCTGTGTGTTCAGGTACTTTAGATCTAGATATAACATTTCCTGGGGGGTTTCAATTTGAAGGAGGGGTCAAACTTGTTTGGACCAGTCTTTGTGGGGTCAGAATTTATTTTAAAAGCATTTTGCAACGTACATTATAACTGAAACACTTAAAAACTGTTTTAAACGTTTTTGCAACGTTAATTGATATTTAAAAAAAAAAAATTACCGTTTTTGCAACGTTGTACACACACAAATTTCACAATTACCAAGTTCAAACGTTTTAAAAACGTTTTCCCTGAGACTTTTTGAAAACAATTCCCACAACATATGGATAACGTTTCATCACAACGTTTAGAAAACGTTGGACTGAAACGTTTTAATAAAACGTTTTTGTAACGTTATACAAAACTATTTTGATAAGTGAGGAAGATGGACCATAACAAAAACGTTGCCACAACGTTATTTCTGGCATAACCTTAATACAACATTCCAGCAACGTTGTGAACACGTTATGTGTTAGCTGGGAATTGACTTGTTGCCTAACGTGAACTGACTCTAGACCAGCCAATTAGCTACCTACTCAAACGTAATGTATTTCCAAGTATAGCTAATTTTTAAATCCTGCTAAAGCCGGTAGATCATCAGCATCGTTATAATTGTAATCATCGTATCACGCACGTTTTGCAGGTGTGAATGTAATTGATTCCGCAGCAAAGCTCGTCTTCATAACGCGCACCGCGATGGTAACCCTGCATGCATACGGCTGCGTGACGAAGTACTTCGTGTGAACGAATGGCTTCCTGTCTGACAAATTCGTAATGGACAGATATCCCAACGGAATGACACTGACAACAGCCGGTGTCACTCAAGTCCGTAACCAGGTTTTGGTGAGGGGGTTCGTTTTTGATATTTTTTCATATAAGAAGTTCTTTATTGACACGATATGCGAAAATGGTTGTTTTTGATTGAAATCCGATGTCACAATTAATATGCAGCAAAAGTGGTAGCAAAGACAGATGATTTTGGCACATTCAGATTGTTTCACTTGAAAGTGTTCAGCTGCCTCGGTAGCACATTAGCTTTCAAACAGGAGATTCTTCAGTTGCAGTTTCCTTGGAAACGGTCTGCAAAATAATTCACCGTTTGATTGACATCAACAGAAATATTATGGTGGGTGTGCATCAATACAAGCGAGGAGAGACGTTCTTGGCTTTTGTTTTTTAGGCGACGTAGAGCGCTGGCATTTCTTTCGCATTCGCATGACGTTACGGGGATTGTACAGGCCAATTACAACAACACAAATATCTTGGGAATGATTCTCGCTGGCTTTCCTTGATTGACAACTGTTTGTGCAGTCCTTTGGCTCTTCGCCGAGATAGCCCTTGGTGGTGTGGCCTTTTGTCCCGTCGAGGGTGTCTGGGAGCTTTGTTCATTTGTTGAACGGACCGTTGACTAGTGCACCCTTGCCTGCTATGTCTTTGACTAATAAGACAAGGGTAACAGAACACTCCAACTAACTTTGAACTGTATACCAGCCTGGGCATTTCTGAAGCAAGGTCTTTGATAGGATTGGTTACAGCTGTTTATCGGCGTTGAGGAAAAATTGAAGACGGAGAAAGACGTGAAATGATGCCGGAAAAGACTGAGTTTCTGCTCAGATGTCATGTTTGCATGGATAATACTGCCTATGTCATCATATAACAGGTGTGGCGGAGCTTCCTCGTGGTCATGGGATAAATTGGCATCATGGTCATCACCAGCTGAAATGGGAAAGAACTACCAAAATAAAAAATACAGGTGTTAAACAGCAGACGTACAGCGCCAATTGCCCAATCGGATAACGTAATAAGCCAATAGCAATCGTTTTGAATATGGTGCAATGTCACGTAAACAGCACCACAATCGGATGTCCATCCATGTGTATTCGTCAACCTCAACATTTCTACTAAACAAATACTTGTTTAATGCTGATGAATCGCCGGAAACGTCCACAATTTCAGCAGTTATTAGGACAATTATTTTAAACCCAAATTGGAAATGTTGGAATTGCTATTAAGATTTATGATATGTGGGAAAAGATAGGTAAGATGAGCACCCTGCAAACTGTTGTCATTAGTTAATGGTTTGTTTTCTGACATCTTGGACGTTTGTTCCTCCTGAACTACACTGATGCCTGCTTCACGGCTGGTGCCTCGTCTTGGTTCCTTCCCTGCGACTTCTGCAACACAAAACAAATCATCTAAATACATTTGTCACGTAGAAGTTAGCTTGTAGATAATTCTACAGTGAAACCCTAAAACTGAAGAGGACCGGTAATTAATTATAATATTAATTTGTTGCGATGTTATGGTGCATATACCTTTGACGCTTTCTTCGTCCAGCAGACATTTTCTTTGAGTAACTGGTTCATCGTCCACAGTCACACTGATGTCTGCCACAGCAGCTACTTTTAGTAACTGGTTCATCGTCCACAGTCACACTGATTTCTGCCACAGCAGCTACTTTTAGCAACTGGTTCATCGTCCACAGTCACACTGATTTCTGCCACAGCAGCTACTTTTAGTAACTGGTTCATCGTCCACAGTCACACTGATTTCTGCCACAGCAGCTACTTTTAGCAACTGGTTCATCGTCCACAGTCACACTGATTTCTGCCACAGCAGCTACTTTTAGTAACTGGTTCATCGTCCACAGTCACACTGATTTCTGCCACAGCAGCTACTTTTAGTAACTGGTTCATCGTCCACAGTCACACTGATTTCTGCCACAGCAGCTACTTTTAGCAACTGGTTCATCGTCCACAGTCACACTGATTTCTGCCACAGCAGCTACTTTTAGTAACTGGTTCATCGTCCACAGTCACACTGATTTCTGCCACAGCAGCTACTTTTAGCAACTGGTTCATCGTCCACAGTCACACTGATTTCTGCCACAGCAGCTACTTTTAGTAACTGGTTCATCGTCCACAGTCACACTGATTTCTGCCACAGCAGCTACTTTTAGTAACTGGTTCATCGTCCACAGTCACACTGATTTCTGCCACAGCAGCTACTTTTAGTAACTGGTTCATCGTCCACAGTCACACTGATTTCTGCCACAGCAGCTACTTTTAGTAACTGGTTCATCGTCCACAGTCACACTGATTTCTGCCACAGCAGCTACTTTTAGCAACTGGTTCATCGTTTGTATCAATCAATAAACAAATACGGTACGCGTGATAAATTTTGGCACTAAATAAATGATCTCCTAACAGTCCTGAGGTTTCCAGTTACACAAGGCGATAAGCCAACTATTTTTTGAAGAGGAACATCTTCGGTAAATATTTTATATAAAAATTTGTATAGTTTTATTATAAACATCAGTTCGGTGTAAACTACTGTACAACTTTAATAAAACTATCAGTATTCGTACCCAAATAGCTGGATTTAGACAGTAAATTGAGTAGTGTTTGAAACGTCATCTGACAGTATTGAGTGTACAAATGTGGACCAGTATGCCATTGACATCTTTTATATAAATTACACTGCGCGCAACCATTCCAAAGAGGACCGAATAAGTGTCCGCGGACATCAACCGTCAAATGATTATGCAATAAAATAGTAATTACTTCAAGACAATGTATACCTGGCGAAAAAGGAGTCATTGGGTTGAACATATTTCTTGCCTTTCATTTGGTTTTTTAAATGGCGCGGACGTTGTCTTTTCGCTAGATGGCAGAACGTTCGCATCATCTGGGGAAGAGCCATTCTTCGGGGATCAGAGCGCTTTTGGCGTTCTTACATTTGGTTCATCGGAAATTTTTAGGAGCAGGTTCATCAAAGTCCGAACACCCCTCCTCTTATTTACAGGTTTTGTTTATGAGATTTCACTATACAGCTTAAGATAATTAATGATAGCCATGTAGCTGGTTCAGCTAAAAAAAACGGGGGTGTGGATGAGGGTTTCGAGCGGGTTCGCTTTCGGAGCGCGTAGTCCGAGCCATCTAAAATGGTTACCATATCTGCAGGTTTTAATTCGAACATTCTAAGCACATTTCACTGAACAGCTGTAAGTAGTTATAGATGACTACGCAGCTAGTTTAGCGGCAAACAGAGGTCCCAAGAAGGATTCGAGCGGTGGTTCGTTTTCGGAGCGGGTTCGCGAAAATAATATTAGTTCGAATCCCCCCTGAAAATTGACCGTATCTGCAGCTTTTAAATCTGTGCAAATTTCATTGAAGAGCTAAAAGTAATTACTTATTGCTTTCCAGCTGGTTTAGCGGGAAAACGGAGGTGGATATGAGGGTTTCGATCGGGGGGTTCGTTTTCGGAGATGGTGCATATTTCGTTGAACAGCTCAGCAGCAAGTAATTATCGATTGCTATGTAGCTGGTTTAGCGCGAAAACGGGGGTGGGGTGAGGATATAGGCGAGGGTTCGAGGGGGTTCGTTTTTGAAGGGGGTTCATAAAAAGGGGGGTTCGGACGAACCCCCCGAACCCCCCCCCCCCCCCCCCTGGTTATGGGCGTGGACCGTTACTGTACTCAAATTGTAAACACCCCTGAACAGTTCGACTCTGGAAATGAGTGCAAATTAAGTACATTATTACTACTACTGCTATTACTACCACTACTACTACTACTATTACTACTACTACTACTACTACTACTACTACTACTACTACTACTACTACTACTACTACTACTATTACTATTATTATTATTTCAGATACAGCTACAACTTCTGCAAACTATTGTTGAATATTTAACTCACGGGAGTTCTCGTAAACTACTTGCGGTTTCCCTACATTTCCCCTCCTTTCAACTTAACGTCATTAATTTGTACTTTGAAATATGAAGGTTATTTTTAAAATGCTTGAAGCGTCATATCATCTCAAGACCAGATTATATTCGAGGATAACTCTGCCTGTATTCCGGATTAATGCGAACCCTCGATCTCATCACCGCACGCAGATTGCACAACATTAACCGAATATCGTATCCTGTAAAACTTATGTGTTTCGTGATTCTTGCTGCCATTAATACCAACCTGTCTGACGGCTGGCTCCCGTAATGCAGTCCCAGTACCAAAAACAACACGATTATCGACAACATATGAAGACAAACGCTGCATTAAATATTTATTGTTGCGTACGCGGAACTGCAGATGTTATATCCCTGAGTGCCTGGTTGACTACGCATCATCACAGTCATTTGGCCAAAGTTACTTTGTGATTGATAAGCACCATACGTCGTAATGTCAGATACATAATACACCAAGCTAATAATGTCCTTTTGAAATTCCCATTGTGGCTCACATATCAGGATCGATCGCAAGAACGCTTAATATGTGCGATGTGATTTGACAAATTAGAAACAAGAGATCCTGATGACATGAACTGAAAGAAAAAACGTTTGTTACATTTTAGTAAAACTTAACATATACCGTGGTTAAAACGTTATTGCATTACATAATTATTAGGCATTTCATATTATTTTACAATTTTTTTAAACATATTTGTGTGGTGAAATTGCTAGATGATTCTAGGATACGAAAAATCGTAAACTATATAAGGATGATGCCGTACAAAGAGTTCTAGACAATAGATTAGTCTTAAAGTGTGTTCTAAAAGCAACTTCTATTGTTAGTATCTCCCAATTTATAACTCTCACTCGGAACCTATAACGAAATCTCTAAACCTACTAAAACGGAAGACATCTTCACTCGTCACTGTTTGGCATTCTTTCATCAATGTCTACATAAACGCGTTCCTATACTTTTTGAATCGCTATACCACAAGGCAAAACCATCAAATTATCATCCCATACAGTCATACTTCGAGAGCCAGAAAATGTATTAGATACCACCTACCAACTTTATTTAGAAAAATGCCACCCTACATTCTTTCATAAAATATACACACATAGCCTCTATACGTTCTTCTACATACACCAAACAATACTTTACAAAGATACTTGCATGAACACAAACTGCTGCATATACACTTAGCCTACCAAAAACATCACGCACTGTCATCCGACCTACAACGCAAATACGGGAAACACTTGTGGGTCTTTGACCTAAATATGGTGCATGGACCACAGTGACAGTAGTAGACAGGTTTAATTACTTAGAAAGGTTAGTGGGTGGGTGGCTCGAAATACCGTGTTAACGGCATACTTGTAAGCCTTAGCTAGAGACTCCAGGCATATGTTTCGTGTTTATGAAAATGTTATTATAATTATGTAGGTGTTATCTGTCGAATAAGGATGTTTCCAATTCCAGTTCCAGTGCCCCTGGTTGACGGGGCTCGAAACAGATTCCGTTCACTGGAGCGCTGCGATCGGACCGGATAGCATCGAGCGACACAATTTCCGTTCTATTTTGGCGCTATGCCCATTCAGTACTCGATGTACGACGAACAAGATGTTGAACTCCACTCGTGCTGCTATATCGGCAGCCAGCGCAGCTTTATCAGTTCTACGGACGCGTGGCAAAATACTCTGGCGCTGTGACACCTTATCGTTCTACGTTATCGCAGCTGTTGCATTTGCTTGCGAGAGAGAGAGCAACGCATTCCCAACAGTTGTTTTCTGCCGTTGCATTGGGCTTTAGATAATGTTCTTCACTAATGGTGTCACTTTAGATGCGATCTGCGAGACTAGTGGGTGTGTAATTGACTTCGCGGCAAGCTGCAGGTTGCAAAGACAACAGAAATATGATGCGGCAGAAAGAAGGAGACTACTGGATTCGAATCAAGAGAAACCGTACTCCAAGTGATCTGACATGCAGTTGGTCCTCCTCTATAGCCCACTTATCGTTGATTTTTTTGGAATCGTTCTTAAATGTGCATGTACTAAAATATCTTTAAGTGATCCTCTTCTTCCTTTGTACGACCACCATCATTTGTTAATGATTCTGTAGTAAAGTATTTTTAAGAATGAGTCCTTCACTCAGTGAGTCCACGACATATTTTTTTCCATTTCCCTGCGTTGTATCTTTTACTTCCCCTGGCATAGACACCAGATAGAAGAAGTTTAGAGCGTCTCTTCCGAAAGACACAGGCAACGTAGGGTGAACTAAATTGCCAAAGTTTCGACACAGCGGCCGAACCAGTACCGAACCACCGCCCGATGGCACCAGGATTCGAACCCCGGTCCCTCCGAACGACAGTCCAGCAATCTAACCGCTCGACCATTGCGCCCCACTGGTATGTGACTGTGTACAATGGTGATTTTACATTTCAGTTAAATAAAATGTGAATAATAGTAAACAGAAGTCCTATATATACGTGCATGATAATGGATGTGCATTAGGATGTGTGATAACAGGAATCAAGGTGAAACGAAGAAAAAGAAGATACCAACGTATCTAGGAAACTGGCACGGTATTGACAGGTGAGACGAATACGGCGAGATGGAGAAATGGACGTCAGGAGATACGGTTTAAAGAAACTATGAACAATATACGAGTGAAGGGGGAGCAATATACGAGTGAAGGGGGGGGGGGGCAATATTATATAAGTCGCTCTGCTTCTGTTTCTGTCTTTCCCAATATTGTTCAGCACGTGTAATAATGTACTGTGATCGTGTCAAATGTAAGCAATTTTTATTATATATACTATCGCTCGTGTGCACTGGGTTGAGGTCGGGGGACCATATACCACGGGGTGATCTTGATCTCTGTTTTTGTGTTCTGTATTGTTGTCACGCTCAATAGTACCATTTTGACCATTCTATATACAACTTAATTTTAGTAGGCTGGATGAACTCGAGAAGTGGCATGGTTTCAGGAAAACATTGAATAACGCATCAGCAGGGTGGAGAGGGGCTTGCCAGACCCGCTGGATGATAATCCCAGTCGTATGGGGTGCTCACTGCCTCATATAGAATTCCTGCGAGAGCGGCGTCTTCGGTGGACGGGACACTGCTTGCGAATGATGTAGGACAACCTCTGCAGAGGGGAGATGGTGACAACACTAAGCAGGATCGGACAATGGGATAGCGACGATCTGCGGATCAACACAAGAGACGACGTGCTGGTACTTGTTGCAAAAACAGCTTCGTGACATGACATGTCATGAACGCGTAACAGTACATAACATACTCTGCATGATGATGATGATATATATAATGTAATAAAGCAGACTCCACCCATTAACATCGGAAGGGAACTCACCCACGGCAACATGCGAAAATGTGGTGTTGCAATAGGGACATTTAAAGCTGCGATATGAGGATATCACGCTGGGGTCTCGCTGAGATCTCTCCATCCATTCTCTCTCTACTTAAAACCCTTAGGTACAAGTTGCTGCTAATTCGTTGTAATTTGCGGATGATTCTACGTTTCGTTTGCATAAATACATGATACAACACAACATTTCTTGCGTCCTTCGGTGACTAATCGATGCAACAATATGTCGCAGGCATACCCCAAAGTCCCAACAGGGACATAGGTCCTGCAGGCCAACGTTGTAACCTGTAATCGGCATAGGCTAATGCCATAGCCCTAATCAAATTTGAGTCGACGTGTTTGCCGTCTAAAGTATCAAAAATAATGCATAAATACGGCGCCTGTGAATCCACAGCCTCCAGCATCAATGCCACATTTTGATTTTCCCATAAGCGCCCCCCCCCCCCATGCCGCCAGCGGCTACAGGAAAGGTTAAATCCAGCTGCAACAAATGCATCTCGTCTCTCTCTGCAACGGGTTGATAATACGGACATACTGGAGGTGTATTTTGTAGCAAAATATATATGTCGACGTAAGCAAGAAACTGGAGCGCGGCCGAGCTATTTGTCGCAATGAGACAGTACCGGATTTATGGCAGGGAGGAAGGAGCAGTTGCCAAGGGGCTTCAACAAAATTATTAATTTATTTTATTTTACGCTGCCTCCACAAAACTGTTTTCGGCCATGGAGATAACTGCTTGTTCCTCTATGATGACTAGTGTTTGTATTACATCGGAATATTGCACCAATAACTCATTCTGACGCTCGTTTCGACCTAAAAGCTATACTTGTAAACATGTTCTTAATGCATGGAAAGGGTCGGCCTGATGCGAGTGTGTGTCAAAGTGACGTCACGATACCACGTGATCGCCTAGCTCATTAAAATTTAATTTTCCGCGGGAATCGCTTCACAGATGGGTTTAAAATCGAATTTATGATACAAATGTATTTTTATGTATTTTTTTTATGTTGTCAAATGTTACATACAATGTTAAACTTTATGTACGCATGGAAAAAGGATTTTAGCTAATGCCTTATTTTTATTTCCTTGAAGTGACGGCGATCACAAAAATTCAAGTCCGCAGAAACGGCCGTAAACACAATGTGCACTTCAAAATGATGAACGGTAAACACTATCAACCACTGCTAAGCCGCCAGGCATGCGTTGGCATCGGTGCGCTCAAGTGGACACTATTCGACCGTTCGAAGGCTCACCCCAGCCCCAGAGCGTAAAAAGGCGTCTTGCTTTACTTCACAAAGCCGACACACAGCACCAGTTTTCCAGGCCAGTACCATATCGAGATATATATTTAGTAGTTCCGTGAGTACATAGACAGATGGAATTAACGGAAGTTGTTCCGTGAGTACATAGACAGATGGAATTATCGGAAGTAGTTCCGTGAGTACATAGACAGATGGAATTAACGGAAGTTGTTCCGTGAGTACATAGACAGATGGAATTAACGGAAGTTGTTCCGTGAGTACATAGACAGATGGAATTATCGGAAGTAGTTCCGTGAGTACATAGACAGATGGAATTAACGGAAGTAATTCCGTGAGTACATAGACAGATGGAATTAACGGAAGTTGTTCCGTGAGTACATAGACAGATGGAATTAACGGAAGTAGTTCCGTGAGTACATAGACAGATGGAATTAACAGAAGTAGTTCCGTGAGTACATAGACAGATGGAATTATCGGAAGTTGTTCCGTGAGTACATGGACAGATGGAATTATCGGAAGTTGTTCCGTGAGTACATAGACAGATGGAATTAACGGAAGTTGTTCCGTGAGTACATGGACAGATGGAATTAACGGAAGTTGTTCCGTGAGTACATTGACAGATGGAATTATCGGAAGTAGTTCCGTGAGTACATAGACAGATGGAATTAACGGAAGTAATTCCGTGAGTACATATACAGATGGAATTAACGGAAGTTGTTCCGTGAGTACATAGACAGATGGAATTAACGGAAGTAGTTCCGTGAGTACATAGACAGATGGAATTAACGGAAGTAGTTCCGTGAGTACACAGACAGATGAAATTAATGGAAGTAGTTCAATGAGTACATATACTGATTAAATGAATAGAAGTAGGTACATTAATTTAATCTGTCTATGTACATAGGCAGGTTAATTCCCGCAGGTGATATCACTACAAAGATATTCCCCTTCCGCATTTCCTAACTTTAGCCTTGCACAAACTACTACTATTCAGAATCGTACATTTCATCCTTCTTCGCGGCATAATCTTAGGTTTTTCTGGTAATCCTTAACGCCGGAGATCACACTTACTCTGACAATAATTCCACTTACCAGTCCTACCAAATCGTATAGCCATGCAATTGTTAAACTACCATCGCGTATTACCACTGTTGAAATCCCTTAATCAGCATCCGACAACAGAAGTGCAAGATTGACGTCAATAAATCGTGTTTACAATTGTAGAGCGGGGGGTCTAGTCAAGTATTGTTGTAATGGTTAATATCCTCTGACTTTCCGGCTGTCGTTCAGACAACACGTATTAGCGTAGGCTAATAGACACAACCGTAATCAACATATGGTTTTCACACTTCAATAATAACATGTAGAAGTGTGACCGTAACTGCGCCTGTACGTATTGTGTTTGCCATAACTTTCGTGGTGCCCAGTGGCGCAGTGCCTAGAGCATCGGGATCTCAATCGAGAGAATATCAGCTATAAGAATGAGTACCTGGTTATAGACAGTGGTGGGAATTTGTGTACGAATAGTGACTGAATGCTTCATAAAGAAGTCGAGATGGTGTTCTATTGATCTTGTCTGTCAGCGAGTAAAGTGTAAAGCGCATTGAGCAGTCCAAAGGACTGGATATTGCGCTATATAAGAACTTACTTTTAAAATTTAAGCAAGTAAAGTAAAATAAAATGTTATTATCTGAGTACGGGAGAATGTGAAATTGAATTTTTTAAATAGTATATCTTGGATGATGGAGAGTTAAACATGTAGGTCTATATGATTTCTACTGAGAAGGAATTTGTCTAGTTTGGAATGTCAGCAATCCGAACTAAGAACTCCAGTAATGTCGCAACTTACCGTTTCGCATCACGCAACATCAAAACGAGGTAACTTGTGAGCAAGGTTTGAGCAGGTACTGTACTTCATCCATCTAAACAGCTGTGAGACAATCCACACATGTTAAATGTAACTCTGTGCACCATAAACTACAAACACTGATTTACACTCATGTGTACAGTTTACTTAAGTAAATTTTAATATTTCTTTAATGTATGCAGTGATCCTATTTCTGCAAACAAATTTGAATGGTGTCTGACAAGAGCAAACCACATGGTGATGAACGATGGTTGAGTGTCGATAAACCAATGATTTATGAAGTCCATGTTCGATAAACTAATGTTTTATCAGTTTTATCATGCCCATATATATTTATACTGCTATAAACCCCTGTAGGGAGTCCGCGACATTATTGCTGACGTAGACAGTTTGCCGTCTCTCACAACTGGGAAGCAGCTTCGACCGCATGGAGCAAGATATTTTTTGTTCAAGTGTTGCTTTAGACAACACTGCCGCCCAAAGCAACACGTGGACAATCTTGTGTGTACGCGCGCGAGGGAAGGTTGTGGGTGTATAGGCGGTCGAAGGCATGGCTATTGTTAATCAAGCAATCTGCTGTCGATCCACCAATCGATGAATCAGCGGTCATCGACAAGGCTGACAGGCCGGCAGCAAGGCTGTCGATGGTTCGGCGGCAAGCCTGTCGATGATCCGGCGGTCGGCGGCAAGGCTGTCGATGATCCGCCTGACGACGGCAAGGCTGTCGGTGTTCCGGCGGTCGACGGCAAGGCTGTCGATGATCCGGCGGTCGACGGCAAAGTGTCCCAATCAGTAATCCGCTAGGCAACGTTGTCCTCATCGGTGAAAATATCTGCATCATATGCCACATACCACACGCCCGAAAGCCAGCCACGGTCGCGTCTGGTGTGGCGGATCGCAGGAAGGCCTTTCCGAATATACTCATTATTTAAAGATTACATCTAAATGTATGATCTATTTAGACTGCTATGTACACGTAGCCAAGAGTAAACATTTCATTATGCTATGTACGTCGCCAATAAGCAAATGACACCAAAGAATGCACTTATCGCTATGCATAACAATCACTTTTACATATAAATATAATCAGGTGCGCAAACGGAACATACTTATTCTTTAGTCAAAACAATATATTTTACACAAGCTGAAATAAGCGTTAAATGAATTCATTGACCATAGGCGGCTCCTGTGAGAGCGAATTTTTTTACTGGTAATATGAGTTTTAAATACGGCACCCATTTGAAATTTCACGTTGTTACTGTTATACCATAATATACATTATTGTTATCACCACTGGTATAGCATATTGTACAGTTGGATAAACAAACAACTCTGTCTGTCTGTCTGTCTGTCTGTCTGTCTGTCTGTCTGTCTGTCTGTCTGTATGTCTGTCTGTCTGCCTGCCTGCATGCATGCCTGTCCGTCCGTCCGTCCGTCCGTCCGTCCGTCCGTCCGTCCGTGTGTCTGTCTGTCTGTCTGTCTGTCTGTCTGTCTGTCTGTCTGTCTGTCTGTCTGTCTGTCTATCTGTCTGTCTGTCTGTCTGTCTGCCTATCTGCCATGTTCTGCACATTCTTTAGAAACTAGATATGTATGACCTACGCACGATTATAGATTGACCAAATCACGTGGGGCAAGAAGCCCCCGTGCTAAAAGAGGACTTCTTTCCCCCAGCACACATGTACTATATATATATACAGATATTTTCTAAACGTGTTTTTCGTCTGCTTTTTTTTGGCAGAGTAGTCACTTAGTGTCAGTATTGCTTTGTCCACCACAGACATACATCGATCGTGTATAGTCTTGGAAATATAAGGGGGTTTCTTACCCCACAGGGGCTCCTTTCCCCACCCTACCTAAAATATTTATAAATACAGACACAATAAGAAATCCGCTAGGCTGTGTCGGGAATATGCCGGGCACCCCTCCTCTTCGACTGCTATACGTTTGTCATTCGTGTGTAGAATATGCCCAGCATCCTCCTCTTCGACTACTGTACATATGTCATTCAATTGTAGAATATGCCTAGCGTCCTCCTCTTCGACTGCTGTACGTCTGTCTTTCGATTGAAGAATATGCCTAGCTCCTCCTCTTATACTGCTGTACATATGTCATTCGATTGTAGAATATGCCTAGCATCCTCCTCTTCGACTGCTGTACGTCTGTCATTCGATTGTAGAATATGCCAACCATCCTCCTCTTCGACTGCTGTACGTCTGTCTTTCGATTGAAGAATACGCCTAGCATCCTTCTCTTCGACTGCTGTACATATGTCATTCGATTGTAGAATATGCCTAGCACCCTCCTCTTCGACTGCTGTACGTATGTCATTCAATTGTAGAATATGCCTAGCATCCTCCTCTTCGACTGCTGTACGTCTGTCTTTCGTTTGAAGAATATGCCTAGCATCCTCCTCTTCGACTGCTGTACATATGTCATTCGATTGTAGAATATGCCTAGCATCCTCCTCTTCGACTGCTGTACGTCTGTCATTCAATTGTAGAATATGCCTAGCATCCTCCTCTTCGACTGCTGTACGTCTGTCTTTCGATTGAAGAATATGCTTAGGATCCTCCTCTTCGACTGCTGTACATATGTCATTCGATTGTAGAATATGCCTAGCATCCTCCTCTTCGACTGCTGTACGTCTGTCATTCGAGTGTAGAATATGCCAAGCATCCTCCTCTTCGACTGCTGTACATATATCATTCGATTGTAGAATATGCCTAGCATCCTCCTCTTCGACTGCAGTACGTCTCTTGTTCGATTGTAGAATATGCCTAGCATCCTCCTCTTCGACTGCTGTACGTCTGTCGTTCGATTGTAGAATATGCCCAGCGTCCTCCTCTTCGACTGCTGTACGTCTGACATTCGATTATAGAATACGCCTAGCATCCTCCTCTTCGACTGCTGCACGTCTGTCATTCGATTGTATAATATACCTAGCATCTTCCTCTTCGTCTGATGTACGTCTGTCATTCGATTGTAGAATTCAATTAAAGTTAAAGAACAAAATGGAATAACGACCTGGGTGTTGACAAATGTAGTGTGATATTATCCAACAGGGGCGCCACGGGATATCTCCTAGCGAGTTACGTACCTCGATTTGTCAAGCTCCGTGAGGGTACACCACTGTTTGTTGAGCTCTCACACCTGAAAAGAAGCCCATTACCACCATCGCAAGCCAGGGTTGGTAATTAACTACATTGCTCCTGCATTTACCCCAGGCTATTTACAGACGTTCGCCACTTTTTGTTTTCGTCCCATGACTGGACAAACCAGCTCAACTTCAAACTACAATTCAAGGAAATGCCTGTAATTACTTATCCGACCTGTAACGAATGCATTCCCACATATAATCCTTACTCCAAACATGTAGTCAGAAGGTTGACTAATCGGGCCAGCGATACATCGACGTTTCAAGAAGTCGATTTGCCATCTGATACTGACGTAGCCAACAGCGCTATACACCTGATAGTACCAGATTTTAATACGAGTGGGCCATCTGTTAGAGTTAATCAGTTGGATGCGTTCAGACATCGAAGTGGATTTTTTTAACACACTGCATGGCAAGTCTAATGCAAGACAAATGTGTGGTCATTTCTCTGAAATCAAAATCAACCCCCACATCTCAAAGGTTTACAGTCCATTTCAATAGTTAAGTCGCACTAAAACACACAACGGTTGCGATTGTTATGCAATAAAACATGGATGCTAAAACGGTCAATGTATTGTCGAAATGCATCGGAAGTGGAGTATCTTGAGGTTGAATCTCCTCAGTACTTGGGGTGGTGGCTGGAGATATGCCACCCAATATTCCGACAAGGGGTGGGTGTAGTTGGACGTTTTGATGGATGGGATGCAGTTGCTGTTGTTGCTGTCATTGCATGCTGTAGCTGCTTACGGTTGTTGCCATTGATATTGTTGCTGTGTCTGTTTTGGTTGTTACGGTTGTTGATGTTACTGTAGCTGTTGTTGTGTTTGTTGCAGTTACTGCTGTTGTAGTGGCTGTTGTAGCCATTACGGTTGTTGCCATTGTTGTTGTTGTGGCTGTTGTATCCGTTACTGTTGTTGTCATTGTTGTTGTTGTTGTGGTGGTTGTTGCGGCCTTTACGGTTGTTGTCATTGTTGCTGTTGTTGTAGCCGTTACTGTTGTTGTCATTGTTGTTGTTGTGGCTGTTGTAGCCATTAAGGTTGTTGCTGTTACTGTTTGTTGTTCGTTCCTCAGAAAAAGAATATGACCATATTCCATCATCAACTAGGGTTGGATGGTTTTCTATTATTAATTTTGGTGGGTTTAAAAGCGTCAGTCCTATATATTACTTACTGCTAGTGTTGCAGCAGCCGTAGTTGTTGCGGTTGTTACGGTTTGTGAACTTACTGCTGTTGGTGCGGCTGCTGTGGCTGCTGCGGCCACGTCACTTGTTATGTTGAACGTGACATTCCCCGTGCGACACCTAGGGGAACGACGTACTAAACGAGCCCCTTAATTTTGTCATAAAGTTTATATTTTTTATTTGAATCATTTTCTCTATGGGATCATCATCTCCTCCTGTCTACCTAGGTATGTGCCAAACTTGGGCGCGTTTTAAATTACTATGTATAAGGGGTGTTTCAGTAAACCACTCGATTTCTGTCTGTCTAAAAATGTGCTTCCAAAACGGACCCCTGCACCACAACTTGAAAATGTGTTCGGTGAACAAAAACAAGGAGATCCCACCACAGTGTTTCCTGCACAGAAGATGGTGGAGCCGACGGTTGGTATCTTTACTGGCAACCAAGAAAGGTAGCATGGCCATTTAACATTTAACGCAATTGTAGGCGAATATCACTGAATTTTCTGTATATTCCTTTTGTCATTTTTTTTACTTGTTATTATTTTATTATTTTTTATTTTAATATTTGTTAAATCTTAATCTATATTGTAATCCATTCTACATATGTTAACATGTGTTGTTTGATTGGTGTAAATGATGCATGATTGGCTCGGCCATCGAAAATAGTGTAAACTAAGCATGTTACCGAGTGAAAATTAAACTAACAATCAATCAATCATTCAATCAATCATACTAACAAAGACGACGACGACGACAACAACAACAACAACATCAACAATAAAGACTACAACAACAATGACGATGACAACAATAACAACATCATCGACAAACAACGACAACAATGACAATAACGACGACGACGACGACGACGACTGCGACGACAACAACAACAACTACAGTAACAACAACAACAACGACAGCAACAACAACGACGACGACAACAACAACAACTACAACACATTGTCTAGAACAATTAATGGAAGTAGTTCCATGAGTATATAGACAGATTAAATTAATGGAAATAGTTCCCTGAGTACATAAACAGATAAAATTAATGGAAATAGTTCCCTGAGTACATAGACATATGAAATGAATGGAAGTAGTTCCATAAGTACATAGACAGATGAAATGAATGGAAGTAGTTCCATGAGTACATAGACATATGAAATGAATGGAAGTAGTTCCATGAGTACATAGCCAGATGACATTAATGGAAATTGTAGAACAAATTAGCATACCGCTTGCAACAGTTTTCAACTTGTCATTAGAAGAGGGAGTGGTTCCTTTAGAATGGAAAGAAGCAAACATTATACCGTTATTCAAAAAAGGTTCGAGAAACAAGTCAAATAATTATAGGCCAGTTAGTTTAACATCGGTGATTTGTAAATTATTAGAAAGACTAATTAAAGATCACATGGTAGATTTTCTTGTTAAACATAACTTGATAAACCCATCTCAACATGGGTTTCTAAAAGCGAGGTCATGCTTAACAAATATGTTATGTTTTTTGGAAGATATCACTAAGTGGGTAGATGATGGATCACCAGTAGATATCATCTACTTAGATTTTCAAAAAGCTTTCGACAAAGTGCCACATCAGAGATTACTGCTTAAACTAAAGGCCCATGGCATAGGAAATGGTATAATTAACTGGATAGAAAAATGGCTGATTGACAGAAGACAACGGGTAGTTGTTGATGGGGAGGCTTCAAACTGGAAATCAGTTTTGAGTGGGGTTCCACAGGGATCAGTACTGGGACCTATATTATTCTTAATATATAAAAACGATTTGGACGATGATATAGCTAGCAAGGTTGAAATTTGTAGATGATACAAAAGTGTTTAGAAGGATTAAAAGTGATGGAGATAGACAGCATTTACAAGATGATCTTGACAGGTTGTTCAAATGGTCTGAAAAATGGCAAATGTTGTTCAATTTTGGGAAATGCAAATGCCTTTACACAGGACATGGGAACGAATATGTTGAATATACAATGGGGGAACTGTACTAAATACTACTGTAAAAGAAAAAGACTTAGGGCTGACAATTAGTGCTGACATGAAGGTCTCAGAGCAGTGTGGAATTGCAGCTTCAAAAGGAAATCAAATCCTTGGATTGATTAGGCGAAATATAGCATATATAGACTAGAGGACATGAAGTTACATTAGCAAAGGAGCAGTGTAGATTAGACGTAAGAAAATTCTCATTTTCCACAAAGGACTGTGAATGAATGGAACATATTATCTGATGATTGTGTGGGTGCTAGTAGTGTGAATATGTTTAAAAATAAAATCGACACATACCTCAGAAGGGGTGGATATATGTAGATAAAAGTGTTGGACTCTAGATAAGCCAAAGGGCTTCCTTGTCCACCTGCCATCTAGAGTTAATTCTCTTGATATCACTACAAAGATATTCGTTCCCCTTCCGCATTTCCTAACTTCAGCCTTGCACAAACTACTACAATTCAGAATCGTACATTTCGTCCGTCTTCGTGGCATAATCTTGGGTTTTCCTGGTAATCCTTAACGCTGAAGATCACACTTACTCCGACAATAGTTCCACTTACCAGTCCTGCCAAATCGTGCAGACATACAATTGTTAAACTACTATCGCATATTGCCACTGTTGAAATCCCTTAATTAGCAATAGAAGTGCAAGATTGACGTCGATAAATGCGCCTTTCCCGCGGACGTGGTATGTAGGCCAACCGCATCGATCATGTTTTGTCCGAAACGCGTCAGCTTAATAGAATGGATCAGGTGCAATTCATTGATTGTGAGCGGACCTTGTTTACAATTATAGAGAGGGGGGGTCTAGTCAAGTATTGCTGTAATGGTTAATATTCTCTGCCTTCCGGCTGTCGTCCAGACAACTACGTAGGCTAATAGACACAACCGCAGTCAACATATGGTTTTCACACTTCAATAATAACATGTAGAAGTGTGACCTTAAATAAAAATTAAAGCAAGGCATTAGCTAAAATTCGTTTTCCATGTGTACACAAAGTTTAACATTGTATGTAACATTCGAGAACAGAAAAATACATTTGTAGCATAAATTCGATTTTAAACCCGTCAGTGTAGCGATTCCCGCGGAAAAAAATATATATACTGGAGCTAGGTGATCACGTGGTATCGTAACGAAATGGAAAACAAATGAAGAGATTATTGTTGGAAACGTTGTTGCACTGAAGTAACATGTAAATAATATGAAAACATGGACGTGTCACATAGATCCACCATTGGTAGGATATTTTGGCCACACTATTACCACATATTCCAAAAGGCAGAACCCAGTAAGCATTATAATACAAGTAGCTATGTCTGTAGGTGATAGATTCGTTTCTCCCTGTATCAATCGTTTACATGACGATTCGATGTTCTACGTTTTCCATTTTCAACGTCATACAAATGAATTGCACTCATTTTGGGACACAACACATACCATGACAGTTGCAATTTATTCTGTTGAATTGGATAATTTGTATTAAAAAGTAGCTATACCAATATGTAATGCAAACATCTTGCCAGAATTAGCAACATATGTATTTTATGTTATTACAGAGTACGGTTGTGTTTTCACTGGAATTAATCATGAGTGCACATTTGAATTATGCGTATTCCAAAATCTGCTACATTAGGTAGCGAATGATCAACCACATGTTCAAGCTATGTTATATTTGAACATATAATCTAACAAATCAATCAACGACATGTTTATATTTGACATAATACTCCATGATATTTCTACTACTTCTACGAAATATGTAACTAGTTGATACTTCGACAAATGCTCTAGATGTCATCACAAATGTTAACTTATATAATAAATGATATAGTCGTTTCACTGCACGTAATCGAAGGAACACACTATCACCATTTATGTACGCATATGTACTTGACTATATATGTTATTTTAACATGCGTGATATATTTTGCATCGAGGTTTCATGCCACAGTCCAAACGTCAAAAATCAATACACTTTACGTTCTACGCTGTATACATTTTGTCGATTCTGTGCGTAAAGCGTATACTTGCAAATCAGCAAGTTGTGTATTCTCCGTTATCCAAAATACATCATTAGTTGAAAGCCACAGCAACAACCACTTGTTCTCTTGAGGTGACCCCATTGTTGTACAGTCTATGACAAGGGCCCAGAACAAGACATCACAACAAAAGTAACTGTACGGTTTCCCCAAATTAAGAATAGCAGCTTTTGGAAACCGAGCAACTTTGAACATTTCTCATATCTCCATATCACCAAAACAAACTCGTATTTTGCTAAGACACCTCTCTGGTGGTAAATAATGTATATATTAATTATTGTTGTACTTGCCGTAGCCAATGTCTCACTTTGCTTTAGGCACTATTTGGATTTCTTAAAATGTTGATTTTAAGTGTGCTAAGTTAATTTTAGTAAGACAAGGTGGCAGACAACATAGGACACATTGCAAAAATTGGCAACAAATATTATAGTTTGAATTACTATTGCAGTAAACCGGGGGTAGATTGGATGAGAAGAATTGTTGTTCCAAGAACCTCAACATATCTACATTTAAAACAAAACAAATAATTGTTATTATATTGAGTTCATACTTTTCCATTTCTAAATCGGACTGGGGACATTTTCGGTAGTATCAACCATATGTTGAAATGTTTTAATATATGTAATTGTTTCTCGATTATACCTTATGTTCAGATCCTCACTACAAAATCCCATGCAGGATTTGAAACAATGCTAGAAATAATAAATGAAATCAATATATCAAATGTAAAAATATACTCTTCAGTAAACACATAGACCCATCTTTACTGAAAACATACAAAATGCCTCATACAAAATATATGTTGTCGTTATAGAAACTGTCCAACCGAGCAATAGAGACGGTGGTACAAAAGCCGGCTCTGTAATTTGAGTTTTAGTTTTATTTGTACATGAAGTACAAGGTATCAACCGGAAAATATGGAATTAGCGCTATATAGATTCATTGCTATTATTGTTGTTGTTGTTAATATTATTATTATTATATTTCCATGTGTCATTTGAAGTTTATCGTTATTTTTGCATATTAAGATTAATAGTAAAAACAATTATTGGATTGCTTTTTCAGCAGATAATTACGACCACGACCATACGTCGTTTTGAATAATCTCAAAACGACGCCTCAAGAATACGAACTACTTGTTCGTTATAAAACCGGACATCATCCATCCGTCTTACTGCTGTCTTCAAAGCAATGATCGACATGAAACGGAGACATGTAGTTTTATTGTTCGTCGTATCGGTTTAAAAATGGAAACATTTGTGTGACAGAAACTGTCGATAAAAACGAAATTGTTGCTATTCTGAAAACACCTCAGGTGGCTCATCATGGTCGGGGTATTGCTAACTTCACCTGATACGCAATCCGGAAATGGAGATTTATTCTAACGGATCATGATATCAGAATCGAGATGGAAACATTTCTTTGACAATAACCCTCGGTAAAAACAACTATATTACGTTTGTGTCTTGATGGCGCCTCGGCTTTTATTCACATCCCCACGTCAACTTTTTAGGCTGTGTTTTGCAAGTACGAAAGATTGGGGTCTTAGAAATCAATACAATTACGACATTGCCTATATTACACAAAACGGATATTAAGATAAAGCGTCCTCGCGTTGCAGGACGTAACGTCCACAAATGAGCAAGGCCGTAATATTAATCAATCTGTGCGTAAACTATTTTGATCATGTCGACTGTGTCACCGGTAATAATATATATCTTCTGTTTTGGCGGCGTGCTTCTTGGTGGTACTGGATTAACGGGCGTATATATCGAATCACGCAATTGTACTGGGAGCTAGGGAATGCGAAAAAAGGAAACTAACGTTGAAAAATAAGACGGTGGGTTCAGACGAGCGACAAGGGAATCGATGGACACACAAACGGAGTGGAGATGTAAGACGTGGAGTGTCTATGAGTGATTAGGGAATAGGGGACGACACAAATGAAGACACAATCTGCTAGAGAAGACAATCAGACATGTGAATCACGTATTTCTGTTGATGTTGCCATCAAGTGAAGCAATGGATGTGTGCCTAGTGGATTGACTACATGCACTAGGAACAAATTGCTGTTAAATTTAGACCAGTACAACGAAATATTGACGTTAGAAGATATGTGAAAGACGTTATCAAATGTCTTTGTGTGTGCGTGCGTGCGTTCGTGTGTGTGGGTACGCGTGCATCCATGCGTGCGTGTGTGTGAGTGAGGGTGTGTGTGGGTGGGTGCGCGCACGTACACCCGCAGACGCGCACATGCGCATACGGGTACACGCGCGCGCGCATACACACACACACACACACGCACAAGATTGTCCATGTGTTGCTTTGGGCGGCAGTCTTGTCCAAAGCAACACGTGAACAAAAAAGATCTTGCTCCATGTGGCCGAAGCTGCTTCCCAATTGTGAGAGACGACAAACTATCTATGTAAGCAATAAATTCGTGGACTCCCTGCAGGGGTTTATAGCAGCGTAATTATACGGGCATGATAAAACTGATAAATCATTAGTTTATCGAAAATGGACATCATAGATCATTGCTTTATCGACAATCAACCATCGTTCATCTTCATGTGGTTTGCTCTTGTCAGATATCATTCAAACTTGTTTGCAGAAATAGGATCACTGCATACATTAAAACAATATTCAAATTTGCTTAAATGAACTACAACTATTACTTAAATGATTTACTTAAATGAAGCTATTTAGATGGATGAAGTACAGTACCTGCTCAAACCTTGCTCACAAGTTATCTCGTTTTGATGTTGCGTGATGCGAAACGGTAAGTTGCGACATTGCTGGAGTTCTTAGTTCGGATTGCTGACATTCCAAACTAGACAAATTCCTTCTCCGTGGACATCATATCAACCTACATAATTAACTCTCCATCATCCAGGACATAATATTTATATATAAAAAATTCACATACTCCCGTACGCATATAATAAAACTTTACTTTATACATTTCCGCTTATCGTTCTGTGATCACCCTGCTTAAATTTTAAAGGTAAGTTCTTATATAGCGCAACGTCCAGTCCCTTGGACTGCTCAGTGCGCTTTACACTTTACTCCCTGACAGACATGATCAATCGAACACCATATCAATTTCTTTCGAAAGCATTCAGTCATTATTCGTACACAAATTCCCAGCAGTGTCTATAACTAGGTACTCATTCTTATAGCTGAGGTAACTAAAGCAACGTAGAGTGAACGAACTTGCCCCAGGTTCGACACGGCAGCACAGGACTCGTACCCAGATTCTCTCGAATGAGAGTCCGATGCTCTAGACACTGCGCCACTGGGCACCACGAAAATTATGGCAAACATAATACGTACAGGCGCAGTTAAACGGAATAAAACATATATTGGTTGAATTCATATTATACTACATCCTGCTATCTATTTCCATCTCCATCAAGCCCCAAAAAAATAAAAAAATAAAATAAATTTGAAATTCCACATTTTATGCTGTGCATCCGGAAATTTTCGAATATGCATATTTTTGGCGCACTTATCGGGATGCCGAGATGTGACGTCACATATGACCCACACTCGCAGCAGGCCGACCTTTTTTATGCATTCACAGCATGTTTACAAGGATAGTTTTTGGGTCGAAACGAGCGTCGGAATGAGTTCTTGTGCAATATTCCGTTGTAATACAAACACTAGTCACCATAGAGGAACAAGCAGTTATCTTACGGTTCCACATGAATCCAATTTTATTATAAACAGTCAATGCGAATGAGCTTACAAGTCGATTAGGTATCGCCGAGCTTGGGCTCGTTTTCAGAATAATTACATCGAATGCAACCAACAGGAGATAATTTACACCAATACACATACATAACAAACATATATCGTATCCAGCTACAGAAAGTAACGTGTATATAATCTCATAATATCACTTGAATATCGATGTATGAAGGAGGAGTTGTACAATTTATCATAACAGCTTAAATCAGTCAGCGAATGTCTGTTGGTCCTGCTAGCTCAGTTGGTAAACGCGTTGGTTTCTTGGCATTTATTTTGTAATCGGGCAACGCCGGTTCAATCCCGACACCTAACCTTAGATTTTCTTTACACTTTTTTTGTTTATGGAAAACGCATGACCTCTTTGCTGACTTCTGAGATTGATGAGTTGTTGTTTCCTCAGTTGTCAGCGCGTCATCTTCTTCGTCTTTTGCTGTTTCATCTAGACATCTATGGTTACTTTTGGTTCCTTGTTGTTTTCCTCGTGGTATAGCCTGGTCATGTAAGAAGAAAGTCGTGATTCAGTCCCGACGTCTTAACGATGTACTATGTAATAGTCGAGTAGCACCACAGCCTTGGACTCTAACAGATTCGCGGGGTGGTTTTGCTTACCCTTCATTCACCGCATCGTGTATGCCCAATAGGTGCTGCATAGCTGACTCCGTCTGGGAAATACCCCATGCACTGATGTCTTGCGCAGGTGCGTTTTGCCGCTCCACACACCCCATCACATGGGCGATTTACGTAGCCACATTCGTAGTAATGCCACGAGGCCAACAACATTTTGTTGAACATGATTTGTGTCATTACACTATGTTGAAAATTGTGATTTAACTGTATAGACTCGTCGTCTGAGAAGCAGTTGTGTCTGCTGGATTTTGGGGAAGTTTGTCTTGGCTCATTACAGGATGATCTAAGGCAATGGGATGAGAGTTAAACATTGTGAGCCATGTGATCGGACAGCATTACTGTAAGGCTTTTATGTGGCATTTAGCATGAGCTCTTTGAAGGTGGCACACGCAATTGATAGAAACAATATACCTGCACTGTACAATCAGCTTACGTCGACACGTCAACGCCACGAGAACTGCGAAATTATAGCTACAGATTTTAACTCTTTCTTGGAGATTTTGTCATGCCCTCTGCTTGAACTTTGTAACATTCTCTTTCGCTCACTTCACATTCTTTACTTTCGCTTATTTGTTCTGTCTTCCAGCTTTCTTTATCCACAGGGCTGTTTTAGCATATTAGTATGCCACGCCTTACCTCTATTTGGCCAAGTAATGTGCAAAATGTTGTTCATTACGTTTCCTGTAGCACACGTGAGTTTGTGCCAAATTTCACGGCACTTTTTGCAAATATTTGTCCTACCTATCCACACTAATACTCGAGAACATATTGTAATATCTGTCCTACCTATCCACACTAATACTCGAGAACATATTGTAATATCTGTCCTACCTATCCACACTAATACTCGAGAACATATTGTAATATATGTCCTACCTATCCACACTAATACTCGAGAACATATTGCAATATCTGTCCTACCTATCCACACTAATACTTGAGAACATACCATAACAGGAAACACAAATACTATTCTGAAAAGCATATTAATTGATTGGATGGTTGACGGATGAGCCTATAGACAATTTTCTGTTTTAAAATGTATTGTTTTAGGACAGACAATAAAGAATGTTTGATTGATTTGATTGATAAGTGTGATTATTTATCTCAATCATCGTAGGTCATAAAGAAATGACGATCCAAGCTACAGAAAAAAACTAAAAAGAAATTACCTAATCACAGTATCAATACATACAGAGAAAATAATAGCGAAATGTGTTCTACGTTATTCATTTGTGTTCTACGTTATCGATTACATGTTACGATGTTGATCATTTGCTCTCGGAGGGGTAGGCAACGTTTGGCAAGTAGCGCACTTTGCAAGTAGCGCACTGTTTCTGCTAGTCTTCACTCCAATTTAATCACCAAATGATTCATTATGTGTGGGAATACATTAGTATTTTTTCAATGTGAACACAAATTATCTCAGACGTGTTCAGTATCATGTGTGTTTGTAAGACATATAGATATAAATAAAGACTGTGTTTTATATGTACAAGCTGAGAGTTCCATCCACTAACAGAACGACGTGTAAATGTGGCGCCATCGGAAAGGTAGCGACACTCTTTTCTCATGCGATGACGTAGAGCACGGATAACGTAAAACACGGCCATTTGGTGTTTTCGAATCCTCTAGGCTCCCATTAGGTCTGCATGGCCAGCAGTGGCCTTGTTTAATGAAAGAAGTAATTGATCTACACATACTTTATCAAAGTATAAACCAGAGAAAACTGGATAACGTACAACACATTCTTAACGAGGTAGCTGCTTTCCTGCATTTATGTTTTGTGACGACCAGGGAAGTTAATTTAACGTTATGTTTTTATCGTTGGGTGATAGTCTCATATGTTTGAATTAAGGAGATGCAGTTTTCTAGCCACTTAATGCTTTGTTGAAATTAGATATACGAGCATATCTTCGTCGGTTAACGTAAAACACGTGATTTCTGTGGATATTTGTTTTAATCCTGTAAAATGAAGGAAATGTGTTTATATCTCGAAAGAGCATTATAAATCAGAGGGTATGCATACCTACAATAAAATAGTATAGGTTGTTAAATAGTTAATACTTATTAAGTATTATTATTATGATAACTCGTAATGCCTCTTGTGCTATGGACATACCACAACAAGCAGTTTAGCATTTTTCTGATACAAAAAGTCTGATATATTATCACACCACATAGGAAAGTCAACTATGTCCACAAAAGAGCACACCGAGCTTCATTTAAATATGTTATTTATATTGCTAGTAAAGCCATTCCAGTGTTTCGCTGGACCAAAGACACATTTTTGGCTACTGGGACATTTTTTATAGTAACAGTATCAACCATAATATAGTTTATTTCATGAAAATCTTCTTTTCCCATCCCCGTTTTTAAACACAGTGAAAGTATTTATTTGTGGACGGGTATTTGTTATTCACCGTTTTGTGCAGCTCCCCACTCATATTGCGATACATGTGTTACCATGACTGTTAGTTACCTAATCAATGATGTCCTAAGCGTGCTTTGCGTCAAATCGTCAAACACCGTCAAAAAAGAACACCTTATCGTCCAATTTGCAGCGAATGTGTCATTAAATAGCGTGTTCCATTTTTTTCAATAGCACAAACGACCGCTGCTATCTCTGGAATTAATTGAGAAGTGATCATTTTAAATTTCTCCTCTTATCGCTCATAAACTAGTCGCTGGTGCATCTTGATATAATGCGAACACAGTATGGTTTTCATTGTAAGTAGTTTTTTTGTCACAAACCGGTGGCGTTTACCAAAGTAAATGTCACTGATCAAAGCCGCAGAAACTGACGCCGATGCAATGTACGACGCCATCAAATTGTTATTTTCACACTTAAAGTTTATTTTTACTAACTGCGGAACTGCGCAGTTCGCTGTCGATTCCAACTGTCGTACGAATTACATCGTTGAGCAACACCTGGTCCGGGCCATTCCAATAGGAGAAACAACTGATGTCATTCATCGGCATTGCCATAGAGATCTAGCAGATATTGTTATCACCTCTATTGCAGCAATACGTAGATTTGCGCAGTAAAACACTTCTGAACCGATTTTGACACTGGAGATATAATTATTATACGCAGATTGGCGGTGGATTTGTTGATAGTGGTGCTTGAAATAGGGCATAACTACATTGCGCTGCAGAACTTCCGGGATAACAGGATGCTGAGAAAGACTGGATTTTTATATGTCGAGAAAAAATAGGGAAGAAGACGGTCTGCTAATGTATGAAGGTAAGTTCTTACATAGCGCAGTATCCAGTCTTAAGGACTGGCCAAAGCGCTTTACACTTTACTCCCTGGCCGACCTTTTCAATAGAACACTGTCTCGACTTCTCTGGGAAGCATTCAGCCACGCTGAAATTAATGCACGAAGACTATTCGTACACAAATGTCCACCAATGTCTATAACCAGGTACTCATTCCTACAACTGAATGAACTGGAGCAACGTGAAGGGAACGAACTCGTCCAAGGTTCGACACGGGTTCTCTCGATCGATAGTCCGACGCTCTAGTCATTGTGTCATGCTAAGTAGCTGTAAGAGAAGAAAGCTGACTAAGTTGCACCATTGGAAAATAAACGAGAACACGGTAATAAGCAGAATAGAATGACAATTACAGAAAAAAAGAAACAGTAGACAAAACATCGGCTCGATTACCAACAACACGCACTGGAAAAACTAGCAATAACACCCTTCCCCATTTGGTGCTACACCCAAACATGGGCAGAAGACGATGTAGCGAAGTATTCGAAGTATATATTACGTAAATTCAAGCAGTTTTTCAAAACTCAACTGAACGCTGTACGGTTTAAGTAGCTTGGAACAATCGCAGAAAACACGCGTGGCGTTGCGAACGATTCCACCTATCTTCCGGTACGAACCCTGAAACCGTTAAAATCCCTCAACCAACGTGGAATTTCGAATAAATAATGGCGTTACTTTTCTTCATAGTGGTTGTTGGTGAACCCCTGAACGTTTGGTGCCATAGTTACAAATCGTGTAAGAGGACATGCGTAACATAGAGGTACATACACATTATTTACATTCACGCTAGCGCCATCTAACACTTTAGATGTAGGATTCAAAGTGTGGCTAGAGATTACAGAGAGAAGTCAACGGTCTAACCGATGTCAAGGCTAGATATCGTCGTCATCAACAATCAGTCATTAAGATGGGTCTCATTTGACGTTGCAGCTGTCCCTGCAATTGTATATGTCAATACTCACCGTGAATAATAAATGCATTGTCAGTTAAGTGAATATGCTGTCGAAGTATGACATATATATATCTGGCTAGAGCGGGCGTTATGCATGCAAGAACGAACGCGCAAACACACGCACAAGCACACGCACACGCACAAGCACACGCACACGCACACGCACACACACACACACACACACCTACTCAATGTGGCAAGACATAATGTGACATGAACCCAAGAAAACACGAGAATTTATTTCAAACAAGTCTTCAATCTCATGAATGATGCATCTGGGAAGTTACGCAAGAGAGAGCAAAACGCAACTCGTGTGTCATTGTGATGCATTACCACGCGATGCACCCGGAACGAAGCGTGTGCGTGGTGCCAAAAATAGTTTTATTTATTGCATAATTGATGAGTGGGACCGCTGCGCTGTGGTTTGTGTTTCAACATTGTGAAAGATGGTTCTGTATTATTTTACGTAAGCGCATGTCCGTCTGACGGTCCGTCTGTTCCTCCGTTTATCCGTCATTCTGTCTATCGTCTATCTCTCCCCCTCCCCCGCTCCCTTTTCTCTCCCCCCCCCCTCTCTCTCTCTTTCCATCTTTCCATCTCTCCTTCTCCCTCTCCCTCTCCCTCTCCCTCTCCCTCTCCCTCTCCCTCTCCCTCTCCCTCTCCCTCTCCTTCTCCCTCTCCCTCTCCCTCTCCCTCTCCCTCTCCCTTTCCCTCTCTCTCTCCCTCTCCCTCTCAGTCTCTCTCTCTGTCTCTCTGTGTTTCCCTGTCTGTCTGTCTGTCTGTCTCTCGGTCGGTCGGTCTGGCTGTCTGTCTGTCTGTTTGTATGTGTGTATGTATATCCTCCGTCCTTCATTTCTTCCTTTCTTCCTTCCTTCCGTCATTCCGTCCATCCGTCCGTCCGTCTCTCTCTCTCTCTCTCTCTCTCTCTCTCTCTCTCTCTCTCTCTCTCTCTCTCTCTCTCTCTCTCTCTCTCTCTCTCTCTCTCTCTCTCTCTCTCTCTCTCTCTCTCTCTCTCTCTCTCTCTCTCTCTCTCTCTCTCTCTCTCTCTCTCTCTCTCTCTCTCTCTTCCTCCCCCCTCTTTCACTGTTTCCGTCTCTCCTGCCTTCCCTTTCTACACACCCGCTATCTTTCTATCCCCTTCCCATATTTCTCATCCTCGTTCACTCCCATTGTTTTACTATGTCCACGTTCTGTATTTCTGGTAACACCGCTCTCTAGATCCCTCCTTTATCTCCTTCCATGTCTTCATATATTTTTACCTTTCTTTTTCCAATCTCTTTCCCTTCATTCTCCCCATTCTTTCCTCCATTCAACCCTCCCTCATTCTCTCTGGAAATCCACCATACTGATTCCCCCCAGGTGGAGACGATAGGCACTCACAACTTGGGCCAGGAACCTATGTTTTGATATAAGGTGGGAACTTTGCTTGAAGCAGCTGCATGTAGCCAATGCCAAAGGCTTTATTTGTAGCAACAGGTGAAAATTAACTCTCCAGACCGTGTAAGACAACATATTTGTAGCCGCCACTGGGCATCAATACGTGACACATGCTTGACATAGCATGCCTTAGTACGCGCGCACACACACTCGCGAACGCACGCACACCCGTATGTACGCACACACGCATACACGCAAGCATGCACGCCCACATACAAACACACACAAACACGCGCGCACACACACGCATGCACGCACACGCGCACGCACGCACGCGCATGCATACACTATCGGGAGCCGACCGCTGTCTGCAATATCGAAAAACAGCGACCCAGGAGCAACATGCTGTACACTAACAACTCCGAAGCAAATGTAATGTCAAACACAATTATGTAGGATTCCGGGTTTTTAGTTAACCTTGTGGGTAATTAGATTATGGCGCCTTCGTGAATCTTAAACACAAGAATGTTTTTACCGATCTAGTTGGATATCCAGTCAGTCTGGTACAATTTTATTTTTACGAATTACGGACGAACTGCAAGAGTTAGCTTGGCTTGCGTAACATCGACAGTTATTCGAAATAAAATTAACATTGTCTCCTCTGTATTTCAACTTGCATTCTACCGGATTCATTCGTCGCTTGGCGTAGACAGAAGGCACTAGGAATACGAGGGTTGCTTCCACTACTTATAAGCCGAGTCAAATCGAACCGAACCGAGTCATGCCGAGACGAGCCGAGACGAGCCGAGACGAGCCGAACCAAGCCGAATCGAGTTGAGCCGAACCGAGTCGAGATGAGCAGAATCGAGCCGAACCGAGCCAAGCCGAATCGTACCGAACCGAGCCGAACCGAGCCGAACCGAACCTAGCTGAGCCCAGCCCAACCCAGCCGCTGGCACCTTGTATTTCTAGTACCTTTTAGGTGCCCATTACGCTCACATTGATTCTGTCAAGACAAATATTAGAACTGACATATTTACGGACACACACACGGGAGTTGTAGACACAACTCTATCACATGCGGCAGTAACAGCATATGTTGAGCACGTTTAGACGTTATGCCTTCATATTCCATAAAAAAATCGACGCAAACCTTCCCGTGCTGACAATGATCGGTGAAAGTAATCGATACAGCCGATGTAATGATTATTAAGGATCATCTCAGAAAGTCGATGTCCGATATCAGACGAAATTACTTTCATCAGGCCTCAGCCCCCACCCCTCAGACGAAAGTGCGTAAACATTGATATGACGATACCAATATATCAACAGTTTCGGTTAGAAGCGTAAATATCGATGTCAGATCTCAGACGACAAAACTGCCTCGGACCTCCACTCCACCAAACGAAAATAATTTCGTCTGATATCGGACATCGACGTTCTGAGTTGATCCCTTAGTTGACGCCTGGATGCGTGGCACGTCGTCGATTGTTTCTAACAATAATACAAATTTATTTAGTAATTCAACTACTATGAAATTGTCAATAAGTGTTCGCTATCCAAGGTAAGTTACCCGTCAGCGTTTGCATTTGCCATTCTAGACCTGCCAACTGACGGCACCCTTTGTTGCCATCTATTTTGTCCATTTCACTACTTATATTGTTAATAAAGATGTGTTTGTTTTATTTTTTACAAGAAATGAGTAGCAGGTGTCCTAAGCTTTACGCCAGCATCCAACGACCCTATGGATATTTTCGTAAATGGACCCCCTAAACAAACTTTCATCAGCTGCAGAGAAACAGGAAGCAGAACAAACAGGGGAAAACATACAGAAGACCGAACTCATGAAAGTGAACACACGCACGCACGCACGCACGCACGCACGCACGCACGCACCCCCCCCCCCCCCCCCCACACACACACCAAGATCAACTCTCTTAGATGCGCTGAAATAGCTAAAACATTGTGCAAACTCCCATCATTGCATTGTACTTGCGGGCTCTTTTTCCAGGAATGTCGGGAAGTGAACATATACTTGACGTTCCGCAGTATAGCGTCTTCCACAATTACAACTTGATCAGGAATGCAGAAACGACTTGAAAAATGTCCGTTGATTAGACGTTTTCATCCCTGGTGTTGACAATTCAGCAGATTGAGATATACAAAATGTCGACCAGAAATTCAAAATCGCACATCCTGCTGGCTGAGAGAAAATCGGTACTTTGCACCCACCCAACCACCAAATTAATATCCAGTTTTAGTTCGTCTACGTCGCGCGGAATGAAATCTTGACTCAGCCAGCACACTGATTGACATGGCCATGATGAACGTCGCAAACCGTTAGTATTCCGGCGTTAGATGGTGCAGCGCCATCTTGTGTCATGCCGAGATGTCCAGTCCAAGCTGCATCCTATAAATCTAACTTGTTGTGCTGGCGACCAAAATGATAAATCATTATTCTATCGCGACACCAATAAAAGCAGCTAGCAACGGTGCTTCAGGTTGTTTCCGTTTGCCATGTGTTACGGTTTAACAACCACGTGTGTATGCCAGATGGATAGTTAATTGAGCTTATCGCACTTCGTTTTTTTACGGATCGTCGCACGGACTCTCAAGGAATAATTTTAACATTTGTTTTCAGGTGTCTATGGGCTAACAAGCATGCAATGGCGATATGCTGGCGACAGACACGTTTCACCAAAGCTATATCGCGTTGAAATAAAGTTTTTAAAAATCAATTAGATTATGTGGAATAATTTTATGTGGCATTCTCTCCTGTGTAATTATCTTTCGTGGAGTTCTCTTATGTATAATTATTTATGATAAGTTAGTATTGTATCTATGATAAACGATTATGTAGCTCGAATGTTATGCAATATGTCCAATTAACTAATACTGTTTAACATACATTATAGTGAAATTATCTGTATGTGGAGTTTTCTTACGTGAAATTATCTTTTTTGTACAATTCTCTTATGTGGAGTAATCTTAAAGGGAATTATCTCCAGTGGCGTTTATATATCTGTTTTTCAATTAAATCGAGTTCTCTTACGTATAGTTCACTTCTAGTACATAGAGTTCTCTTACGTGGCGTTCTATTATGTTGCGTTTACAATACATAAGAATATTACTGTTGCACTTGGGTCAGTTTCCGATCGGATGAATAAAATATAACCCCAGTAAATCTGAATCATGAATAAGGTCGATATCTCCCCTCTGTATGTCTCTTAAGCTGAACACAGAATCAACGTGTCACCCTTTATCAACTATATTATTATATTATTATTATGAATCACTCTTCATCACCAAATGATATCGCCTTGATAACGAGTTAAATCCACTATCGCCATACCATCATGTTGTCGACTTGATTACGAAAAATCCTTTACCATGCCGTCAACTTGACTTTAAAAATCCGTCATCACCGTATGGATTTGTCAACTTTTATAGTACGAACATTGTATAGGGTGTAATGGCGTGTTATCCTCTACATCACGCAATCACTGTACCAACTTGGAGGGCCGTCTCAAAAGGTAGATTGTTTATACTAAACATTGTTTTCATTGAGAGCAGTTTTGTTTAGCATTGTGCATCGACGTATGCTCCACAAAACATCGGTTTTATAGTTCTGATTATACTTCGTAATGGTACATACTTACAAAGGAGGAATATAGAAATGGTATACAGTATGTATGCTTGATTATACTGGGAAACCTGAGGCAACAGTGGACTGAATAAATCAGTAGTACATCGAACTCAATAGAGTAATCCATCATAAATCGAATCTGCCATTAATATGGCTTCACATGCATTTCGCTAATAGGCTCACACTATCCGCCATACATCAACGTTTTAGCTCGATTACGCTACGCTGAGAGACAGTTGTTCAAACATGGGTGAAAGACAAGGTATCGATCACATTTCAAACACGACTTATGCGCAAATTGAGTGAGGAGCGAAATGAAATATTATAGAACACGTCGCTGTATTATGAAGCCTCATCTATTATACTAATTCGCTAACTCTGGAGCATTGTAAGTGTATCTCCTCCCAGGAGGCGGGGTTCCCTTACCTATTTATACGGGTTTTGTTCTTAGTTAAGTCTTTGTGATGTTGTCACAATCTGTTAACGCATGTGTCGTGCTTTGTGTGTGTGTGTGTGTGTGTGCGTGTGTGTGTGTGTGTGTGTGTGTGTGCGTGCGTGCGTGCGTGCGTGTGTTTGTGTGTGTGTGCGTGCGTGCGTTTGTGTGTGTGTGTGTTTGTGTGTGTGTGTGTGTGTGTGTGTGTGTGTGTGTGTGTGTGTGTGTGTGTGTGTGTGTGTGTGTGTGTGTGTGTGTGTGTGTGTGTGTGTGTGTGTGTGTGTGTGTGTGTGTGTGTGTGTGTGTGTGTGTGTGTGTGTGTGTGTGTGTGTGTGTGTGTGTGTGTGTGTGTGTGTGTGTGTGTGTGTGTGTGTGTGTGTGTGTGTGTGTGTGTGTGTGTGTGTGTGTGTGTGTGTGTGTTTAAGGACCACAATGGAAGTAAGTGTCTCCACTTCTTTGTATCATGCTCGTATATTTATTCTCTATTTATAGTTAAGTTTATGTAAGTGCAAGCTTACATTTATATTTTGAATACATCTATAATCAAAATATGTCAGTTTAGTAGTAGTAGTAGTAGTAGTAGTAGTAGTAGTAGTAGTAGTAGTAGTAGTTATAGTAGTAGTAGTAGTAGTAGTAGTAGTTGCAGTAGCAATATTATTATTAGTAGTAGTAGTAGTAGTAGCAGTAGTTAGATGAAAAGGTGAACGATTGCTAGCTCATAGTTGTTTATGGTGATGGTTGAGGGCGTGACCACATCCTGACCGTTAATATTTCTTAAGCTGATTGTCAGTCCGTAATCCCTTCATGCCTCCGCACAGCGGTTCGTGACGTCTTGTAGCTCCCACTCTGTGTTCGTGATGACCGCTGCGTCTTACTATCGTAGCAAAAACCCGGCGTCGGTGTTTATGTTTGTCGTGTTTGATGGACGGGGCACTTATTGAGATTTATATCACATATGCCAATCAAATCCTTGTCGGTGCGATGACCCGTCTGCAAGACGCCTTCTACAATCGATTCGCCGACTTTGCTGCTATTGATGATGTTTTCTGCTATTTTGCAATTGATGTTTCTCGGTAGTTGTCTTAAATATGTGAACTCGACGTTGCTGCTACACTCACTGCTTTCATTTTACAATTGTGCAGGTGTGGTACGTTCAAAACACACCCACGTTCACAACACTCACGTTCGAAAACACCATAGTAAAGATTTTTACCTAACTTGAAAACACTTCAGTTTTCAACCTAGGCTAAAAAATGTATCGATAGTCTCGTACTCTGTCGTTTGCTGCCTTCTTAATTTCATCCTCGTTGGTTTCATACGTCTTTTGTTCCTTGGCTATGGATCTTCTCCAGCTGTTTTTGGTCTTCCCGATTTTCGTTTCCTTTGTGGATTCCATTCTAGGGTTTGTCTTTTAACTCCCGCAATATCTTTCCGAAGTGTGGGTTCAATGCATGTCCATTTTCCTTTTTGAATTTTTATTTGATGCATGTTTGGTTTGTCCTGTTCACAAGTACCATTATTTTTTAGAATGTATCTGAGGTATTTGTTGATGAATGTCTATAGTTTTTTAGTTGTAGCTTTGATGTCTCCCAGTCGTTAAGCAGCACACTGTTCACATTAGTGTTGGATGTTCATGATATTCGTCTTAAATGTATGCCTTTCTTAACGTTGGCACATTAACCTATCTATGACAGTGGAGAGCAGGAAAGCATTGGGACGGTTTGGCTGGAAGTGGGAGGCTGACGTTAGCTCAAAAACGTGTGGGAGATGTGGGAGAGGTTGGTAAAAATGTGTATGAGGAGGTGGGTGGTGGGATTGGCGCGGAAGGTATGAGATTGCAGCAACACTATTGCTGAAATGTAGTAGCTTGTCTTAGGCCTTTAGCCAGAGACACATTATCCAGATATTGGAACGGGTGTTTTGAAAATCGCACCGGTTTTTCCCTTCCAATAATGGGTCTTTTGTTCTTTGGATTTTTTTTAAATTTAAAATGTTTAGATACCATCATCTTGTGCTGGGCCATAACATGGTTTTATTTTCCCAATAACAAGGTCAAAACAGTGTTTGCGTTGTTATAAAACAGGCCTTACGTGTGAAAGCGAGAGCAGGAGTGTAGTTTGAAGTTTTAGTATTTTGCGAACCTCAGGAGGTGCAGTTGGGAGTTTTTTGGAGAACCCTCAAGGGGTGTGCAGTTGGGAGGGTTTTTTGGAGAACCCTCAAGGGGGTGCAGTTGGGAGTTTTTTTAAGAACCCTCAAGGGGATGCAGTTGGGAGTTTTTTGGAGAACCCTCAAGGGGTGAAGTTGGGAGTTTTTTTGAGAAAACTCAAGGGGGTGCAGTTGGACGTTTTTTGGAGAACCCTCAAGGGGTCTGCAGTTGGGAGTTTTTTGGAGAACCCTCAAGGGGGTGCAGTTGGAATGTTTTTGGAGAACCCTCAAGGGGTGCAGTTGGGAGTTTTTTGGAGAACCCTCAAGGGGTCTGCAGTTGGGAGTTTTTTGGAGAACCCTCAAGGGGGTGCAGTTGGAAGTTTTTTGGAGAACCCTCAAGGGGTGCAGTTGGGAGTTTTTTTGAGAACCCTCAAGGGGTGTGCAGTTGGCAGTTTTTTAGAGAACCCTCAAGGGGGTGTAGTTGGGATTTTTTTGGAGAACCCTCAAGGGGTGTGCAGTTGGGAGTTTTTTTGAGAACCCTCAAGGGGTGTGCAAGTTAGAGGTTTTCGGAAACGAAAAGGTTTTTCTGACGCCAGTGACCAATGCATGTGTAATGGGTTTTCCATTAGCTTAGCGTGTAAATAAAACATAACAACGGGTAAATTAGAAAATTCCAAATAGGTAGAAGATGAGCAGCTCAGACCCCTGCCACAACCACACCCTCATAACTGCTTGTCATGGACTGATACAACTAAACTGGAATTCGTGACGATGACTGTCTTGGATACGACCACTCAGTAATTTGACGAAGTAACGTATGATACAGTGCTTTGACGTATGCGATGTGACAGCACCATTGTTCGTTTTGCATGCACAGTGTTCTGCCTTCAGCCATTGCCATGACAGCAACAACGGGCTGAGTTCAGGGGCGGAAGTGACTGTTAAGGCAGACGCATAAGTACATGAACATGACGCAACGCAGAGTAGTGATAGTCTCCGAATCAAATCACTTATACCGGGCAATAGTAGGACAGATCACTGGTGTGGATGTATTTGCTGGCATTTAAGCTCCACATAATTATATACCTGTCAAGTTTTTTTTCTTGAAATACGGGAGATTTTCATCAGCGGTTCAGTACGCCTCCCGTGTCGCGCTGTGTATGTGTTAATTATAATTAACACATACTCATTCAAGTCATCATGTATATGGGTAAATATTAGCTGGGCATGTTTAGAAAATAAATAGTTATGCTACAAAGAATTATAAAAAGACGTTATGGTTGGGCAATAAATTCTGACATAATTTGGATTTTGGAATACAGACATGTTTTATTTAAAAGAGTTCAGTGAAGTTACGTATATGTTATTATTATTGCTGTTGATGTTTATAAAGCCATCCATCTTACCTTACATTTCAGTGTTAGTAACGCATAATATATATATATATATATATATAACGTAACAAGTCTGGCCTTGAATATGAGTAGGAAGCGTTGAAGCCAAACCAGAATCAGAATATGGCTGCTGACAACTGAACTAAATCGACGGTGACGTTTCTCTGATAAGATTGTAAGTAGTAATTACGCCCCTGGTCTAAGCGTTGTTATGAGGCCGTGGGAAATGTGTATCACCATCCAATGGTGCTACAGTAAAAGCTGAGGACGGTAAAACATGTTGCTATTATTGTCAAAAGTCGAGATTCGGCGGAAAGTACAACCACTATTGTTGTACCCAAAAGTACTTAAAAGTACTCCATCAGTCCGATTTTCGGCTCCTCATGTTTCAGATTAATTTCGTAAAAAGAGAGATATATATATATATGGTTGGGACAGGTTGCTTTAAGAGATATACCTTTTGAACGACCCACATATCATATTTTTAATAAAACTACACCAATACATAGGGCCTACATGATATCCTAAAGTTAAACTTAGCAACAACACAAATTATGGAAATTTTATCACAAAGAGAAAAAAATGACATCCCCAGTCTTCGTTAATAAGTTAGCTCGATTAAAATTAAATTAATTAGTTATTAGTTTTGCACATGTTCTAGAATTTTTATATAAATGCAAAGGTAATTGTTGTTCCACATTGCACCTATTTGCTTCGTGTTTACAACAATAATAGTATATCCATATATATATATATATATATATGTGTGTGTGGATACGTAAGTATTTTTTCTTCAATAAAATTGCTTTATATATACTGTAGTGAAAAATCCTGCCACTTAAAAATACTGCTCTATTCTAAATATATTAATATAATCGCGGTCTTCAAGCTTTATTGTGAATATTTGTGATGGTATGGGTGTAAAATTATTAGAATGTTGTTCATCTGATACGTTTGAAAGAAGGATATATGTGGAAATATTTATAAATGCTAGCCAACTATTGTGTTGTAAGTTGTATTCAGCACAAATAATCTACAAACTACACTTTGCTCAGTTCGTAAAGTGAAAGAGTCTCAGTTAAAGTGCATAATGGCAATGCCCTTTTTTAAACATTTGAAAACGTGTGTACGGTGTGTATTAAACATACCCCAATTATATTACATGATCACAGTGCACATGCATTATATAATTACTAGAATTTAAATTATTTGAAAACATAAGTATGGTATGCATTAAATATACATGAATTATTGTTGTGTATGTGGATTGAATACTTGGGTAGTGTATAAGTAACTATGCCTACAGTATGTGTGTTTCATTATTAGCATGAAACCAACTACATAAAGGACTATAAACATTTCAATTAGTGTGCATAATGTACGTTATAACTTGTGTGATTGTTACACGGATAAAATAATATATATATATATATAAAGAGTCTATGACCAAGAAGGCGGTTCGGGTCATCATATATATATATATATATATATATACATATATATATCATAAAAAAATACATATACACGTATACACACACACACATGCACACACATGCACACACACACACACACACACACACACACACACACACACACACACACACACACACACACACACACACACACACACACACACACACACACACACACACACACACACACACACAGAGTAGACACACAGACACGCACACGCGCGCACACACACACGCACACACACGCACACACACGCACACACACGCACACACACGCACACACACGCACACACACGCACACACACGCACACACACGCACACACACGCACACACACGCACACACACGCACACACACGCACACACACGCACACACACGCACACACACGCACACACACGCACACACACGCACACACACGCACACACACACACATTGCTTGTTGGGAAAGCTAGTAACTAAGTCAACCGTGTTTTGTGGCATATCGAAGAAGCAACAATGTATATCAATTACATATTATGCTTTTGATATGCCACTGAGCATTAAGTGCATTGGTTACTGACGCAGACGAACCTGTTGGCGCGTGGCTAATTAGAGATACGCGTGATCCAATTTGCTTCTTTAAATACTATTAATTATGCAATGCATGTCATTTGTGGGCTTATTTGACACGATTTAACAGAGTTCGTGTTTAAGATTTCGCCACACACCTTGTTAGATCACTAGAAATAGTGACTTGGACACATTCTAAGAAGCGAACGGGGATAGTTTATTGTTGTTTCACTTCCGTGTTCATTGTAGACGGATGAAATGTTTCACTTCCAGGTATAAAGTGCCAGTGATTTCCGAGAGGTATCCACTTTCGAAGATTTGTTGAACCATAGGAATAGATTATGAACAAAGAAAATGGCTCAGTTGCAGACTACGATACGTCTTCTGCGTAGAGGTTAACATATTTAGTTGCTAGTTGGCCTGGTATGCACAGAGTCAGTGTTGACAGAATCCCAGGTGTACGAAGAGAGATTCTGGATTGTTTTGGGAGCGACAAATGACGGGCAGCAGAAATTGTAAGAGTTGACGAGAACTGTACATGTATAAGTTCGGCAACAAAACAAACATCAAAGTAGTCCTACAATTAGTAATAAAATCCACTTGTTACGTTACGCACAGTGCGGAATTGGATGACTGACTTTTTAAATTGGTTTCAATGGAAGGAATTAATTATGCACTGTAGACAACCGCATCACATCGATCACATCGATACCCTCCTCCCTTGGACGATGAGCTAATTAAACATAGTTTTACGTACCTTTGCTACTCGTCGTCTGGATGAACTGGCCGTTGGGTTTTGGCTCCACAACAGGCGCCGAGACGGCGATGGAAACAGACGAATAAACGTGCTAATGACGGAAGTAGTTGAAGATATTTCTGACAACAAGATATGTCTTCTTGCATTGTACCGGCGGCCAGCGAGTAACAACACGCGATCACTGGCGCCAAATGTGGTGAGTGGGTGAGGCCTGATATCCGTTGACACGCCAGCAGACATGCCGTGCAACACATGGAAGATGTCCCATATTAGGCAGAGGTAATTTCGTTATAGTAATACTGCGCAATTTGACATGCTGACGCGTTTTCAATATATGTCTTATTATTTCGTGCATGTCTTCGTATCTTCGCAACCGGATATTTGCTCTCATGCAAAGGTGTCCACACTTGCGTCACTATGCGGGTTCTGTTGATTCTGTAATGACACGTACGCTCGCGTTCACACTCACGCGCGCGCACACACACACACACACACACACACACACACACACACACACACACACACACACACACACACACACACACACACACACAGAAAGAGATAATCTAACATATTGGACCGTGTTTAGCCTAGTCGCTTTTCAATATGCAATATGAAAAATTAATTTTACATTCATCTCAATTGATTTCACATACTGTCTCCGTCAACAGTAGTAAGACGATTTGTTAAGCTAGATTGCCATCTGACTAGAAAGCCAATATCATGTCGATGGTCCTACATTAGTTTGTGACCTTCCCATGTCAGATTCTGTTTTAGGCATAATGACGTTTCTAGTATTACACATTCGGCAGATCAGTTTGATGTAGCCCTGTTTAACTGGCATATAGTAGTTTGTTTTCTGAGTTTTTTGTGTTGGTAATAATCTACATTTAAGTAATATAGTTCAATTGTGAAAATACGTAGTATATAAGCATAAATATAATAACGTGTGCAATTATTTGCAGGAAAACATAAATTATTAAAACAACAACAAAACGAACGTTAGTGCTCGGTGTTGACTTTCTTGCATAAAATACAATATTGTTGCGACTGAAAAATTAAAACTACAGTCTTGAATGTCTGATATTAGTATGACACTTCGGTAGAAATGTGAAATGATCTGAGTCTAATTCTGGTTGGTATGCCGTAGGTTAGCCAGTTGTAATTTCGACCCGTTTTACTATGAATAAAATCAACGAACATTTCCTCCGAATCTATGTTACATACCGAAAGACCCAGCGCACCGCACCCAAACAAGTACACGAACTTTGCCCCCAATTCCAGACGCTACACAAATGTTACCACACGCTGCGGTTGCACAGCTATGACATCGCGTACGTGTGTGCGCTATGTGAAGCACGCAACCTACTCTGGAGTATGTGTACGTCAGTGATGGAGCCAGTGCCCACGCAGTCGAAGAACCCGCCTCTCCTTGAAAAAAACAACAGCTATCAACTGACGCGCGTCATCGATGACGCCCCCGCCTGAAAGAAACGCCTTCGCGAGCATCACTCGCCAGTCGCCGCTCCACTCGTCATAAAGTCGTCTGCTCTTCGCCAAGCGCGGCAAATATCGATGTGTGCGTCCTACCGGGCTTGCGTGACCGCATCGCGAACATTCTGACCTGCATCGAACGAGCGTGAAGCAGGACTATACGAATCGTGTCGAGGCAAACGATTTGTACACTTTCTAACGGGGTATCGGTGTGCGGAGATAGTGAAGTGTTCACTGAAATGTTGGAGGAAACGAAAACAGGGCGGTTCGCCTAGGTATGTCAACACGCTTCGTTCTGTGTTCTCCCGTCATGTGTAGGATCAACGTGTTGTCCTTGTTCTCAGAAGCTTCGGAAGGTAAATACGAATAAGTCCCATTTTGGTTTTTCAAAAAGTTATCACCGATAGTATTAGGAGGTTGTGAGGAGTAGGGTTAGGGGGCCCTACCGCCCACCATCTATCTGTTTTTTTGGGCCAACCTCCCATATTACATCTGTTTTGGGGCCAATCCTACAGGTTACATATCCCACCTGTTCTTGGGGCCTGCCTTTAGCAGTTACCTACGTGTAGACCAATATCCCACCTCCCATTAATTGTTAAGACCAACTTCATACCTGCCTATTGTCGACTCTGTACAATTAGTTTCCCACTTGATGTTGCATAGCCTATTACACGAAATCAGGCCTGACTTATATTCTCATGTTTGTTTGTAATCATTTATGAAAGGTATAAACATATATTTAACTATGTTGATTAGTTTGTGAGTAACATGACATTATAAATATCCAACTCCAGTGTTACTCCAGTCAAGCGTTTCACTAAAAATTGAATCTACCTAACGAGTATGTTTAAATTGTTAGAAACTGGTTTGTTTTAATAAACGTTCTTGAATTCTTCATAAAATCACATCACCTTACTGGTGACCTATTAAGCTATGTTATTGTGGTGGAAACGCAACGTATGATTCACTTTTGCACCAGTTCGCAGTGCATTTAGTATTAATACATGTTTATTGCAAACGCCGCAGCTAATTAAATACCTGAGACAGACACATCAAATACAATAAAAACAGTCTATTTAATTTGATTGATAATGATGGTGATTTATTATGAATATAAGTATTATTTATTCGTTAGATGCAGCTACAGTGATTGATTCATTAAATCGCTATAAATCAAATAGTTATTGCGAGTTAATATGTAAACGACAAGTTAATCACAAGTCGTTGTTCTCTGAACAGTGTTTTATTTAAGAACAACAGCTTTCTCTTGGCCCTTCATCCAGATTAACACAGGATGTGCATTAAAAAGAGTGGGCACGTTATCCGACATCACAACATATGTTACGACATGCGCGTACTTGCCAAACAGCCTAGCTCTTTCTTCTCCTTTCATCGCGTCTCTCAGCCATTGTCCCGTAATCATTCCTTGTAACCCACGTCCAGCTTCAATACATGTATTGTTCGTTTAAAACATTTGCATTAAACAAGGAAACATTTCCTTTAGATACACATTGAAATATCAGTAATAAAATGTCTCATATACATAAAATTAGTAAAACGCATTTTAGTCAGCACTAAACGTTAGCAAAACACATCATAATCAGCACTAAAAATTTGCAAAACACATCATAGTCAGCATTAAAGTTAGTAAAACACATCAGAGTCAGCATTAAATATTAGTAAAAACACTCATCACACAATATTTCATACATGTTATGCAGTAAACGGATTGCTTAAAATTAGCATTTAAGATTATAATGGCACGGGGGAAACGATTTCTTAAAGTTAAAAAGGTTTTTTCTTGCTAATGGTGCTTTCAAACTTCCCTGGCGGACGTTTTTGCTAAAGCTGCATTTAGAGGATGGGCAGGATCGTATTCTATTTGATTAGCTTTTCGTTTTAGTGCAACATTATATAAATTGGACAGGTTTCACAATTCACCAACTCAATGTCGCTTCCATACCGCAACACATGTGTTTCATCCCGACCGTCCTACCAATAAGTGCAATCACGGAGATAATCTGTCAGTTGACATTACACCAGCGACATCGATCAGCTAGTCAGTCTAATCAAACTAATGCCACCTGAGACGAGAAATGTATTGTTTCCTCGCGCTCTGGTCTCCATCGCATAATTGACGAGTGAGTCCGCTGTGTAATGTTGTTTGTTTCGACGCTCTGAGAGGTGGTCCTCTATTATTTACGTAAATGCTAGCTCTTGGCTCTCGCACCCTTCTCCGTCTGTCCGCCTCTAAGCATGCCTCTCTCCCTCTCCCTCTCCCTCTCCCTCTCCCTCTCCCTCTCCCTCTCCCTCTCCCTCTCCCTCTCCCTCTCCCTCTCCCGCTCCTTCTCCCCCTCCCCCTCCCCCTTCCTCTCCCTCTCCCTCTCCCCCTCCCTCTCCCTCTCCCCCTCCCTCTCCCTCTCCCTCTCCATCTCCCTCTCTCTCTCCCCTTTCTCTTTCGCCCTTTCTCCCCCCCCCCCCCTCTCTCTCACCCCCTCCTTATGACTGCTTCGTTGTGTTGAGGTGTCGTTTCCACTTGACCACTGGTACTTTTTGTGGTGATGGTTTTCTTGCCCTAACTCTAGGCCTTCTTTCCACGCTGACAGAGTCCATCATCACCTTTAAATTATTATCACATCACAATATTATGATGTTAAATCGGTGGCTTCTGTTCCAAAGATTATATTTTATATGTTGCTAGCATGCTATGCAATTAATTAAACAGTCGTTTCTGGAATGCCACAAGTGCCGACTAATGAATAGGATGCACGGTTTTTATCTGGGCTTCAAAAGGGTCCGGATTCGACACAAGTGCCGACTAGTGACGTAGACATCGACATCGTGGTGTCATTACTTAGCCTGCAGGGTTTTTACTCCCACCACCGTCATAAACCAGAAATTCAATATCAGCTACACCAACATTCTGATTAATTGTGGGCGCATATTATAATTTAAACTTTCGCGCAAAACGCATCTTAGTTCAGCTACTGTTTTCTTTGGGTTTTTTCGTTTGGGTGCCATGTTACTGTACATGGATGTCTAGATGTCTAGTATGTCAAAACTCCACAAGGTGTCAGTATTGGAGACACCGGGGATCCAGCGGGAATATTCCGTGATTGGACAACTGACAAATGATGCCATTCACGTTGTCCAATGGAGTTAATTCCAAGAGGCAAATCCTAACCGTCTCTAAGCGACGTTAAGACGACTAAACGATGTTGCTACTAATCTGTGATTGTGACCAAATGTCATGCCGCTTGCCGAAGCTAAATATATCGCGAAATAACGAAACAAAATGGGCACACGAAATAGCTAAGAGGCGGCAATTTCGGCATATTTTGGGCGAGGCGACATAGAAAAACGGCGAGGCGGCCCGCGCGCTCGTCATATACCAGGAGAAACACTGACTTTCCCTCTCTCTCCCCTCCCTCCCTCCATCCTCGCCTCTTTCCCTCATTCCCTCCCCATCCTTCTCTCTAATATATTCTATTTTAAGTTTCTTTCATGCTCTTTCTTCCTCTTCTAGTGCCCCTCATTTGCCACCATCTCGTGCTCCCTTCCTTCCATCAAAACCTCCATCCCTCCTCCCTACCGTTCTACTATGTTCTGTATGTGTCTATCTGTAGGTTCCCTAGCGTGTAAGCAATTGTTACAATAACATTAATTCACTTACGCGAACATATAGACACATCCTCGTCTATTATGTCATGTTATTCCACTTGTGGCGTACATAAATGAACTGGTTGGATTCATACAAACCGTTTACAATGTTCCATCAATTATTAAACCGCATAATGCTCCCACAACACCAATGGCGTCCCACTGTGGTGGTCAATTGTAGACAATCCATTAACTTGAAATGGGATATTGTGAGCGACGCCGTTTGATGAGGGAGATGTTAGTGCTGATTAATGTTTATGTCGACAGACGTATCCCGCTGAGTGAAAGACGGAAGCGCAGGGACATCAGTTCGAGACGGATCAACAGAGTCCCGCAGAGTACATCCAGCCGTTACCATACCTCGCGATCGGAGCAGCGTATGCGTCTAAGACTGGTTCTTCAGGACGCACTAAGGTGATGTACTTTACGTACAGTCTGTTCTGCTAGCGACACGGTGAAGTGCAAGTGTCAGTGAGCGAACGTAAACTATGGAATATACGTCGAATTTTAACAACACGACATCGGATTACTACGATGATCATGACCCGGAGATCGGCCAAGACCCAGACTTCGAGAAGGTCTACTATTACTGCAACACCATACTACATCCGGTCATATTCACGATCGGCGTCACAGGAAACATGATGAACCTCGTGGTGTTCACTCGACAGCGCATGCATCACGGAAAGAGCGACATCGAGAAAGCGGCGACGACGGGGTTGATATTCCTCGCTGTGTCCGACATGATGTACTGTCTCACCGGTTTGGTGACGCACTTCCTGCGACCGTTCGAAAATGACGGCACGACGGCTTCGAACATGGCGTTTTACTATAGCGTGTACAGACCGGCGCTGCTCACCACATTCCAGTTCATCAGTACTTGGCTGACCGTCACCGTCGCCATTGAGCGATATTTCGCTGTCACGCACCCGTTCACGGCGCGGCAGATCGCCAACCCGAGACGGACGGCCATACTCGGCCTCGTCGTGTTCGCAGTGAGTATCATCTTCAACTTCCCGCTGTTCCTTCACTACAAAGTCGCTCGCATCGCCGACCCGAGTGGCGGGACATATTACTACCTTGTCAACGGGGCCCTGCCGCAGAATCTCGCTTACACGATAACGTGGGGCGCGCTAGGCATTCTGGTCCCATTCGTGACGCTCGCCTTCTGCAACGTCCGCTTCCTAATTGTTATCCGGCGTAGCCAGGCCCGCTTCACCCTCAACAACGCCGCCAGCGACAACAGCAAGCGGATCCCGTTGCTTAACAGCACGACGGTGACACTTGTGGCTATCATTTGTCTCTTCTTCCTCCTAGTCTGTCCGGCTATGGTCGTTACGTTCATCAGCAACGTCGAGTATCTTTCACTCGCGTCTTTCTATCGCATCCGACTGACGGCCGTCATCACCAATACGATGCTCAACGTCAATTTCGCCATCAACTTTATGCTGTACTGCTATGCTCTGAGGGACTTCCGCAAGACTCTGGCGAATATGGTGCGTTCGCGAGGCCAAGCGAGCCACCGCTTGCAAAGACTCTCCTAACCATTCAACTTGCTACGTTTGTACATTTGTATACCTTCTGTGTACACGATTCACAATAAAGCCCTTCAATTTAATGGCGACATCAAGCATTTGTGATACGTTTATTCTGAAATATTAAATGATTTGAGTTAATGTAGCGTAAAGAATATTTAAATTCTTTAAATGTTTTTAATATGCATTTAAAGTATAAAAGACTAATCATAACATATATATGACGCGTCATATTGTTAGGGATCACGATAGCTGCCACAAACCAATATATTTGCTTGCGTGTTCTAGTTAGAAATGTTCATGTCGGTGTTGCGTGCCAGAAAAACTCGTCGTGCTACAATACCTCGCTCTACGTTAAACTATAGGTCGCCATGGGCAGCCGCAAGCAATCGGTCATGGCGGTTTTGGCAAGCGAGGCTGTTCAGTACAGCTAAACCCCTCCAAATCATTTTTATTTTACACACAGAAATGCTTTCAAAATTAACCTTAGTTGTGCATATTTACAATATATTCATACATAAATGAAATATTTAGCCGAGAGCTGCTCACAAAGCAACACATGGACCTGGCCCCCCGAAACACTGAAGAAATATTTACTACAACAATTACTTGCAATTAATCTAGCCTGCAAACGAGAGCTGTTGGCACAACGAGTCTTTTCATCACGGCAGTGGCCCGTGATAGAAAACCTAGGCCGGCCATGGCGCCATGTAGTTTCACGTGGAGCGAGGTATTGTGGCTAGACGAGGTTTTCTGGCACGCAACACCGGAATTGAGCTCAAAATTGAACAATTGTTACGGATTCGAACTTGTTGAGCCACGATACAGCTGAATGCTACAACATGTTCGATCTTCCATCGATTCGATCTTGTGTTAACTTACAGTCTTGCCCTTTGACGTCCGACCACCACCATTTTATTTCTAGAAGAAACACGATGCGTACTATTTTAAACAATATCAGTTACGTTGGGTCTCACATACTTTGAAGATACACAGACACACGTGTAATCAGCAGGAAGAAAGCTGCTGATTCTGTGATTGCTGTTGTAACCTTTGTTTCTAATGGTTCGATAGATACTTCAGGGATTGCTCTAAGTAAGACGTCTACAGTACTTGTGTGATATTTCAAAGACCGATACACAATTGTTTGCTTCAGTCAACTCTGGCATTGAGATGGAAAGATTTTCCAGCAACTTTTTCCTTAATATCCTGCCTCACATTCTCAATAGGGTTCAGATCATGCGTGCTAACCAGCCAAAGAAAAAAAACCGGAACAGCGATATTCGCAAGCCAGGACATCACGTGATTTATGACTAGGAGCGATGTCACGGATGAATGTGTCACGGTCCTGCAGTGTCATCTGTGCCATTATCTTGTCATTCAGTATTGTTTGCCGCCCGATTCTCCCTATTGGGAGATTATAGAGAGACCGACGACCTTGTTCTTTAAAGTAACTATACGCCATTGCCGAAGATGGTTGCTTAACAGCTGGCACCTCTTTTTATTTAGTCTTCTTCTCAAACTCGTTGTTGTTTTGAAATGGAGAACTTAGCACTCATCCGATAAAAAGACGTTTCTGCAAAAAATTATAGAGTAATGACGATGTTGCATGTATTAATTTATCCACTTTTTGCCATTGCTGCTGTCAACGTCTTTGCGGATTTTTTGTGGATCAACCCAAACTCATCCGTGTCGTGGCGTCAGCTTTCCAGTTTTTGATAATATTTCAGTCGTTTACGATAAGTGCAACTGTAAGGACAGAGTTGCTACAAAACAGCCCATATATGATTGAAGCAAACAAACATGTCTTAGTCTTTGAAATACTACGCTAATGTTGTGCGCATTTTATTGCGAGTCTACAGCTAGAACGACGTATCGAATCATACACCAAAACAGTGGTTACGGCTGAAGATACCGAAACAACACCTAGCTACATACTGTTCCCATACGATTCTGTGTTTACTTGTCAACGTTTGTGAGACGCAACGTAATTTGTATTGGAGTCATTCCGTTTAAACGCAACTAATGGGTGCGGCACTCATCTCTTCAATTTTTGAATGAACCAGCTTGGTGAAACTTTTGGAAAGATAAACAAGATTCCGAAAGTCGAGTGTTTTAGCTTCAGTAGTTTTCGAGTTACGGCAATTTGAAATGTGGGTCTTAGATATTTTGTGACGGCTTCTAAAAAATAAATACAATAATTCACATTTCACAAGTTAATATCTCTTGAACTATTTAACCTGTGTCAATGAAACTTTGTGGAATTTGTTTCTACAATGTATAGATCACACACATATAATTGGAACATAAATACAGTGTATGGTTAATGTGCACCAAGTTGATAAACATAATTATTTATTGAATAAATCATTAGCGAGAGGGTTTCCAGACCTTGATTGTGAGCAAAATACATCTTAAACTATTTGTATATAATTGGTATATACTCATGCAAGTGTGCAAATCAGAATAATATTGCAGGCCTGGTTGTCTTAATTATGAATCTGTACATATGCAAAGATGGTACGTTGTTATATTTCTTAAAAACTGAACGTGACAATATGTTGACGTGTAAGATATGCCTAAGCTGTGATTCTACTGAACGTGGCCACGTGTTAGGTTTCCTTAAACCACGATATTGTTGAAAGTAGCAATATGTTGACGTGCTAGATATACTTAAATTGGATTTCAACTTGAAGTAGTAACATGGTGACGTGTTCGATATATGAATGGAGGTTTGAAAGTATATTCAATAACAATAACGTAATACATGTGCATAGTATACAGTGCTACTGAAGTCATATGACTTCTAAGGTCACGAACTAACAAGAACTGAATAAATGCTATACACGTTAAAAGTAAAGTACATAATAACATTCACAATATATAACCGTATCACAGTGGTTCTGGCACTATTAATACATTAACTTAATTTAACACCACGTTCAGTTAAAGGTTAGCAAATAAACAGAAAGTAATGACGATATGAGTTTGTCTTAATTGTGTTTGTCTATATGTCTGTCTGTCTGTTTAAACCGTAATTCATCTGAATTTGGCAACATGTTGACGTATTCGGTAAGCCAACAGAGAGGACAAGTTAGATATGCTGATTTAATTTTGGAAGCTCAGACGAACCGTCGTTTCCCTTGCGGCCAAGAAAGCGCGAAGTGGGTGCCACATGCAGACACCATTAAATACAAATCTTGTCATTAGGCGTTAACTCGTAGTGACTTAACAGATGTCTCTCCGCTGATTGCCTAAAGTACTTCCTAATTTAAGTGTCAGCCAATGGCATTGGTGAAACGTGCAGGAGGGCATACCATCACCTGATATATGATACACTTAATGAAGCGACATGTGCTTCCAGGAACTGTCAACAGTGTGCCATCATACGTGGTTTTTCAGAGAAAATAACAACCAATATCAATCCCCTTCCTGTGTACGTCAACTTGTTTACAGACATGTTGAGATAACACACCGTCTGCATGTCATGTGCATGCTTGTTAGCAGAAAGAAGACTCTAACAAAGGTAAGTTTTTATATCGCAGTATCCAGTCCTCGGGACTGCTCAAAGCACTCTACAGTTTGTTCCCTGGCAGACCTGTTCAATCGCACACCATATCTGCTTCTTCTGGAAACATGCAGCCACGCTGCAATTAACGCGCGATGACTATTCGTACATAAATATACACCACTGTCAGCTAGGGGCTCTTTCATACAGCTGAGTGAACTGGAGCAATGTAGAGTGAACGAACATGCCGAGGAATCGAAACGGCAGCATAGTATTCGAACCCGGGTTCTCTCGATTGATCGTTCGATGCTATAATTCTGCGCTGCGCTACGCAGTAAGGGTTGTGGTATTATTGGTAAACTGCAAAGATGTGGAACCATTTGTAAATAATAGTATAGTTCATCAATGTAAATATGATACACTGTATCATTTAGGTAGAGGCCTACCCGTTGAAAAGGGATGAGAATACGCTACATCGTGACTTTTCAGGGTATCTGCTGATATAGCAATAGTTTTCTTACAAATTAGTCTAACTTTGATTTAATTATTAATGTAAATGGGGTGGCTCCTACGAGAGCGACATTTTGTCTTAATAGGAGTCGCCGACCCCATCTGGAAAAATTATGATGTATTTACTTATTATTCGTAAATTATCTATTTGCATACGTATGAATGTATTATATGTGTGTATACGTTTTTTCATTGCATATTACGTGTGTACAACCAAGAAGAATGATATTATGTACATGGGATCAAATACACTGTTTTCTTATTCTTCTTTAAGATCGTCATGTAATAT
>OZ023218.1:10798562-10891062 GCA_963995525.1 Escarpia spicata
TAATCGTGGTCGCATTATTCGCTAGCTACACGAACAACATGAATACTAATTCCAAACTGTGCTGGATAGCGGTGGGCCTCCGGTAATGCAGTATTCGTTCGACGTTGCTTGACGTTATTTGAACAACATCATTCAACAACGACCGTTGTTTCTTTAGTCGAGAACAAGAACATGCAAAGGACAAATCCATGTCTTGACGACAATCGTTCATTGGTTTGTTGACTGGAACACGCACATTTGAATGTAGATGTGAAAGTTTGACAATGTCGGCGTGTCGCACACATGAAATAAAAAGAAAGAAAGAAGAAAATATTGTAAGTATGTGGTCACTGCATTCGGAACGTATTAATTGTTAAATTGGTATATCTGGGATCCCCGCTTTCTCGGAGGAATTAATTTCCCGTTAGCCTTACATTAGCAGGAAATATAGTGTCATTTGGCCGTCATCTAAAATCATATTGTTTTGATACTGCCTATCCTGCTTAGCTTTTTAGCAATTCCATCCATCTGTTTTACGATGAGCACAATACATGACATTAGATAGGAGTTGTCCCAATTTGATACTCTCCGGGATATCGATGTTATGGTTTCAGTTCCATACATCGACGGCGATGTCGTTTATGGTTACCGCGATTTCGCAGAACGAATGCCGTGTCGGGTGGCTGTATTCAACCGTAGACCACAGGCTGTCTATCACTCAGGTTAATATAAACTGTTTTAATAACAGAAGAAAAACCTCCGTAAATATTACTGTTGTGTCGGTTGTTACCTTCAGAACAGTACTACACATATATATATTCCCTTTTTATCGCAGCAAAAAGCCATCTTTGGAACAGTTGAATTGGCATGAAACGATCCCGGGCAAGATGTGATTCTAGTTATTATTCTTCATACCAAAGACCGGTTTACATGTTCGAAGTTTGCCCGATTTATCAAGTAACGCGGAGTCGTATGAAACTGTATGTGCGTTTAAACGAGCGACGGTGCAACACAGATTAGAACCGTGCCACTCCTGATTTTTGCTATGATGAAACTTCACTACCGGTGCACGTGCTCTCGTTCACAAATAAACTATTTATAATACCAGCAGAGTAAACAACATATGCTCAATGAGGCCCTACCGGAAACAGCTCTCTCTTGGGTAAACGCGTGTAAAAATGTTCTGTTATTGGACCTACACATCTAGACCACCAACAGCGTGGGGGCTGTAAAACACCATACCGCACATTAGAATGACGCAGTCTGTTCCTAGTTTTGTTTATTTATTAATTGGTATAATGTTCTTAAGACTATACTAACTATGTGAAAGGTATACTGTCCGCCAAATTGTGTTTAGTAAGCCCGTAACACCGTTCGCAATTTAGAAGGTACGACCGCGAAGCATGTTCAAATAATAAACAAAACTTCCAGTTTCAAAACAAGCTTTATTGGCAATACGGCCGTGTCCGGCTGAGTTAGCCGCAATACGTTTTGATGTTCAACAATTTCCCATGTCCCTATGTTAAACATGGTAGACTTTTGTTACAAATAACTAGACTGGCTAATTCCGGGTAGAGGAAAGACTGCCTCCCTTTAATACGTCAGAAGAACTCCCAAAGACGCCCTCTCCTAGAAACTGCCATCGCTTGAAAACACAGAATGCTTGATTTTCATTTGACACCCGTGTTAAATTAATTAGATTAAGCGGCAAGTTACAACTTGTTAAAACTGCTAGTAAACTCATTGAGCATCGGCTAACGTATACCTAAAAAGAAATATTATTAGTTAGTACAAACCTACGCGACAAACTAATTAATACTCAATACCAAGACAAAGATGTTTTCTTAATAATTATTAAGAAAAAATGTGTAATGTTTATAATTATGAAACCAGAGTGTTACAATGTGTATGTACTTGTATGTAAACATCCTGCCAGTACTACACATAACTAACCAAACAGTCAGATCAGGCCACCCATTCAATCGCGTCATTTTGTGTCAATCATTTGTGTGGCCTCTTCAGATTCAGGGGGATTCTGCAGTGTTTCTGCTGACGTAAATACATTGTATTAGCAACCTACGTATGTTGGTACGTCTCATCTGAAATACACAAATTGCAAGCCTTCTACACATATATGCCTGGTGCTGTACATGTCAACAAGATATTCCGATGTTTTTAAGGAAACTACAGAAATGGCCCCAAGCCTTGAATTCGCCCCTGTACCGCCTGGGCTCGTGGCGAACATCGTGCTAATTGACCCTCCGAGCCAGTTATTACGTCAGTAGACAAAACACATCATCAAAGTTACCTAAAGGCTGGGCCATCTTCTCCATCCGAATCTTTACAGCAGGCTGTAGCTGCACTCAATCCAGTTCGAGGTTACTCGGATGTTTTTACTTCCCAAACACTTAGGTGTGATCTGATAGATTCGCAATTTCAGAAAACGTATATTGTTTATTACTGAATAAAACCTCCACCCATCCCGCCGACACGTCATGTGGGACTTCAGATTTTGAACTATTTAAAATGACTACATTAACCACATTGTGCATTAGTACATGTCCCACCCTACACATGGCGCCACTGTGCCGATTTGTATCCCCACACGTGCTTACGACCAAACCTCCACCCATAAATACCTAATGCTAAACGTTTGTTGGGGACCTTCGTGAACTTTCAGACCATCCCTTCTGAGAAAATCGATACAAATGTGCAAAGTATTGCAACATTCACCTTTAACATTTACTGAGCGTCGAGCTGAACTCAGAATTCTAGACACTAGGTGCTCGGACAGGTGTTATTGATCACGATAGTATGACACCAGTGAGAAGGTGCATGCAGATGAAATGATAGCACGAGTGTCGGGGAAGTGGATACTCAAATAGCTCTTGTGCCGTTGCCCTCCGGCAATAGGTCTCCCTCAGAAATCAGCAGGTGTAAATGCCTGATTCAATACCGACGCACCGGGCCAATCCAATTTGATAAATTGCCGATTCGTGTAGTACTAGCCTACTTCTCGAGACGTCACAGAGCTGTTAAATTGTGTATGGCGTTTCCAGTAGGACTGCAACCAGCGTATAGACAACAGTTAATTAACAACGGTAAGCAAGCGATGGCAAGCGGACACGCAAGCCCTTGGCTTATCGAGAGACCATTTTTCTTTATCTGTGTGAAACTTGCTCTTCTGATTTATTTGTCAATTTTTTTAATATTCACACTGCTAACATTTTCACAATCAATACATAACGTATTCTTTTCGTTTGATCAATAAAACAACTACGCTTGATACAAAAAATACCACATAAATCATGTTGTATATTTAGAATCAGCTGTCAAGACAATGTTGGCATACACACCGAACAACGACACGTGCTAGTATAGATACACGGATAATCGCAGATGAAACTAGCTGATGTTTTGCCTCTGTAAAAAGTATGCTCTTATATAGCGCAGTATCCAGTCCTCGGGACTGCTCAGAGCGCTTTACACTTTACTCCACGGCATACCTGTTCAATCGAACACCATCTCGACTTCTCTGGGAAGCATTCAGCCAAGCTGTCACCAAAGCGCGAAGACTATTCGTACACAAATATCCACTACTGTCTATAGCCAGGTCCTCAATCAGTATTGCACGCGGTCTTTATGCGTGATAAAACGTGATTATTTTTATTCCTCACCACCAAGTTATATATATATATATATATATATGTGTGTGTGTGTGTGTGTATACATATATACAGTGTATAATATATATATATGTATATATATACTGTTTTATTATATATGTATATATATATATATAGTTATATATGTATATATATTATTATATATATATATTATATATATATGTATATATATATATATATATATATATATATATATATAAAAGGCATAAAGAGTAGTACTGAGGACTTTTGCGTGACCCGTCACCTGCATCTCCTCGTGTTGTCATCTTAAACTGTATGATGTGGACGCTCGCGTTAATTATCTATCTGACGCACCGTGCAGGTAAAAAGTGGACTTGAGTTGACCCTGGTTGTCAGGTGGTTCATTTCCTTGACCGCTATTAAAGACGTATCATAACAAACGACGAAGTATACAATAAAAGCCTACGCGTGAATCAATGAACTGGCTTCCAAGTGAGATTCGTAGCAATGTTAGAGTTTGGTAGAATGTTAGCAGGAATACCCGGCGATTTTTGTTGGCTAACGATTAAGGAGCTATTAGTGATGTTTCGTACAACTAAATCGCCTAGTATAGGCCTACAAATGGGAATTCAAAAAGGCATAAACAAACAAGAATCGGTCCTCTACATTTGTTGAATAAAGATCTGTTTAGTCTTTGCGGCGACTGTATTACGACCGAAGTTCCTTGTCTTGTCTGCGCGGAAGAAAATGGGCGAGACGTCTGCCGAGACGGTGGCCCTCTAATCGGTGAGTTAACAGTCCTGACTCGTATTCAGATTGTAACGTATCAGCGTCTATTCATTATACGCCCACATACAAATTTCTGCAATTTTTTTAAAATCAGACGTATACTTTTAGGGGCTCACAAACAGTTGTCAACATTTGATGCCAAGTCCCCCGTTACTTTACATATTTTACATGCACGTTATGACTCCTCCTGACTCAGGCACCTTACTATGCTTGCTTAGTGTGAGCTATCTACCTGCTAATGATTCTTGCTTTCCTTCGCATTGGAGAAGTTACTAAGTCCCGGAATATCACGATGTGATATTCCGTGTCGTATCGATTCTTTCCGATTCCCTAGTGATCGTTTTCCAACAGACAAAACACCAATTTGGATCACATATTTCCATCTCAGTTCCACGCTCACAGTCTAGGTACTGCCCAGTAGCTGCTCTACCTGAGTACATCACTATGAGGGGTCAGGCTCAAGGCCCGCTATTCTGTGACCCAGATGTTTCACTCATCACACCTCAGCAGTTAAATTCCTGGCTATCTTTCACATTGGCGTGGGCATCTCTACGTAACCTTAATATAAAATCTCGCAGCTTTCGCGTCGGGACAGCAACATATGCCTCAACACAGGGATACTCTGACTCCCAAATCCAAAGGATGGGCCATTGGAAATCCTCAATATTAAAAAATTATATCCGAATTACATATTTCACGATGTTTTAATTATGCATCGTGAATGTGGCATATCTGAAACCATGGAGTTGGGAGACTATTCTAACATTTTCTTTACCAAGACGACTTGAATCAACATAATTTACGGTGTTATGTATACTTTAGATACATGTAGGTATAATACTTATATATAATATAAGTAAATGGCTTAGATATATACTCAGGCGTACCCAGGATTGACATGTCGGATAGTTTCCAAACGGGTATTATACATTCATATGGGGGGGCTACCAGAAAAATTTTCGCCTCGGTTGGCTCGACTGTGAAATCGGGGGGTGAGGTGGATCATGCAATAGAGAGGCATTTTGGTTTTTTTTTTCGGGCAACCAAAAACCCCCATGAGTATGCCACTGATATATATATATATATATATATATATGTATATATATATATACATGCATATATATATATAGGCCTATGTATATATATATATATATAAAACAAGTTAATTTGTTACAGAGGTCAATGTTGGAAGGGAACATTGGACGTGCTCGGCTCGTCAGCTTTTAACCGGGAGTAGATGCATATAGCCAGTCAACCCTCTACCTCCCTGGTATGAATTATAAGTTATGAATCTTGTTTTAGATATGTTCATACTTGTTTCCAATTGTAAGCACATTTAAAACTTGAATGTGGTAGGCCTACTAGGGAGGCGAGGGCGAGGATAACTTGTATCTTTTCCTGCTTTTCAGTTTCGGGCCGCGAATGAGGTGCGTGGTTTATTCATACTATCCCTAGGTGGCTTCTCTGTGTAGCAGGGCAAACTTAGCAAAACGTTCTTTACTATGTATCCATAGTCTCCATGGCGATCCCTGTGAGACTGTTTCGGGGTTCCTGCATTCGAGCAACATTCTCATCTTTTGTCCTCAAGTGACTTTTGAGTTTTAATGCGAGGAAGGCCCGAACTGCTCATAGGTGGCAGAGTCTGCGTTATCCATGATTGGCCGGGCCAGACCCAGGAAGGCAGTTTTGTAGGGTTATCGGGTGGTTTCTGGGTCCCACATTTATCTCGCTTAGATATTTAATCATTGGCAATCTCCATCGACAGAATGTACGAATCATCTGTGCTTGTAAGGTGAATGGCCTTTTACTATCTAGGTCGCCGGCAATGCCCATTTTCATGTCTACTTTTTATGTTACTGTGGTGTTATTAAAGGGCATTGACATTTTCCAACCATATTCTTGATCTCTCTTCGCTTCACAAACAAACATTGCGCAGCAGGTTCCAATACACATCACATCCTATCATTACATTATAGATGAGGCGAGGAGCGGTGAATAAAACATGATTAATGCAGCGTTTGCTTTCATATGTTGTCGATAATCGTGTTGTAGTTTGTATCGGGATTGCATCACGGAAGCAATCCGTCAGACAGGTTGGTATTAATGGCAGCAAGATATACGATATTCGATTAATATTTTAGATCACGTCGTGCAAACTGCGTGCGGTGATGAGATCGAGGGTTCGCATTAATCCAGAATAGTAGTTCGTGATATAGGCAGCAGACTCGCATTAGAGTTATCCTCGGATATAATCTGGTCCTGAAATGATATGACGTTCCAAGCATTTAACAAAAACTTATTATTTCAAAGTACAAATTAATGACGTTAAGTTGAAAGGAGGGGAAATGTGGGGAAACCGCAAGTAGTATACGAGAACTACCGTGAGTAAAATATTCAACAATGGTTTGCAGAAGTCTGAAATAATAATAATAGTAGTAGTAACAATAGTAGTAGTAGTAGTAGTAATGTACTTTAGTTGCACCCATTTCCAGAATCGAACTGTTCAGGGATGTTTACAATTTGAGTACAGTAACCAGGCCCGTAACCAGGCCCGTAACCAGAGAGGATTCGGGGGGTTCCTCCGAACCCCCTTTTACGAACCCCCCTTCAAAAAACGAACCCCTCTCGCCTATACGTTCGCCCCACCCCCGTTTGCTTTTAGCTGTTCAGTGAAATTTGCACAGAATTAAAAGCTGCAGATACGATCACTTTTTGGGGGATTCGGATTTATCTTATTTTCACGAACCTCCCCTCTGAAAACGATATCCCGCTCGAACCCCTCTTGGAACCTATGTATGCCGCTAAACTATCTGCATAGCAATCAATAATTACTTATAGCTGATCAGTGACATGTGCTTAGAATGTCAGAATTATAACCTGCAGATATGGTAACTGTTTGAGGGGGGTTAGGACTACCCGCTCATGCTCGAAACTCTCATCCACTCCCCCCCCCCCCGTTTTTAAGCTGAACCAGCTACATGGCTCGTTAAAAAGACACTTGCACGGACAAAAACTGCTACATATGCAGTTAGCCTCCCAACATACATCATATACCCTTTTTTATATATTAAAGCAGCTTGTAGCTTTAACTTAGTATATGGTTGTACACCACAATGGGAGTAGGGGAAATGTTTTAGTTAAAATTATCAGTGGGTGGCTCTCATGTTCAGCGGCACATTTGAAAGCCTTACTGAGAGTCTCCAGACAGTTTTTTTATGAAAACGTTCTTACATGTTTTGTATTTATTTGTATAATATCTGTCGAATAAAGATGTTCCTTCTTTCCTTCCTTCCCTCCTTACAGCTACATGGCTATCAATGAGTAAGTTGAAGATCAACAGGTGTAGCTTGCAGGTGATCACTAATTCCAATCCTTAATTTGGCATAATGACAAATAATACATGGCAAATCAAGCGCATTAGTGATTGTAGGCAAATCATTTTAGGATTTAAGCCCACCAAGAACATCCAGAGTGGGGTACTGCAGGCCATGTCTACTTTCCGGCATCTCGTTCAGTTGGTACCAAGTATATTGTTGTCCATTGCTTTGGCCTCCATCAGTGCGGGACAACGGAAGCCCCGATGACCGGACAATTGAGGATCTTCGGTTGATGAACCCGCTACGTTACGGTTTGCCTACGTCACAATCAAAATGAGCAATCTCCGTCAACCTTTGATTTTGCCAACGATTTTGATAACGGTATCTGAGTCTGTATATAAATTATATGACTAGAGCTGCATGGCATCTGCTAGATCAAACATTCCCGCATACAGTTGTGGCTTTTGGAAACTTAGCAACCTCTCTCTCTTGTTCACAGCAGTCTGCGGTTCGTGTTTGTTGTCACCAGTCTGTAAGTTGTCCGTGTGTTTGTTGTCACCAGTCTGTAAGTTGTCCGTGTGTTTGTTGTCACCAGTCTGTAAGTTGTCCGTGTGTTTGTTGTCACCAGTCTGTAAGTTGTCCGTGTGTTTGTTGTCACCAGTCTGTAAGTTGTCCGTGTGTTTGTTGTCACCAGTCTGTAAGTTGTCCGTGTGTTTGTTGGCCGTTTACTTCTCACGTCATTCCCCCAATCACTGTTCGCTTTACGACTCACCGCAATGTACGTAGATTCGCAATTAATCCCTTCGATTGTATTACATCAACCGGTCGGATGGATGAGACGCGTAGCATTATTAAAATGGCCTTAGTCAGGATGGAATGCGATACAATGAAACACACATTAGGCCTACTATTACAGTAGTTCTTAACCCAAAGGGGTCGCGACCCAAAATTGGATCGCCATGCCATTTTGAGTGAGTCACCAAGAGTCTCCAGTGATTTCCGAACTTTCCTTTATTTTATCTTTTTGTCGTTCCAGAAGCATGCGAGTTGGATAGTTAATTATTTACACCAACTGTTGCATGCTTTTAAGACGCCAAGTGACAACACCACACGGCATTTCAAGTGTGCCCGGCGTTTGGCAAAATGGATTCCTTTAAAATGCAGACAAATTTACTGATCGATATCGCTTTAAGAAGCACGTCCTAGCACATTATATGTAACGGGATTTTCTACCTCATTATTGTCACCGGTTTAAAGTAAATTAACGTAATATCATATCAAACATTGTCGAAACATTCTTCCCGACTCCGTCCACAGGTTTTGGCAAAGAATGGTGTCTTTCTGTGCCGCTAAACAAATGAACGATTCAAATTTAGTAATTCTTCCTTGTTCAGCAAACAAGTTTAATAATTGTTCTCATTAATATATGCTGTGTATGTTTATTTTATCACTATTCATTTTATAATTCATCAAAAGTTAGCTGCTTTAAGGCATTGGTCGCCAAAGAAGTCCAGCGTCGGAATTTGGGTCTCACCCCACAAACGTTAAGAAACGCTGTATTATTAGGATTCCACGAAGATTTCGGCGCACATGAAATGATGAATGGCTGTCGTTTCGTTACGGCGGCATACATTTAGTGAAAGTGTCAGATAATATTATTTGGATCCGCATAATTTTTTTTACACGGGGTTCATATTTTCTTAACGATATTAGTAGTTTATAGGTCCATCCTAATACGTAATTGGGGGACATCTTTTCACCATGGGTGCTCCTGCTTCCCCCGATTACGTATTAGGATGGACCTATAAACTACTTGTGACAATTATGATATTTTGGATCCGAATCGAAAATATATCTCACTGTGGACACCGCTTAATTGACTCACTCTGGATATAGCAATTGTATTACATTAAGCGGATGATTCAAGTAAATGCGACAAACAACGGCACCATTTAATATACGATGAATATTTTGTATTCCCAAATTGTATTAGTGCATCAACAGCATTTTGAGTAAGTGCTACCCGCCGATATAATAAACTTGTTTATCGCTAGGCAAGCCTAACTAACACTGTTGTGGCCCACGTGCGCTTTTAAAATATGCACAGCTATCTATGCAAGTTAATTTACGTGAGTTTAAACCTGTAAGGAATAGATGAAACACAGTTGTTAAAATTATTATCTCTATTATCTGATCTCGAGGGTGGCGCAATGCAAGATCTAAGTCGAAGTGTTTAGACACGCCATTCGTGTTAATGCGCACATAATGTAGACAGGTTTCTTCTTGCGTCGGTGTCGCTCAACCTATCGGGGAGCAAAATCGCTCCTGCGAATCCCGTTGTAACCGTGTTATGTTATATTAACTACACATGTCTACGTTCACATATCACATAAATGGTACGTCCTACCCTAACCCTCTTCTCGCTTTCGCACATGTTCGTACACCTTCTTATAACATCTGGAATTAGCTCTCCATTATTTAAAACCATTTGAAACTACCGATTGTATTGCAGAAAATCATCAAGGAAATAGTTTCTCGAAATGGTATGTCTATTCTAAATAGTTAGCTGTTTGTTGTTTTAATAATGCCTTTAATTCATGTTTGTAGCGCCTCTGAGCTCAGGTTCATGAGCGCTATAGAAATACATTATTATTATTGTCAATATTATTCGTGGTCAGAACAGCTGCCGTCAACGGACAGCGTGTGTCCGAGTGTAGCATTTCTGCTATTTATAAATTTCAGAATCTTATTTCCTGGTCATTTTGTCTCATCATTTTGTTAAAGTATAAAGATCAGGCTAGTGCACTGCGTGTCGTAGACAGAATCCATTGTGTTGCATAATTATTTGTAGACAAGCGCACGTGTGCCCAGTGAAGCGTCGTTATACTTAGCCTTTAATTAACTCGCGTCGTCGTGGACGATTCGACTATTATAGGGGTGTTTTCATGATGCATAAATTACGTAAGGTTCATTATCATGTTCGTATTGATTTAATTCGTTCAATCCGGTCATGGGTCATTCCGGGTGAACGCAACCAATGGGTGCGGCATTCATGACTTCAATTTTTTAATGAACCAGGTTGGTGAAAGCCTTTAGAAAGATAAACAAGAATCCGAAATTTGAATGTTCTAGCTTTAGTAGTTTTCGTGTTACGGCAATTGAAAATTTGGGTCTTAGATATTTTGTGACGGCTTCTTAAAAATAAATAAAATTATTCACATTTCACAAGTTAATATTTCTTGAACTATTTAACCTGTGTCAATTAAACTTTGTGAAATTTGTATATACAATGTATAGATCACACACATATAATTGGAACATAAATACATTGTATGGTTAATGTGCACCAAGTTGATAAACATAATGATTTATTCAATAAATATCTCTCGAGAGGGTTTTCAGACCTTGATTGTGAGCAAAATACACATACCTCAGAAACTAGTTGTATGTAATTGGTAGTTACACATGCAAATGTGTAAATCTGAGTAATATGGCTGGTTTGGTTGTTTTAATTATGAATATGTATATATGCAAATATATATTTCTTTAAAATTACCAACTGCCAACCCCAAAACGTCAATGAGGCGTAGCATGTATTGTCACAAATTTTTTCTAGGTGTAAGGTTGTTGCTATAACACAAATAACTAATAACTCTCAATATCCTTCCTTGCTTCCTTCACAAAAAAGTTAATTAACTGGTGTAAATATTTGGTATCTATGCATACCAGTGTGTGTTATCAGATCACTATGATATGTCTGACTGTTTTAATTATTAATCTACACACACTCAAAGGTGTTATGATATTATATTTCTATACAATTAGCCAACTTCTGACCCACGAAAATCAATGTGGGGTAGAAAATATTATTATGATTTTTTATTAGGTATAAACCAGTCCTACAACACAAATAACAAGTAACTCTCAATACTCTTCCATGCTTCCTTCTCAATAAGAATGGTGACCCTTGCGTACCCCAAATTTATTAATAAATCACTTGCGAGAGGGTTTTCAAACATTGGTTGTGAGCTAAGCGTACATGTTGTTGTTAATATGTTCTATGCATATCACTGTGCATTGTCAGAGTGATGTGACTTATTTGATTGTCTTAATTGTGAATATGTACATATTCAAAGATGGTACATTATGATACATTATTATATTTCTTTTAGAAATAACCAACTTCCGGTTCAAGAAAGTAGATTTGGGATAGAAAGCAATGCTACAAAACGTTTACGAGGCATAAGCCAAATGCTTGTATAACACAAATATCATATTCTCAAATTTATCATGCACACACAAATTGTATGTGAAGTATCAGGTACTTCCTTTTATGTAACAGTACAGACTGGGCATGCTTAGACCTAAATGTTGCATTCTTTTTCGTCACTGCAGCTGATATTGGCAGCCACGGAACACTATTAGATGACCGATTTGAATATAGTACATAGCATATACGTAGCATATAATCCTACTCACCATTGAACACATTGTGACGAATACGTACCTATTTACATCTGACGATACATTCCTTCTTTTTTGTAACAGCCTCCTCTGCATAGCCTAACAACTACAGTCGAAAACAGCTATCCGATGGAACAGATAATAACAAGACTGAGAAACAACAAGTAGCTGTTGATAAGAGCCAGCAGACGATCGACCAGGATTTTTAAACAAAGACATATGGCAGAGGTACATGGAAGCGTGCCCAGTGCGACAAACGTTTGAAGACCAAACGTGGATTGAAGCAGCATGTAGGTCTTCACACCGGGCGCTATCCCTATTGGTGCCAATACTGTGGTTTGGGGTTTTCGGCAACAAACAACTTAAAAGGTCACATGGTGAAGCACTCTGGCATCAAGGAATGTGTCTGCAACCTTTGTAAGAAGGAGTTTAGTTATGGACGTACGCTGAAAGTACACGTGAAGAAATGTCATGATGACTATTAGTTGAAGCCATTTTGAACTTGGTTGTTCTAGTATAGAAGATTAAAATATATATAGTCGTTGTCCCTTTCAGTTGTGTTAAATAAAGGTGTTGCGTACCACATGAATATTGTCGTTTGTTTTGTATTGAGCGTAAGCAGGAACCGTGTATTTCGAAAAACTCGCTTATGATTCTCACAATAAAAACCACAGCCCGTAGTTATTTAGTGCGAAGCAATTGTCTACGTACGTCGAAATAACGATTTAATAGACGGTTTCGCTATTTCGCCCCTACACACGATGTATTATGTCACCCCTCGCATCAACACCCAGCTGACGTCGGATAGTTTAACCTGTTATTACATAAATTGGGACTATATACACGAGCGCAAGTTCAGAATGCCTGCTAGTTTGTCGGAATTACTACCAGTTTGATAGAATTACCACGCGTACCTATTTAATGCCGTCATTGACCTATGTTCATCAGATAAATAGGCATCCGTTGAATTCGTAATGCTTTTATTATAAATTATGCCTTATTATAACACCACATATTAGACACGACATCATCAATCAAACAAGGGCTCAGTCCTTAGTTTAAGCCTCGGCCTACGGGCCAACCGGTGTAACCTTCAGTTCGCGGAAATTCCTGTCTTTTAACATGGTATTTAGTCACTATGTTTTAACATGGGACAAAATACCCGGATGTTCAATTATGCTACTGAAATGGAGGGTGCCTCGGATTGGATTTGTATGAGAGAAAGAGTGAAGTGGGACTACTTCCCTATCTTTTAACATGGGAAAACGGAATTACTTTCTGGCTCTGCTTGGCTCCAAAGTCCCTTCTGAGGGACATACTGTACTGCTTACCACACTCTAACATTGAGCTACGAATCTCATTTGGAAGCCAATTCCATAGATTCACGCGTAGGCTTTTATTGTATACTTCGTCGTTTGTGATGATACGTCTTTAATAGCGGTCAAGGAAATGAACCACCTGACAACCAGGGTCAACTCAAGTCCACTTTTTACCTGCACGGTGCGTCAGATAGATAATTAACGCGAGCATCCACATCATACAGTTCAAGATGACAACACGAGGAGATGCAGGTGACGGGTCACGCAAATGTCCTCAGTACTACTCGTTATGCCCGTTAATATTAACAGCCGAATTTATGTTCCCAACTACAAGATGATTTACCAAATTATTTATAACCAGCTGAGTATTGAAAATGACCGCGAATTGCGTAGACCTTTTCTAAATCAACACGTGCTCGGACACACGCTGTCCTTTGACGGCAGCTGTTCTGACCACGAATAATATTGACAATAATAATAATGTACTTTTATAGCGTTCATGAACCTGAGCTCAGAGGCGCTACAAACATGAATCTTTCGGCATTATAATATTAGTACGGACACGGACACGCAAATGCATTATTAGAGCAAAAGACAGCTAAATATTTAGAATGGACATACAATTTCGACTAAATGTATCCTTAATATGTTCTTGCAATATAATCGGTAGTTTCAAATTGTTTTAAATAATGGAGAGCTAATTCGAGATGTTATAAGAAGGTGTACGAACATGTACGAAAGCGAGAAGAGGGGTAGGACGTACCATTTATGTGAACGTAGACACGTGTAGTTAATACAACATAACACGGTTACAACGGGATTCACAGGAGCGATTTTGTTCTCCGATAGGCTTAGATATATATATATATATATATATATATATATATACAGGGGTGTACCCAGGATTGACATATCGGAGAGCTTCCAAACGGGTATTATACATTCATATTGGGGAGCTACCGGAGCTTCAGTTCCACTGAAAAATTTTCGCCTCGATTGGCTCAACTGTGACATCGGGAGATGGGGATGGGGGGGGGGGGGGGGGGGGTGTTGTTGAACATTTTTCGCCGCTGCGCCGCAAGAACAAACCTGTCTACATTATGTGCGCATTAACACGAATGGCGTGTCTAAACACTTCGACCTAAATCTTGCATTACGCAACCATCGAGATCAGTTAATTGAGATAATAATTGTTAACAACTGTGTTTCATCTATTCCTTATAGGTTTAATCTCACGTAAATTAACTTTCATAGATTGCTGTGCATGTTCTAAAAGCGCACGTGGGCCGCAGCAATGTTAGTTAGGCTTGCCTAGCGGTAAACAAGTTTACTATATCGGCGGCTAGCACTTACTCAAAATGCTGTTTATGCACTAAAACAATTTCGGAATAAAACATATTCATCGTATGTTAAATGGTGCAATTGTTGTCAAACCTAGTCACATTTACTTAGAATTGTTGGAAAACGGTTCTATTGTCTCTGAAGTGAATCACCCGCTTAATGTAATACAATTGCTATATCCAGGAATGAGTCAATTAAGCAGTGTCCACAGTGAGATCTATTTTCGCCTCGGATCCAAAATATCGTAAATGTCACATTTCGCTATGGAAGTATGAACCCCGCATAAAAAAGTCATGCAGGTTATTATCGGAAACTGGCACTAAATATATGCCGCCGTGCACCGAAATCTTCTTGGAATCCTAATAGTACAGCATTTCTTAACGTTTGTGGGATGCGACTCAAATTCCGGTCGCTGGACTTGTTTGGTGATCATTGCATTCAAGCAGCTAACTTGTGATTAATTATAAAATGAACATACACAGCATATATTAAAGAGAACAATTATTAAACTTGCTTGCCGAACAAGGAGGAATGACCAAATTAGCATCGTTCATTTGTTTATCGACACAGAAAAACAGCACTCTTTGCCAATCGAAAGCAAAAACGTTGGACGGAGTCAGGAAAATGTTTCGACAATGTTTGCTGGATATTACGTTAATTTACTCCAAACCGGTGACAGTAAAGAGGTAGAAAATCCCGTTACATGTAATGTCCAGGACGTGCTTCTTAAAGCGATATATATACGTAAATTTGTTTGCACTTTAAAGGAATCCATTTTGCAAAACGTTGGTCACACTTGAAATGCCGTGTGGTATCATGTCATTTGGCGTCTTAAAAGCATACAACATTTGGTATAAATTATTAACTATCCGACTCGCATGCTTCTGGAACGACGAACAGAGTTCGGACACTCACTGGAGACTCTTGGCGAACCAATTTTTGGGTCGATACCCAAGGGTTAAGGACTACTGTAATAGCATAGGCCTAATGTGTGTTTCTTCGTATCGCATTTTTATCCTGACCAAAGCCATTTTAATAATTCCACGCGTCTCATCCGTCCGATCGGTTGATGTGATACAGTCGATGGAATTAATTGCGAATCTACGTACATTGCGGTGAGTCGTAAAGCGAACAATGATTGGGGGAATGACGTGAGAAGTAAACGGCCTCAAACACACGAACAACACACTAGTGATAATAAATAAGAACCGCAGACTGTTGTCAACAAGAGAGCGTGGTTATGTTGTGGTTAGCATATAATATATGCTAGCGCTGAGTTAACGATCCGTACCGGACAGACATGGTATTTTTCGTGTGATAACCTGGCTCTCAATATTGGAAACTGTGAATACCTCGTTACTCAAAATCAATATTGAACATAAAAGAACGACGTAGGACGACATGCACCTTGGCAGTGACCACACTGGTATGTAACCGCTTGCAGACATCCACGGATCTGGACAACCTGCATTGTAAAGAAAGCGCTATGTAAGTCAAACGTGTCGCCTTCAGAAGGCATGGTTCGGGAAATCGCCAGATGTGATTTGTGCGGTGCATGTGTCGAAGAAATAACGTCAGCGCCGAACACCCACCGGGGTGTGGCAGATGAGAATGGTATTGGCCGGAGGCTGCACCACATGTGGCGGGTCATAACTGCGTGATCCCTTCTACCTTCGGAAGCATGCACGCCGTAGCAATACACCAACTAGAGTACATGTAACTCGTGATCGCTGACTCCCGGATAGTTCTGCTGCTACTGTACTCCTTCCTATGCACAATTGACATGTTGCCTAACGTGACCTGACTCTAGACCGGCCAATTAGCTACCTACTCAAACGTAATGCATTTCCAAGTATAGCTAATTGTTTAAATCCTGCTAAAGCCGGTAGATCATCAGCATCGTTATAATTCTAATCATCGTATCACGCACGTTTTGCAGGTGTGAATGTAATTGATTCCGCAGCAAAGCTCGTCTTCATAACGCGCACCGCGATGGTAACCCTGCATGCATACGGCTGCGTGACGAAGTACTTCGTGTGAACGAATGGCTTCCTGTCTGACAAATTCGTAATGGACAGATAGCCCAACGGAATGACACTGACAACAGCCGGTGTCACTCAAGTCCGTAACCAGGTTTTGGTGAGGGGGTTCGTTTTTGATATTTGTTATATAAGAGGTTCTTTATTGACACGATATGCGAAAATGATTGCTTTTGATTGAAATCCGATGTCACAATTAAAATGCAGCAGAAGTGGTAGCAAAGACAGATGATTTTGGCACATTCAGATTGGTTCACTTGAAAGTGTTCAGCTGCCTCGGTAGCACATTAGCTTTCAAACAGGAGACTCTTCAGTTGCAGTTTCCTTGGAAACGGTCTGCAAAATAATTCACCGTTTGATTGACATCAACAGGAATATTATGGTGGGTGTGCATCAGCACAAGCGAGGAGAGACGTTCTTGGCTCTTGTTCTTTAGGCGTCGTAGAGCGCTGGCATTTCTTTCGCATTCGCATGACGTTACGGGGATTGTACAGGCCAATTACAACAACACAAATATCTTGGGAATGATGTGGTATGGCACATCTGGCACAGCTCTGACCTGGTTTTCTTCATATCTAACAAATAGACATCAATGTATAAAGATAATTACTTTTCAACCTCACTCCCCACTTCATGTGGCATTCCCCAGGGTTCCGTTCTTGGGCCTTTGCTTTTCACTCTCTACACTACGCCACTGAGCTCTGTAATCCAAAGTCATAACTTGGATCATCACCTTTATGCAGATGACACACAGATCTACATTTCCTTGGCCACGCCCGATACAAGTCACTCTTTAAACCGACTCAACGATTGCCTCCAAGATGTTTTCTCATGTCGCTAAGACTATCGGAACAGCTCTTGTTAGCAGCAGATTAGATTATTGCAACTCCCTCCTTCATAATATTGCTATCAAGGATATTGCAAAACTACAACGCATCCAAAATTGTTTAGCAATGATAGTCACACAATCTCCTCGATTCTCCCGCTCAGTGCCACTTCTAAAATCCCTGCATTGGCTCCCCGTGCGATATCGCATTATGTTTAAGATCTGTACAATCACCTACCAAGCCCTTTCATCCAAACAACCTAGTTATTCACACTCAATGCTCACACCAGCTAGACAAGCCAGACAACTTCGGTCGTCTAGTTCGAAGTTGCTATCTGTTCCTAGAATTAAGACAAAGGTTGGAACTCGAGCTTTTTCAGTTGCCGCGCCAACTATATGGAATTCGCTTCTCGTTAATGTTAAATCAGCAGAACATATTGTTACATTTCGTCGTCACCTCAAAACCTATCTTTTCAATATCGCCTATCCTCCCTAGCTTCCTAGCACATCCATCCATTTGTTGACGACTTTCGCCTATCAGTACGAGAATGCTTAATCCTTTGGTTTTGGTGCGCCACTGAGCTCGGATTGTCTGAGGATATTGTCGCGTAAGAAGTTATTTATTATTATTATTATTATTATTCTCGCTGGCTTTCCTTGATTGACAACTGTTTGTGCAGTCCTTTGGCTCTTCGCCGGGATAGCCCTTGGTGGTGTGGCCTTTTGTCCCGTCGAGGGTGTCTGAAAGCTTTGTTCATTTGTTGAACGGACCGTTGACTAGTGCACCCTTGCCTGCTATGTCTTTGACGAATAAGACAAGGGTAACAGAACACTTCATCTAACTTTGAACTGTATACCAGCCATGGGCATTTCTGAGGTCTTTGACAAGATCGGTTACAGCTGTTTATCGGCGTTGAGGGAAAATTGAAGACGGAGGAAGACGTGAAATGGTGCCGGACAAGACTGAGTTTCTGCTCAGGTGTCATGTTTGCATGGATAATACTGCCTATGTCATCATATAACAGGTGTGATGGAGCTTCCTCGTAGTCATGGGATAAATTGGCATCATGGTCATCACCAGCCGAAATGGGAAAGAACTACCAAAATAAAAAATACAGGTGTTAAACAGCAGACGTACAGCGCCAATTGCCCAATCGGATAACGTAATAAGCCAATAGCAATCGTTTTGAATATGGTGCAGTGTCACGTAAACACTTCCACAATCGGATGTCCATCCATGTGTATTCGTCAACCTGAACATTTCTACTATACAAATACTTGTTTAATGGTGAATCGCCGGAAACGTCCAAAATCTCAGCAGTTATTAGGACAATTATTTTAAACCCAAATTGGAAATGTTGGAATTGCTATTAAGATTTATGATATGTGGGAAAAGATAGGTAAGATGAGCATCCTGCAAACTGTTGTCATTAGTTAATGGTTTGTTTTCTGACATCTTGGACGTTTGTTCCTCCTGAACCACACTGATGCCTGCTTCACGGCTGGTGCCTCGTCTTGGTTCCTTCCCTGCGACTTCTGCAACACAAAACAAATCATCTAAATACATTTGTCACGTAGAAGTTAGCTTGTAGATAATTCTACAGTGAAACCCTAAAACTGAAGAGGACCGGTAATTAATTATAATATTACTTTTTTACGATGTAATGGTGCACAAACCTTTGACGCTTTCTTCGTCCAGCAGACATTTTCTTTTAGTAACTGGTTCATCGTCCACCGTCACACTGATTTCTGCTGCATCGCCACAGTTGCTACTTGGCCTAGCTTCTTCCATCTTGAAATATCAGTACGTTTGTATCAATCAATAAACAAACACAGTACGCGTGATAAATTTTGGCACTAAATAAATGATCTCCTAACAGTCCTGAGGTTTCCAGTTACACAAGGCGATAAGCCAACTATTTTTTGAAGAGGAACATCTGGAGCCAGCCGTCAGACAGGTGGGTGGCTCGAAATATCGTGTTAGCGGCCTACTTGTAAGCCTTACCTAGAGACTCCCGGCATATGTTTCGTGTTTATGAAAATGCTGTTATAATTATGTAGGTGTTATCTGTCGAATAAGGATGTTTCTAATTCCAGTTCCAGTGCCCCTGGTCATCCTCGCGCGCCACGGGTCGCTGCTGCTGATTACGTCAGTCCCAGCCAGCAGTACCCCTGGCTGATCGCTTTGCGAAACTCTGAATTTAAGCTCAGCCTATCAAATCGCTCACTAGATCAGTAGATCTACTCAGGTCAGGTGATCATAATAAAACTAATTTCAACCAACCGTGGCTCATGTTACATGCAATGTTTAGGATTAGAAGCAATTATTCGAATACACAATACCGCTAAGCTGCTCGGGCTAATGGGCGAACTGGTCATTGTATATTGGGATTCCCAGAAGTCGTTTATCCGTGTTCAAATTGGGGCGGATATTTGCGCTGTTCTCACGGGTGATGCAGTCGCGACTGACGAAGTCAAATACTAGTTTGACTCAGCTGACTTCCGCACTTCGCGTAGGGGATCAGCCAGGGCTAGTTTTGCATGGCAAACAGCCCTGGCTTGCGATGATGCCCCTGGTTCACGGGGCTCGAAAGAGATTCCGTTCACTGGAGCACTGCAATCGGACCGGATAGTATATGATGGCCGAGAAGGGCCATCGCGTTTTTGTGTGGCAATCTGCAGCGCCATGGGGCGATGACGCGATGCGCGATGCGATGGGCGATGCGATGAGCGATGAGCGATGCGCGATGCGATGGGCGATGCGATGGACGATGCGCGATGCGATGCGCGATGCGATGGACGATGCGCGATGCTATGGACGATGCGCGATGCGATGGGCGATGCGATGCGCGATGCGATGCGTGATGCGCGATGCGATACGCGATGCGATACGCGATGCGATGCGCGATGCGCGATGCGATGCGATACGCGATGCGCGATGCGCGATGCGCGATGCGATGCGCGTGCGATACGCGATGCGCGATGCGATGCGCGATGCGATACGCGATGCGATGCGATGCGCGATGCGATACGCGATGCGATGCGATGCGCGATGCGATGCGCGATGCGATACGCGATGCGATGCGCGATGCGATGGTATACATTATAAAGGTATTTGTATTAAGCACATTTCTGTTTGTGTTCAGAGCATGTGATGATGGCTGATGACGCTGACTGTACGTATACGGTTACACATCTAGTTATTGTGCACAAAAGATTATGTGATTGTACTTCTAAATATTGTCTCGGACATCTACTGGGATTGAATTTAGCCAAACAAAAACGGAAGCCAGGCAGGCAGCTTCTTCGCAAAAACTAGACTAGGAACTGAAATAGGTTACTTTATAAAATGAAATATGTACCTATTCAACATTTTATTTGTTAAATAATTATTGTTTCCATCTGGATATCCCTGATTGCAAATATAAACACTATTTTGTGTGCCTGCAGACACGATGAACCAGGGATGGTTAACCAACAGTTTTGAAGCCTATTTGTTTATATTTATTAATTAATTACATAATATCTGTTCAGAATGCAAACATGTTATTTATGCCTTATATAAATTAAAATATAAACTTTTCATAATTTATGCTTCTTGATTTACTCCTCGGTCCCCAATATTTCCATGTCTGGAAGAAACTGACACATATTCCGTGAGACGATCTTCGATACAATTGCAGTGATGTTTAATTACTTAATCTGGGTTCCGTAGTAGCACATAAAAGCAGCGTTGCGCCGAAATACAAGTATGAATAACGCGGTGTCAATAAATAGCCCCGCTCAAATCAAGCTACCAGCTCTATTGGACCACGTAATAAACAGCCGAAATTGACAGGAAGTTAACTGGTAGTAGGTCTACTAGGAGGTGCACGGTGCGCGCGGTGCGTCTACAATTCGATTCACTTAGGGGTCATCTCAGAACGTCGATGTCCGATATCAGACGAAATTACTTTCATCTTGCCTCAGCCCCCCCCCCACCCACCCAATTTTTTAAACATTATTATATGATGATACCAGTATAATTAAGAGTGTCGGTCGATGTCCGACGCCAGATAAACTGCCTCAGACCCCAGTCCCCCAAACAAAAATAATTTCGCTTCACATCGGACATCGATGTTCCGAGATGATCCCTTAGCAAAAATGAAACTACACTCTAGGAACAACGATTCGCTACCTCGTTTGTGCATTTTATATGTAGGTTTTGTAAAATAATTAGAGACAATACTATTTTAGTTTACGATTTAGATATTTTATTATAAACTAAAGACACTCAAGTTTAGTAGGGTCTAACTGATTATAGTTATATATATATATATATATATGTGTGTGTGTGTGTGTGTGTGTGTGTGTGTGTGTGTGTGTGTGTGTGTGTGTGTGTGTGTGTGTGTGTGTGTGTGTGTGTGTGTGTGTGTGTGTGTGTGTGTGTGTGTATTGTTTTATTTATGTAAGGCATAATGAACATGATATGTACACCTATGAAAATATATGATGTCATTAATGAATAAATATTCAAGAAATGTATAGTTCAAAGCCCACGGTTAATGTTCAACTGAAAAATGCCATCAAACATCCCTGTTTTCCATGTGTGGAGGTACATAAATTATCGTTTATATTTTCGATCAAGGATGTTCAGATGAAACCAAAAATGAAATGGGGAGTGGTAGAAGAGGTACACACCTCGGGCTATGAAATAATTAATTTTTGGTCTCCGGTTTTGGTGAGAGAACCTAGATTACATTCTTTAAGGTGATTGCTCGCATGCCCCCATTTATCTTCTAAACTCAATCGCATTAGGCTTCTATCATAATATTTAGAAGTACAATCACATAATCTTTTGTGCACAATAACTAGATGTGTAACCGTATACGCACACTCAAAGTCATCAACCATGGACACATGCGTTGGACATAAAAGGCATCCAGTGTTGCCTAAGGTCACGAATTTGTTCAAGCCCAGACAACAAAGCCAAACCCAAAACACTGGCGTCGGAACATAATGGATATTTGGTGGGTTGAGGCTCTCCAAAACCTCGATTTGCATTCCCTCTCTTGAGGCTCGCCAAAACAGCAACATTAAGGCTCTCCAAAATCACAATTTGCACACCAATTGAGGCTCGCCAAAATAACTCCATCTTCAGGCTCTTCAAAAACCTCGATTTACACCCCCCCCCCCCCAAATACCTACATTGAGGCTCTCCACAAGCATGAATTTGAACTCCTCATATATCCCTGTCTGTCAGGGGTGAAACTGGCATCGATTCCGATGCTCGATGTCTGATTTTTTTGTAATTTCTCTCGCTGATCCTGCACAGCTCTCTCACCAGATCATTCGTTCTCGTTTTCCACCTTTCTCCCAATCCTTCAAACTCTCTTTTTCCATAGTTTTCCCATCGCAGTCTAGTTCTTCCTCGCCTCTTTTTCCCTTCCCGTCTCTGTACATCTGCTCTCTTTGCCATCCGTTCTTTTCCCATTTTCTCTACAAGCCCTGCCCATCTTAGTTGACTCATGCTTATGCTTGTTCAGAAACAATTGTGTCGACATCAAAGACACAACCACATGCGCAAATACGACCAGACGATGTAAATAAGTAGCATCATTCTAGTCCACTGCTGCAATTTTGGGAGGTGGTGCTGTTCTAATTATAGCTCCTAACCCAGGGATTATCGTCTCCACAGACGCACCGACTTTGACACATCATGTAATCCACTTGCCAGACAAGAGATACAATTAACCAAAAGTGCTACTTAACCCCCACTTTAGTGCATCGGCACTTCCAGGTGTAAATTACAATTTTTATATACTCGTTTGTGCTGAATCATATAGAAAACGACATTGCTCTCTAGTCTAAAAAATTCAGTTGTGTTACAGCCTTGTAACATAGCTGTTAAGGTGTATCAGAATGGGACGAGGAAAGGCGAATGTGTTTTTGGAGGACAATCGTTCAGATGGGATCACCTTGATGATATGTCGTAAAACATGTTGTTGTTGTCTATGGAAGTTCCCATAGAAACCAAGAGTATACACCTCAACAGTAAACATATTGAATGAGTATTGGTTTACATTATTTATTCATTGTAAATACGGAGAAATTACATTATCACATAAGTATGTACGGTATCAGCGGTATGCATGGTCATAGTAATTAGCATCACACGTTTTGCTTTCTTAACATCACACGTCAATTATATATATATATATATATATATATATATATATATATATATAATGTATACAACAATTACAGTGAAATTACAATTACAGTGAAAACATGATGTATATCAGAAGTATCTTTCTTAGAAAACTGAACGATGAAATACTACGAGTTTCAAGGAATCATTTCAATCGACGATTATATTAACATACAATAAGTAATATGTTGTACACACTTCTGAAACACCGTGCTTCTTTGTGCATATTCGTTAAATTTGTTTGCACCGCACGTTTTAAGAGAAATCATTAACACAGAGTATAGTTGGCACTGATCAAAAACGAACGAGCGTAAGGCGCACAAGCGATATGGTCATCCGAGGAAAACCAGACCTGCTGTATTTCTTGCCAAAGATTTATGGTAACGTAGCATTTAAATTAATGTACATTAATGCTATGTAATTTGCACACATACGTATAAGGCATTTCAAGTTTATTGTGCATATTTGACGTACGTATTTAATAATTGCATTCATCCTAAAGATCCTAGCGGAGCGATAGGAACCTTTTTCAGAATCACAACAGTACCATTAAGCAAACCGATCATTACAGTATGTAAAATAAAGTGAATATAGTCTATGTTATTAAAACATGCAAAATGGGAGTGAGAGTACATTATGAACAATTAAAATACGGTGAGAAAATTATATTTACAAATGAATTGTAAAGTAGAAAATTAGCTCACCTTATTAAGCATAAGATACTATAGTATTTTTTTTGCAAACAACCTCTGTTTAGTTTTAGACAAGGCTATTGTTCTACAGACAGCATCGATTTAAGGAATGTTTTTAAACACAAACATTGGTATTGATAATATAGTTGTTGTCTTCCCTAAGTTTGATTGAAACATTTGTACTGTTATACAATGTATGTTATAACATTTTACTAGCTTGTGTAAAACGCTATATCTACTGTAGACTACGCGCATCGCATCGCGCATCGCATCGCGTATCGCATCGCGCATCGCATCGCCCATCGCATCGCCCATCGCATCGCGCATCGTCCATCGCATCGCGCATCGCATCGCGTATCGTCCATCGCATCACGCATCGCGCATCGCAATATACGAGTGAAAGGGGAGCAATATACGAGTGAAGGGGAGGCAATATACGAGTGAATGGGGAGCAATATACGAGTGAAGGGGAGCAATATACGAGTGAAAGGAGAGCAATATACGAGTGAAGGGGGAGCAATATACGAGTGAAGGGGGAGCAATATACGAGTGAAGGGGGAGCAATATACGAGTGAAGTGGGAGCTATATAAGAATGAGTCCTTCACTCAGTGAGTCCACGACATATTTTTTTTCCATTTTCCTGCGTTGTATCTTTTACTTCCCTTGACACAGACACCAGATAGAAGAAGTTTATAGCGTCTCTTCCGAAAGACACAGGCAACGTAGGGTGAACGAAATTGCCATAGTTTCGATACAGCGGCCTAACCAGTTCCTAACCATTGTTAGGTGAATGCACCAGGATTCGAACCCCAGTCCCTCCGAACGACAGTCCAGCAATCTAACCGCTCGACCATTGCGCCCCACTGGTACGTGACTGTGTATAATGGTGATTTTACATTTCAGTTAAATAAAATGTGAATAATAGTAAACAGAAGTCTTATCTATACGTGCGTGATAATGGATGCGTATCAGGATGTGTGATAACAGGAATCAAGGTGAAACAAAGAAAAAGAAGATACCGACGTATCTAGGAAACCGGCACGGTATTGACAGGTGAGACGAATACGGCGAGATGGGGAAATGGACGTCAGGAGATGCGGTTTAAAGAAACTATGAACAATATACGAATGAAGGGGGAGCAATATACGAGTGAAAGGGGAGCAATATACGAGTGAAGGGGGAGCAATATACGAGTGAAGGGGGAGCAATATACGAATGAAGGGGAGCAATATACGAGTGAAAGGGGAGCAATATACGAGTGAAGGGGGAGCAATATACGAGTGAAGGGGGAGCAATATACGAGTGAAGGGGGAGCAATATACGAGTGAAGGGGGAGCAATATACGAGTGAAGGGGAGCAATATACGAGTGAAAGGGGAGCAATATACGAGTGAAGGGGAGCAATATACGAGTGAAGGGGAGCAATATACGAGTGAAGGGGAGCAATATACGAGTGAAGGGGAGCAATATACGAGTGAAGGGGGAGCAATATACGAGTGAAAGGGAGCAATATACGAGTGAAGGGGGAGCAATATACGAGTGAAGGGGAGCAAAATACGAGTGAAGGGGGAGCAATATACGAGTGAAGGGGGAGCAATATACGAGTGAAGGGGGAGCAAAATACGAGTGAAGGGGAGCAATATACGAGTGAAAGGGGAGCAATATACTAGTGAAGGGGAGTAATATACGAGTGAAGGGGGAGCAATATACGAGTGAAGGGGGAGCAATATACGAGTGAAGGGGGAGCAATATACGAGTGAAGGGGAGCAATATACGAGTGAAGGGGGAGCAATATACGAGTGAAGGGGGAGCAATATACGAGTGAAGGGGGAGCAAAATACGAGTGAAGGGGAGCAATATACGAGTGAAAGGGGAGCAATATACTAGTGAAGGGGAGCAATATACGAGTGGTGGGGGAGCAATATACGAGTGAAGGGGGAGCAATATACGAGTGAAGGGGGAGCAATATACGAGTGAAGGGGAGCAATATACGAGTGAAGGGGGAGCAATATACGAGTGAAGGGGAGCAATATACGAGTGAAGAGGGAGCAATATATGAGTGAAAGGAGAGCAATATACGAGTGAAGGGGGAGCAATATACGAGTGAAGGGGAGCAATATACGAGTGAAGGGAGAGCAATATACGAGTGAAAGAGGGAGCAATATTATGTGTAATAATGTACTGTGATCGTGTCAAATGTAAGCAATTGTTGGTAATATTTATAAGATGATAATATTGATAATGAACTACGTGTAATACTATCGCTCGTGTGCACTGGGTTGAGGTCGGGGGATCATATACCACGGAGTGATCTTGATCTCTATTTTTGTGTTCTGTATTGTTGTCACTCTCAATAGTACCATTTTGACCATTCTATATACAACTTAATCTTAGTAGGCTGGATGAACTCGAGAAGTGGCATGTTTTCAGGAGAACATTGAATAACGCATCAGCAGGGTGGAGAGGGGCTTGCCAGACCCGCTGGATGATAAACCCAGTCGTATGGGGGTGCTCACTGCCTCATATAGAATTCCTGCGAGAGCGGCACCTTCGGTGGACGGGACACTGCTTGCGAATGATGTAGGACAACCTCTGCAGAGGGGAGATGGTGACAACACTAATCAGGATCGGACAATGGGATAGCGACGATCTGCGGATCAACACAAGAGACGACGTGCTGGTACTTGTTGCAAAAACAACTTCGTGAAATGACATGTCATGAACGCGTAACAGTACATAACATACTCTGCATGATGATGATGATGATGATATATATATATATATATATATAATGTAATAAAGCAGACTCCACCCATTAACATCGGAAGGGAACTCACCCACGGCAACATGCGAAAATGTGGTGTTGTAATAGGGAGATTTAAACTGCGATATGCGGATATCACGCTGGGGTCTCGCTGGGATATCTCCATCCATTTTCTCTCTACTTAAAACCCTTAGGTACAAGTTGCTGCTAGTTCGTTGTAATTTGCGGATGATTCTACGTTTCGTTTGCATAAATAGATGATACAACACAACATTTCTTGCGTCCTTCGGTGACTAATCGATGCAACATTATGTCGCAGGCTTACCCCAAAGTCCCAGCAGCGACATAGGTCCTGCAGGCCAACGTTGTAACCTGTAATCGGCATAGGCTAATGCCATAGCCCTACTCAAATTTGAGTCGACGTGTTTGCCGTCTAAAGTATCAAAAATAATGCATAAATACGGCGCCTGCGAATCCACAGCCTCCAGCATCAATGCCACATTTTGATTTTCCAATAAGCGCATTTTACGCTGCCTCCACAAAACGTTTGGCCATGGCCCCATGGCATTGGGGTCAAATCATTGCAGGTAACGAAAAGCCTGTAGTGTCTCTACGTGGAAGCATAACAGCAAACTAGTGGGTTACTATGCAAGATGTATATTCTGAAATAAAATTGTTATATGATGCAGAATTGTATTGTAAATGAACAAGTGATGTTGTGCTGTGAAGGCCTTGTTGTAGTAGATATGTATATCGAGAAAGGAAAACTGTTATGCTAGTGTAGCGTTTGCGTCGAGCGGTCGGCAGGGAAGCATACGGGCACACGTTCACTCACTCAGTCGTACTAATGATAAGTCAGGTTATACGTTTTCACAGTTTATTATATGCGGAAAACCCTACCAATACAAGATCTAATACACAGTATACGGCTATGTCTGCTAAATACTACCCAGTTGTAAAGGTCAGAACAATAGGTTCAGACGGCGGCGGCCTATATACAGCAACCGAATTCTAGGTGTCAGAACGATAAGTCAGACGGCGGCGGCTTACATACAGCAACCGAGTTACTCACCGAGTCTGCGAATAACTGATTGCCACGGGTGTACTGCGAGAGTCTGAGTACTTTTCGCAGGGCGCTCGGTGACAGTGCTTCACGAGAAACGTTCCTCCGGCAGTCTGCCCCAGTAGTCGCCCCGATTATCCACAAATCCCCCTTACTTATACTGCTAAAACCATAGCCTTGGGTGAGACGCTGACCCTTTAGTTATGTCATTCCCAAAGTCTACGGGTCTCTAGAAATCTTGTCAGGGTGCCAGTGAACTTATAGTAACCTTCTGAACAAAGGCCCTCTGTATAGGGCTCTTGCCTCCCCAAAACCAGATGGCCTCAAATGTAAACAAATCCCCCACCCCAGCTATAGTCATTTGCATATAAATTGGCTTTTCGGAGCCTGTACAACATCCAGCAATTAAGAAGATTGATACTATGTGCGTTATCATTCTAAATTCTCTACACTAGTATGACAGATCTCCCACTGCCCATGGTCCTCCACAGTCCTAAATCTGACATTGCAACGATATAGTTAGGGGGGCAGAGGGCGTAACTAGCCGACTCGTATCAGGTGTAGTAAATCAACCCCCAAAAGTTCGTGCATCATAAACGAAATTTGTATCGCACACTTTCCAATTACGATTACCACCCCGACGACTGAAATGCCAAAAGAGAAGTCAATAACGATGATGGTCGAATGTAATGTTTGCGCCTCTGAGCTCAGATTTCTGGGGATTTATGCGCTATAATAGTTTGTCATTATTATTATTATTAATCAGTCTAATTTGGCTGGAAATGCTGAAGCATTAAACGTGCATTGATGCTCGTTAGGTAGTCATTTATACTAGTTAGGCAAGCAATAACGTTAATTATGCAGGCGAGGCCACCATTTCTGTAACGTTCCAATCAACGTACGCAAGTGCTTTCCATGTTCCCAATCCATACACACAAGCTGGTACCGCCTGCAACACCAATCCTCTTACATATGTTTCTACTCCCTGTCTTCCTCCTTCAAGCTTCCCCGTACATGCCGCCGCTCCTCCTCGCGACCTGTTATTCTCCTCCCTGCTAGTGCTTCCGTCCCTACAACGGTGTCCCCAAGCACAGAAAACTGTCAACTTGTTTAATATCTTTGCATCGATAATTGTCCACAGCTATACGGCACGTTCCTCGCCGTGACACTTGGCCTTTCTCTAAACTAATTCAGATGCCATGCTTTCTGAAAATGTGTTACCGTCTTTATAATCTCTATTGCGTTCTCGTAAGCGTCGGAAGTGGGGGGGGGGGGGGGCTTATGGATGACCCACTCCGATATTTTGTAGGGAAGCTGGATTGATGTACACACTAAGGTTGTGGGCGCTGCCGTGTTGACTGGATTACGTAATCTGAATTGCTGGATTACAAACTCAGCGGGAGTATGTCAACAGTGCCTGGCAACAGATCAGCTAGACCCCGTTCAGTTAGGGATCCAGTCATGGTTATGCTACCGCCTTCACCTCTACTTAAGTGACGGCGATCACAACAATTCAAGTCCGCAGAAACGGCCGTAAACACAATGTGCACTTCAAAATGATGAACGGTAAACACTATCAACCGCTGCTAAGCCGCCAGGCATGCGTTGGCATCTATGCGTTCAAGTGGACACTATTCGACCGTTCGAAAACTCGCCGCAGCCCCCGTGCGTAAACACACTTGATGCAAAGCAGGCAGTGAAGGCGCCTTGCTTTAATTGACAAAGCCGACATACAGCACCAGAATGCAGATGTTTTCCAGGGACTTGGAAAATTACCAGTCCAGTACCATATCGAGATTGACAGAGACGTTAATCCTGTAGTACACGCCCCTCGACGAGTACCAGTGGCACTAAAGGACAAGCTGAAACATGACCTGCGTGAGGTGGTCCACGATGACATCATTGCGCCAGTCAGTGAACCTACATATTGGGTTTCCAGCTTGCTGTTCGTGTCGAAGCCAGGGAAACTACGCGTCTGCATGGATCCACGGGATCCAAATAGAGCTATCAAGGGAGAGCATTATTAAATGCCAACGATAGAAGAGCTGATCCCAGCGGGAGGGGTATATTTGGACGCGTTACATAGCATCAATCTTTGAACTCGAGGCAGTACCCACATAGACAATAAATTAACATGTAGAATAGCTGTTGTTTAGAGTAGTGAACCAGTCTAGGCTAGGGTTAGATCAGTGCGCACGTGTAGCTAGATAGCTGCGTAATGATCGTGACATTTTGTTTATATATTATTCAGTTATATGCAAGCAATACCGTTACAATCCATGTCAAAATTTATTTTGTTGTCGTCTCTGGAAAAAACGCGTTGTATCTGCTTCATGTACTTCAAGCACGATATATGGCGCCAAAAAGGTTCGAGCGGGACGTAAATCTTTATGCGTTTGCATAAAAAAAATTTCACTCGTCTTTACGCGTTGCTCACGTAAGGATTACAAGCTCAGATATCGAAGACATCGGATATCGTGCGTTTGATCTGCGGAGATCTCTACGGTTTTTATAGACTTTATATACGATTTGTGATTTGACTTGTATTATCGCCCTGTGTCATGGCGATCGACGTCTTCGTCAACGAACTGTCATGCTTCTATGTCAGCCTCGATCTGTCCTAAATCGCATTGTTTTAATTTTTTTTACAGATGATGACGTTGCTACTGCTAAAGACGTTTTATATGCTCATATGTCCGTGCCAAAAAAAGATTTAATAAGATTTAACAAGATTGCCATCTAGAAAATTAACTCTGGATGGCAGGTGGACAAGGAAGCCTTTTGGCTTATCGAGAGTCCAATACTTTTTATCTACGTGTATCCCGCACTTTTAAGGTATGTGTCGATTTTATTTTTTAAACATATTCACGCTACTAGCACCAACAAAATCAGACGATAATATGTTCCATTCATTTAAAGTCCTTTGTGAGAATGAGAACTTTCTTATATCTAATCTACACTGCGCCTTTACTAATGTAACTTCATGTCCTCTGGTCCTTATATCTTTCTTAACTGAGAACAAAATATTTCTATCAATATTTTCATAGCCATTCAATATTTTAAACACTTCTATCTGATCTCCTCTCAATCTCCTGGTCTCTAGTGTTGTTAAACCACATTTTTTAGGCGTATTTCGTAACTAATCCCTCAGTTTTTGTATAATTTTAGTTGCTCTTCTCTGTACTCTTTCTAGCATATATATATGTCCTTCCTGCAATATGGCCTCCACGCTTGAATACCATATTCTAAATGAGGCCTAACAATTGTTTTGTACAGCGGTATTATTAGCTCTTTTTCCTTATACGTTATGTTTCGCCTAATTAATCCAAGGATTTGATTTCCCTTTGAAGCGGCAATACCGCACTGCTCTGAAACCTTCATATCAGCACTAATGGTTAACCCTAATTCCTTTTCTTTTACAGTAGTATTTAGTACAGAACCTCCCATTGTATATTGTACATCTTCGTTCCCATGTCCTGAGTGGAGGCATTTACATTTCCCAAAATTGAACAGCATTTGCCATTTTTCAGACCATTTTATCAACCTGTCAAGATCAATTTGTAAATGTTGTCTATCTTCATCACGTTTAATCCTTCTAAACAATGTTGTATCATCCGCAAATTTCAACACCTTAATTTTTTAGCTCGTTACATCATCGTCCAAATCTTTGATATATATTAAGAATAATATAGGTCCCAGTACTGATCCCTGTGGTACCCCACACAACACTGATTTCCAGTTTGAAGCCTCCCCATCAACTACTACCCGTTGTCTTCTGTCAATTAGCCATTTTTCTATCCAGTTAATTAAACCATTTCCTATGCCATGGGCCTTTAGTTTAAGCAGTAATCTTTGATGTGGTACTTTGTCGAAAGCTTTCTGAAAATCTAAGTAGATGATATCTACTGGTGATCCCTCATCTACCCACTTAGTGATATCTTCCCAAAAACATAACACATTTGTTAAGCATGACCTCGCTTAAAAAAACCATGTTGAGATGGGTTTATCAAGTTATGTTTAACAAGAACATCCACCATGTGATCTTTAATTAGTCTTTCTAATAATTTGCAAATCACTGACGTTAAACTCACTGGTCTGTAGTTCTCTGACTTGTTTCTGGAACCTTGTTTAAATAACGGTATAATGTTTGCTTCTTTTCATTCTAAAGGAACCATTCCCTCTTCTTATGACAAGTTGAAAACTGTTGCAAGTGGTATGCTAATTTGTTCTACAATTTCCAATAGTAAACGACAAGGGTCTGTCAAGAATAAACACAACGTCGTCGACGACATCTCAAAACTTCTTGACGAAATCGATCCGGATAATATTCTTATATACGTCGCTCGTTATTTTGGTAAATTACCAAGCATTGATTTTAATCACGTAGATATAAAAAATAAATAAACAGTGTGACACTGATGAATCCTACACACAACTCGCTCACTCGGTGTCCGCATTGTCTATGCAAATTTCTACTCTGGTGTCGTAACTTATACCAGCAATATATCCTTCCGAAAGTGAGACCCAACCCGCTCGCACTACAACTTCACAACCCGCTGCTGCTGTTGCTAATGTATCAACTCCACGACCCGCCGCTGTATCAACATTACGATCCGCCGTTGCTGCTGTATCAACCTCACGACCCGCCGCTACTGCTGCTGTATCAACATCACGACCCGCCGCTGCTGCTGTATCAACATCACGACCCGCCGGTGTATCAACATCAAGACCTCCTGCTGCTGCTGTATCAACTCCACGACCCGTCGCTGTATCAACATCACGACCCGCCGCTGCTGCTGTATCAACCTCACGACCCGCCGCTGCTGCTGTATCAATCTCATGACCCGCCGCTACTGCTGCAGTATCAACATAACGACCCGCCGCTAATGCTGTATCAACCTCACGACCCGCCGATGCTGCTATGTCAACCCCACAACCTGCTGCTGATGATGTGTCGACCGTTCTACTACAACCAACATCAACCACGGGTAACATCACTCCTCCACCACTGTGGACCGTGGTTGTCGCAAGAAATGCCAAAAAACATCCAAGTCGATCGGCCTTCTCCAACACGTCCAAGCCGTCCTCTTCTAAATATAAACCACACACCATGACTACAGGCAATTCTACCAAGTGTGGACTCAAATGTGATCCTGTTCGACTCATATCTGCTGAATATTTCTTAACAGGATTTCTTGCAGATACAACTTGTGCCGAAATTCCTACTCATATGACAACTACTTTAAACATGAAATGCTCATGTGAACGCTTACCAACTAAACATGACTTATGCATCCTTCAAACTCTGTGTGGACATTACTAAACCGAACCTACTCTATGGTACCAATCTCTGGCCTGCTGGAACATTTGAATCAGCTATAACATATTCATTATTGGGGATTTATTGCGGAAATTACCAAGCCCAGTCTGTTTTCGACACTTCCCAATGCTTTTATTATTGAATGTCACCTTATTCCAAGTGACATTAAGTGTCTCCCTTCCGATGCTTTTACTAATGTCAGTGATGCTCATGGCTCAAGGAGCTGGCTGGACCATGTGCTCAGCACTCATTCCAGTCACTCATCAATCTCTGATATGGCAGTTAATTATGATTGTGTCTCTTCTGACCACCTATCTTTATGCTTTACCATATCTGTCAATTTATTAACTACTTCTGAAGCATCCACTCAGGAGCAAATTCCACAGCCTTGTCCTATGTGGGGGGCTGCCATTCACCAAGACCTTCACAACTATTACACTCAAACCAGTGTGCTTTTATCAGCCATTGGTGTACCTCGTGATGTTTACGCCGTATTGACCCGAATTGTAATAATGAAGCCCATCAGATACTGCTATGCAAATGTATGAAGACATTAGTAATTCACTCAGGGATGCCTCTGAAGTAATACCTATTAAGGCGCATAAACATGTCTTCGAAGCACGCCGTTCTTGGTTGGAATTATATGGTAAGAGACTCCCACCAGGTTGCTGTAGAGAGTCGTTTCTTATATGGCGGTCTGCGGGGAGACCCTGCCACGGTCCTTTGTATGACATAATGAAATTTAAACGTGCTCAATTCAAACATAATAAAAGACTCTGTGAAAAAAATGTTGAAGACTTTAAAGCAGAACGACTTGCCTCAAAACTAAATAGTAATGACTTTAAAAACTTCTGGATTGATATAAAACAAATGAACAATACCACGTTGCCAAATCCTAGCAATGTTGGCGGTGCTGGTGGTGCTGAAAATGTAAAAAATATGTGGCTTCATCATTACCAGTCTCTGTTTAATCATGTACCTGGCTCTCCAACACATACTAAAAAGATTGACATGTATAGTAATCTCTGTGTCATTCATTTTCTAGTCATTTCAAAGATAAAATAAGTTTTATACGTTCTGATTTTCCATGTCACACTTTAAGTTCTGTAAATGTGGACTCCCCGCAAGTAAATTCTCCACTTGTATTTTTTGAGCCAGCCACAGTTGATGAAGTGAGGAAAATAATAATGTCCTCCCCAAATAAGTCATGCGATCTCGATCCATTACCAACCATACTACTAAAAGCATGTCTTGACTCTTTACTTGGTACAATAACGAATATCATAAATTTATCACTGAGTTCGGGTAAATTCCCAGATGATTTTAAACATGCACATGTAAATCCTGTTCTCAAGAAGACTTTTCTGCCAAAAGATGATTTCAAAAATTATAGGCCTATTTCTAATCTTAGCTTTATTTCTAAGATACTTGAGAAAGTCGTAGCAAGCCGGTGTGCTTCAATCAGCATACAAACAATTTCATTCTACGGAGACTGCTCTCCTAAAAGTACACAATGATGTTATATTAAACATTGATAAAGGCAAAGTGACTGCACTTACCTTGCTTGATCTGTCTGCCGCCTTTGATACCATTGATCACAACACTCTTGTCAAACGTTTATCAATGTGGTATGGCATATCTGGCACAGCTCTGACCTGGTTTTCTTCATATCTAACCAATAGACATCAATGTATAAAGATAGATAATTACTTTTCAACCTCACTCCCCACTTCATGTGGCATTCCCCAGGGTTCCGTTCTTGGGCCTTTGCTTTTCACTCTCTACACTACGCCACTCAGCTCTGTAATCCAACGTCATAACTTGGACCATCACCTTTATGCAGATGACACACATATCTACATTTCCTTGGCCACGCCCGATACAAGTCACTCTCTAAACCGACTCAACCATTGTCTCTAAGTTGTTTCTTCATGGATGACCGATAGCAAATTAAAGTTAAATGCAGACAAAACTGAATTCCTCATCATTGGTACTCCAATGCAGCGAGGTAAACTTAATGACTTTTTTTCAACATGCATCCTGAGTCAAAATATCACACCAGCAGCATCAGTACGGAATCTCGGAGTGACCTTTGATTGCGACTTCAATTTCAGACAACACGTATCCCAAACATGCCGTTGCTGTTTTTATCATATCCGTGATCTTCGCCGCATTCGCCGACATATGTCGCTTTCAGTCGCTAAGACTATCGCAACAGCTCTTGTTAGCAGCAGATTAGATTATTGCAATTCCCTCCTTCATAATATTGCTATCAAGGATATTGCAAAACTATAACGCGTCCAAAATTGTTTAGCAAGGGTAGTCACACAATCTCCTCGATTCTCCCGCTCAGTGCCACTTCTAAAATCACTGCATTGGCTCCCCGTGCGATATCGCATTATGTTTAAGATCTGCACAATCACCTACCAAGCCCTTTCATCCAAACAACCTAGTTATTTACACTCAATGCTCACACCAGCTAGACATGTCAGACAACTTCGGTCGTCTAGTTCGAAGTTGCTATCTGTTCCTAGAGTTAAGACAAAGGTTGGAACTCGCGCTTTTTCAGTTGCCGCGCCAACTATATGGAATTCGCTTCCCGTTAATGTTAAATCAGCAGAACATATTGTTACATTTAGTCGTCACCTCAAAACCTATCTTTTCAATATCGCCTATCCTCCCTAGCTTCCTAGCACATCCATCCATTTGTTGACGACTTTCGCCTATCACACGAATACGAGAATGCTCAATCCTTTGGTTTTGGTGCGCCACTGAGCTCGGATTGTCTGAGGATATTGGCGCGTAAGAAGTTATGTATTATTATTATTGCAGCAATATGCAATTTAATGATCAAATGATGGTTGATGCTAAAGAAATACAATAAATAATTCAGGCGATGCCTACAGGAAAAGCTCCTGGTTATGACTGTATAAGTAATGAACATTTTAAGTAAGCTAATAAAAAACTTCATGTTTATATGTCACTGCTATTCAGCAGCTTGTTAATTAATGGGTTTTACCTGACGTTATGACGGTCACAATAATAGTTTTGCATGGCAAACAGCCTTGCATGGCTTGCGAGGATGAGCCAACCTAGTTTGTCGTTTCAGCGCTACAACTTCTCGAAGAGATTAAATACAACGCCCAAAGTTCAACAAGAGGCAGAGCTACAACGGCATTTGATACTCGATTTCTGGATCCGCCCTTGCTGTAAATTAAGTACATTCAGTAGGTATAAAATAAACTCTAAATCTGTGGGGTTAATGGGCTACGGCATGATGCCGGTGGTGCCACCTGGTGTATTCAACTGTTTGATATCAAATATTGTAGCTCCACCGAGCGGGTACTGGATAAAACGAAATATGGTCACGTAAACATGGCGCTGGATACGAATGTGTCATGCAAAGAAATTTGCCGAGTTCGCCATAAAAGAAATGTACAAACGAAGTACAATATTGAATGCATTTCAGGCAGAAATAGCAGCAAAGTGGTCATTGTTTCAAATGGGTCACGCCATATTTATGTCATTCGTAACTTCTCTGTAAAGGCAAGTGTATTATAATATCGTGGGCGATATTACGTCATTTTCCTTTTAGCCTTTAGAACTTGCTTGATGACAAGTCTTGTCTTAACTGCATCACCACGCGACAGGGAGCACTGCTGATTACATCAATCTCGGACCACTTGTCAATTGCTTTGTCGAAACGTGGCTAAGCCCGGCTTTATACAGTCATGTGGTTGTCATTCACTGATTCAACAAGTTACTATCAGTTCAGTTCAAGATTCATCCCGAGACCTGTCAGGTCGTATGCGTAGCCTAGCCCTGGCCTAGGCCAGGGGAGACATGAGGGACGCAGTCACAGCAAATGCTCTCCAGCCGGGGCGGTCTAACGCAAGTCTCAGTAGCGTTTGGACGTCAAGGTCGGTCCACTCCTGTATGTTGTCCATCCAGGTCTTCCTTTGCCTGCCTCTCCGTCCACTGCCCTCCAGAGCAGAGTTAATCATGATTTGCTTAAACCGTCGCAACATGGTAAGGATGGTTTTTGGAAGGGACATTCAATGGTTCATGCCTGACAAACCTTTTAGTGTACCTGGATAAGGTTACATCCTATATCGATAAAGGGCTTCCAGTGGACTCTATTTATTTAGATTTCAGTAAAGCTTTTGATCGAGTCCTACACTGCAGGCTGGTGATGAAACTAAATGACATGGGATAGGAGGAGCAGTTAATAGATGGATATCGCAGTGGCTGATGGACAGAGTACAGCTTGTCATTACAAATGGTTTCAGGATGGTGTTAAGAGTGGTGTCCCCCAAGGGTCTGTTTTGGGTCCAATTTTATTTGTAATATATATATTAATGACATAGATGAAGGAGTGTGCAACCATCTCCTAACATTTGCTGATGACACAACTGTTCATTCAGGAAACATCCTGTAAAGATGCTGAGAAACTTCAGAAGGATCTAAATAACTTGCACAGGTGGGGTGCTGAATGGACAATGTTGTTTAATGCAGAAAAATGCAAGTGTGTACATTACAGTCATAACAACAGGCAGTACGACTACTTCATGGATGCTAACCCCATAGAAACATCACATGTAGAAAAAGATTTGGGAGTTATAATAACAGACACACGTAATGTAATGGAGCAATGTGTTAAGGCATCAAATAAGGCTAATGCAATGCTAGGCATGATTAACAGAGCTATTAAATATAAGATCAAAGAAGTAGTTGTAAAACTATACAAGTCCTTAGTAAGACCTCACCTAGACTACTGTATTCAGGCATGGCGCCCATTCAAACAAAAAGATATAAACTTATTAGAAAAGGTTAAAAGTAGGACGACCAGGATGCTTTCAGGTTTAATTCACTTAGATTACCAAAGACAGTTAAGAGTGCTAAATATCATGACTCTGGAGACTAGACGACTGCTGACTTATTGGAAGTTTATAAAATATTCAACGGGTTAGAGAGTATTCTTCCTGCAGATTTGTTATGGAAAATAAACAGACCAAAACAAGAGGACAGCCTTTCAAAATAACCAAAGTGCACTCAAGATTAGATATACGCATGTACTCCTTTACTCAAAGGATGGTTAATGACTGGAATAGACTTCCGGAAGCAACAGTGATGTCCAAAAACAGCAACCAGTTCAAGGGACACATTGACACATATTTACCTAATAGGGTGGAGGATTACACAAGTCAACGTTTAACTCCCTTCCTCATCAACCTCTAGGCTACTACGTAGAAGAGGAGGATTGATGAGTGCCCTGCATAATGGTCGTGTTGTGTGGCATGCCCGTACCGTGCCAACTTTCTCCTCTTCACTGTGGGCCTGCCAGGGCAGTGATCTGTGTTCGGACAAAGTCATTGGTCTTGTGCTCAACCCAAGATATGTGCAGCAGGCGTCTGAAGCACTTGGTCCCAAATGCCTGTATCTACTTCATCATTGCAGCCATCAGTGTCCAACTTTCGCAGCCGTAGAGCAGGATGGAGACAACAAGGGCTCTGTACAGTCTGGTCTTAGTTGGGAAGCTGATGTTAATGCTTCTCCTTTATCTTACTGAGTTTGCATGGTCATTGCTGCTGTTGCAAGGGCTATTCGGATCTGGATCTCTTTGTCCGACCGTCCATCATTGGTGAGTATGGAACCGAGATATTTGAACGCATCCACTTCCTCCAGCTTCTGGCCGTTCAACGTGATGTCAACAGTGATGTTTTCAGTGCTGCTGGCCATCACCTTGCTCTTTTCATTGCTTACTTCCATACCATAAGTGCCTGCTCTATCCGCTACCGGTAGTCTAGTTGTTGCTTACTCCAAGAAGATTTATATCGTGTGCAAATCGCAGGTTGCTGACAGGTCTGCCTCCCACAGAGATGGTGGTGTTGAAGTTGTGGAGGGCTTCTCTCATGATGTTCTTGAGGTAGATGTTGAAGAGAACTGGCGACAACACGTGCTTTTTAATCAGGATTCTGCAGTTGCAGATTTGTTCTGTGGCACTTCTTCCACGTCTGAATGTGGCCTGTGCTTCTGCTACTACTAGTTCTTCTGATTGTTTTTTCAACCGGTTCAAAACGATGCGTAGCAGGATCTTGCCTGGGTGGCTAATGAGGCTAATGGTTTGGTAGTTTTGGTACTTCCGGAGATTTCCTTTCGTAGGTAATGAGATGATGAGTGACTGTGTCTATTATTTTGGCCACTGTTTGAAGTTCCAGCTCTTCTGGCAAATGGTTGTCATTGCAGTAACATTCTTTTGCCGCAATGTTTGAGCAGCTGCGCTGAATGTTGTCTGCTCCTGGTGATATCCCTACTGATATACTGCGGATGGCTTACTGATATACTGCGGATGGCTTTATATTATATAGTTACTATAGTCTATAGTATAGTTAGGCAGATTTGGGTTTGTGGGCCAATCGTGGCTTAAAAATAATAGAACTGTTAGCCTGTTAGGCCTTAGACTAAGCTTTAGGCTTAGCCTAAGCCTGAAGCGCCAATTTTTTTACTGAACTGCAGAAATTATATTATTATCAAGTGTTCTTGTGTGTTTGTAGATGGTTGTCAACTTTGACTCGGACATTGCAGATATTTGCTTTGACGAGAAACACAACAGATTATATGTTGCTGCAACATCTGGACAGTTATACGCAATTCCTATGTCTAATCATGAAGGCAACATCTAGTAAGTATTTGTCTGAACCACTGGACAGGTTTCATGTAAATTAATGATGGAAGTGCACATCTAAACTGGTAACTAATTAAAAACCCCATTGAAGTTATAGTGGTATTTTTGTATCACTTATGATAACCTTTTGGAATGGCTCACATGTGACATGCCACAGTGGCTCAGTCCATAAGGTACATTTCATAAAATTGAGAAAAAACAAAATACATTTGCACAGGTAAAAGTATCGATTTTTGCTTTCTTTTTGCATTTTAGAAATGAGAAACAATTTACTTCCGTTTTAATAATGCAATTCAGTCATGCTGCAATTAATGTGGATAGATTGTTTATATATACAAATAATATACAATTATGCATACATACTGGATACACAGATGTATACAAATACTATATATGTATACAATGTATTCTTATTTCAGTACTACACAACCATCAGTGAGTTGTGCCGGCAACCAGGATATATTTACTGACCTACTGCAGCCAGATGCTTCTCAATCACTCGGTGACAGCAACACGAGTGAGCACATAATAGACATGACCTGTAAGGACAGCATCCTTAGATTGGTAGGCATCCAGCGAGTGATGGCGGTGGACGACAACATTGTGGTTCTAGTTGCCATCCAACAGGGCTGGGTCATTCAGCTGTATGACAGAGAGACAGTGACACAAGGACATGGAGATTCTTCGGTGACGGTGTCCCATCCTGAGTGTCAACATTACATTGCTAGAGACATCAGTTCATCAGCTTCTCCTCACATGTGCTTGTGTTTGCCTGCTGGGTCTACAACAGTGAAACTGCACAACACAAACAAACACTGCTGTGTAATTGATGCGACACTCTTCCAGCAGTTATTTGGGGAAGACGCCCGGCTTCTTGAATCTCCCACACTGTTGGTTTCAACGCCCGATGGTACTGTATTTTCCTTGCCATTGAAGTGCACGTCGAGAAAAAATGAGCTGCATCTCGTTTGTGACTTACAGGTAGGGTTGTTATGATACAGTACCCTTGTCATATGATATGTATCATGATACATATCTGTCACTATTATACATATAGTGATATTTACAAAAATGCATTGTTTGTATCATCTGTAAAGTGTTATACAGTGTTCCCCTGGGTAAGTAGATATGACAGGTGGCTGGGTGGACACTGTCCACCCAGTCACCCTGTCCACTGGACAGGGTGACTGCTGAAGGCACCTGACATATTTTAAAATGCTAGCTTCAAAATGATATACCCCAGTACTGGTGCATTTTAAAGTGCTTCAGTTTTTCCCTTGAGGGCAGGAAAAATACAACATAAATCTATGTTATCTGGTAACAATTTTGTTTATGATAAATAAAAAATCTTGTACAAACAATTTCATTCATCCACCCAAAGTGACGCGGAACATTAATTTTAATATGTTTGTGATATATTGATATGCTGTGTTGCATATCGAATATAATCAATACGTTATATAGCGTAATGCACTGCATAATCATTACAGGAACCTGTGGTTGATATCATAACGTTCAGTGAAGACACTGGCGCCACAGCAAGAAGTACAATGCTCTTTGTTGGAAGCAGAGGCAAGGTTATCTCCGTCACAGCCACAGAGGGGCACAAGAAAAATGTGAGGTTTGCTGAGTGTGCAATTGCCGGCCCAATCGACTGTCTGACTGTGCATAATCAGCACTTGGTGTACTCTACTCACAGGCAGTTGTGTTATGTCCCGTTGAGTGACTTGACCAAGGGAGATTGCAGTGGGCAGAGCATACAGAGAGCTGCCTGGGAACTTTGCGGTGTTGTGGCGGTCGTTTCTCTATGTGCCCTTACGTGCAACACAGGTAAGCTCTCACGAGGTACAGTCATAACCCCACACAGACAAACCCCATCAGGACATAACCATTGACAGACCTGTCTGTAACATTTCACAGACATAACCCCACACAGACAAAACCCATCAGGACATAACCATTGATAGACCTGTATGTAACATTTCACAGTCATAACCCCTCTTAGACAAAACCCCTCACAGACATAACATCATGAAGTTGAACAAAACCCTCACAGACAAAACTCCTCATAGACAAAACCCCTCACAGACTTGAAAGAAAGCTGTTGATGTCCTACACTCAGGCTGCAGCAGTGTGTACACCTGTAGTATATTTGCAGCAGTAAGACGTTATGGTTACGTGGTCCATACTAACACAGTTAACACACCAGCTGCCTGTGTGTCAGTAAGAGAGGTCGGTGCGTGATGTCTGGGGTCAAAAACGGTAAGCGCTCTCCTCAACTAGGACAATTAGTAGACGGTTTGTCAGAATTTACGTCACAGTCCTGAAACTGACGTCACAATCAAAATTGTGCATGTGACCTCTCACCCCTGTCAAACTTTGTCTTACCAACAATGTTTTACAGTTACGTATATGTGCATTACAGTGCTAAGGCAACATAATATCTGCCAGATTGATCAATCATCGATTAATCAGTTCTCGCTTGGGTATCTTTCCGTTATGTGTATGTCATAAAGAATAACATTTGTGGCCAGAATTTTAATAAAATACGTGAAAAAATGTCCAATATATTCGCATGAAATCTGTCAACCATTATGTAAGCTAGATGGACCTTGTTGCTAAGCAACGGGTGACATGATGGACACATCAATTACCATATACAGAAGATTCCATTTAATAGCAAGCTTTTCAGATGACTCTAATATTGCCTCATAGAAGTGAACACAGGTCGATCTGTTGCAGTTGCTGGGGAGCTTCTAGTTCTGACAACTAGAGGGAGCATCATGCACATTAACATTCCAGTCAAGTCGACGGTGGCTCGTCCGGTGACCACTCCCAGAATCAAGGATCTCCTGACCAACATTGGTCATCTTGCCGATCAACGCGATGCCATTCAGAAGACACTCAAACACCAGGGGACAACACTAGAGCAGTTGAGTCTCATTAGTCATATGGCTGCCCAGGGCAACAGAAGCTTGCTACAAGAAAACATGGATGACTCAAAAAGAGGCTCATCGGTCAATGATCATCCATTCACGGTCATGGTTGATTTCAAGAAACACTGGTCTGGAGTAGTTTATAGGTGTTCGTTGGTCATCACTCTACGTTTGTCAGCCAGATTGAATCTTATGTCAGGTTGGAGATTCGCCGTCACAGTTTCTTCATCAGATGTATCCATCAACAAGTCTGTTTGTGTTCCGGGCGATTTTCTTGAAATCGTCATCGATGTTCCAGATTCGATGTTGCTGCGGCTGCCGCTAGATGTCGCCTGTAGTCTTGCATATCATGTGACTGCGTGTGAAGCTCCAGTGCAGACCGTCAACGTTGTCGTTCATCACTGTCGACTTGATGCCATCAACATGTGTGTTTTGTCGGATGCTCACCAGATGTCAGTGGATGTCACACCGAAGTGGTGTCGAACTGATTACGAGGAATTATTGCACTGCAGTGTCGATGCAGGCGAGACCGAACTTACCCATTTGAGACAATACTCCGCCAGTGTGAATGTCTGCCACAAGGAAACTGGTAGGGTAATAACTGAATGCTTTACAACAATACCTAAACACTGTTTTACTTCAGTGATTCACATTTAAATTATTTAAATCCATAAAACTTCCGCAATTATCTACACCACAGGTTTGCTTTGCATGTTAAAGACTAAGTGAAATGAAATTTTAAGTGTTTGGAACTTTGTATACATAAACTTAATACTCTTGTCAAATAATGTGCCAAATAAGAAGCCTGTTCATTGTGAACTTATGTCACTAAGTCCACTAAAACGTGGTCGTTTGCGTGTCACATTCCATCAGATGTAGCTGACATCACCACAGGCAGGGTCGCTGAGCACACCCTATCCTTTAGCGCGGCGAGCGGTGGTGCGGCCTGTTGTTTCAGTCTGTACATGAAACTACAATCACGAATTTAATATTTGTTTATATCACCATAAAGATTACCGGTATATTCTTATCTACAAGTTTGTCGCTGGATGTACACAGGAATTGTGTTAACTTTTTTAGTTATTGCCGTTTGAACAACAAACTTGCATTATATCCACTGCCACTTTAACAGTGCAGAATTTAGCATTCGCGATGTTCAAAAGCAATAACTTAAAAACTAAAATCAAATCCTAGGTACATCCAGTGACAAACTTGTAGATAAAATAATTATTCTTCTGTGATATCCAAAAATATTAAATAATCCCATTGCAAATTTGAGCATTCGCAATGTTCATATGGCAATAACTCAAAAAGTACACAAAATTCCTGAGTTCATTCAGTGACACTTTTGTAGGTAACATTATTATCTTTATGGTGATATAAAAAATATTAAATTCCATGATTGCAGTTTTAAGTATGGCTTGAAACACCAACACGCTAGGTGTCGCAACAAACTGTGCAGAAAATGGACAGAAAAGCACGACCAAAAGGGGTCTTGAAAAAGGGTGACGAAGAGGGTTAAAAAATGTGTTGAATATCAGGACACTATTTTTAGATTATATTTCATTCAGATTGGGAATAAAAAAGGTTAATTTCTCTTTAACAAGCACTTTACTTTTTAAACTGGAATATGCTGGTTAGATTGCTAAAAGAAATAGGCTTGTAGTCAACGAATAAGAAGCTTACATCAAGTTCTGTCTACGTAATGAGAAACATTCTTTGTTCAGTAGTATTCAAAGTAAAAATAAAACATTATGAGTCCAGACCAGCTTGTTTTATTTCACATCATCGATTTGTTACATCCGATGATATTTAAATGGATTTTGGCCATTAAGACCAACAGAATTATTTGTTACGTCTAAATTTTTATTTTGTTATTTGTTATACATGCAGAAATTCAATGAAAAAAAACAGGACTAATTAATTTATTAATTATAAGTGAGAATGTGTTATATGCGAATTCGTTATATCCAAAGTTTATTGTATATTTAATAGGGTCAGTCAGGTAAATAGAAATACAGATTTTATCCTGATAGGTCTTAGTATATAACTGGCTCTTTCTGTTCTGTTCCCAGCAGCAGGACTGACGGAGCCCAAGATCCTGCAGAAATTATTGGGAGAAATATCGAATGAAAATGTTGCCAACAGTTGCCGCCTACACTGCTTGCCTGATGGTCACTCTGTTGTTTTGTCAGTGCATCTCAGTGCTGACCACTACGTTGTGACGATCAAAACAAAAGATGTCTGCACACTGGTGCTCATGCAAACAGCAATCACAGACAGAGTTCAGGTAGTGACAGACAGTGAGGACTTCATACCGTAACGACTGTACCTGGACACCCTAAAAATCTACAAAGATTATTGATCTATATTGTATGTTATTGGACACTTGTTATTGTTAGGAGTCCAAATACAAATAGTCCACAATGCCTGTTTGTTTTTGGCCACTTATTGTCAGGTGTCCAAATACAAATAGTCCATAATGGCTAAATGTTTTGGACACTTATTATTGTCATGTGTCCAAATACAAATAGTCCATAACAGCTGGATGTTTTTGGACACTTGTTATTGTTACAAACTGTATGCTTTCGGAGAGCTGAGAATAATGTTTACATTAGTCATTACAGTAATATTTATTTTGTAAAGGACAGTTTTACTTTAAATGCTCAAAACACTATACAGAATCTATTTGCGTCAAGTACTACCATCATGTTTTGCAAACAAGAAATTACTTAAACTGTGTTATTATAAAATTTACTCTAATGAACTGGTAATCTTCAAGAATACTGGTAACTTTCCTTCGGAGGTGTCAGTGCACATCTTGAGGGTGGTTATTTTATGTTTTGCTTACCTTTCTATCCTCTTTCTACAAGAGAGAGATGAGGAAATGTACATGTATATGCACATTCTATATTGCTGGGTGCACCCAGATCTCTGTGCAAACATTACAGAATGTAGGCAGAGCATAGCCCAATATATATAATATAATCTAGATATATCATTGGATCCATTCAAATGTCGTTTTAAAGTTGGGTTCTGAACCAAAAAAATTTTTTCTTTATTTTAGCAATGGTTTTCACATCAACACTGCCCATCCATAGAAATCACTGCTGCCAGAAAGCTATTGCAAGAACTCCAAGTAAGTGAATGAACCAACATATGAAAGAGTTTGGAACAATGCCCTCAATTAACAATGTTATTATCCGGTCAATGTAGAAATTTATGAAATGTACTGGTAAATGGTGACATATAGCAGTATTTGTAATGATCAATCGATATATATCATGATATAGACCTACACAGTCTCTACAATATACTTATATGTGACACAGCATATTGATATATCCAATAAAAAAATTAACGTTCTGGTTTGCTTTGAACAAACAAAATTGTATGTTAGAGAAAAAATGTCTGTCTTTAAAATAAAATGTTACATGCTAATATTTATGTCTCCCACCAAGGGACATATGAAACTCTTCAAAATGCACCTCAGTGTACCGTTTGGAAGCTAGTATTTAAAAAAATGATGTATCCCAGACCAAATGCACCTTTCCAAGGTAACAGCCATAACAACCAACACTATATTTAATTTTAGTAATTATCTGACCACTTTATATGTATGATTCTGCGCAGGCATTTGTTGATGAAGGTCTGTAATCTTTTTTGTGATTTCTGTAAAAGACGCCATGTCTCTGAGCCATAGAGTAACTCTGACTTGACATTTGAGTTTAATATCCTCAGTTTGGTGTTAAGCTTGATTTGTTTTGCCTTCCAAATATTTCTCAAAATGAGAAATGCTACTCTTGCTTTTTGTATCCTTGCTTTGACATCTTCTGTGCCTCCAATCTTGTTAATTACGCTTCCCAGGTATGTGAAGGAGTGGTTTGTTCCAGTGGTTCCCCCCTGATATGACTGGGCTGTTATTCTTCGTGTTGACTTTCATGATCTTTGTCTTGCTTCTGTTGATGTTGAGTCCTATCTGTGTTGACATTGTGTTTAGAAGCTCTGTTTTCTCCTGCATCTGTTGGTGACTGTGGGACAGGAGAGCGAGGTCATCTGCAAAGTCCAGGTCTTCCAACCGGCTCCAAGTTGTCCACTGGATACCATTTCTTCTGTTTTCTGTTGTCTTTTTCATAATCCAATCTATGGCAAGCAGGAAGAGGAATGGTAACAGAAGGCAACCTTGCCTCACTCCTGTCTTCACCATAAATGAGTCCGTGAGTTGTCCTGCATGAATGACCTTACATGCCATGCCTTCATAGTTACATGTCATGAGATTACTGTAACGTTATAACCCAGTTTATACTGTCCATTTCTGTTTGCAGAGTTTAGACACAGAACTGAGGTTACTGGGAGACCCAGAAAGAAAACAATCGACATCCGAGCAAGAGAAACTGCTTGTTGACATTTATCTGAAGCTCCAACAAGTGCTTCGCTGATTCGTCAACACAAATTTGCATGCAGACCCTTGTATGGATGGCACGGTTATCTATGATCATGACGTATACTGGTTTATGTAGGCTAGATTTGTAATCTTTTCATATAAAAAGAAAAATCCCAAATTGGTGATCTGTTTTGTTTTATTATTATATTTTATAGTATGGCTGCAGTCACAAGAAACTGAAATTTGAAAAAGTTTCAAAATCAGTCATGTAACTTTCAAGTTTTGAAGACTTCAGATTTAATTTGTGGGAGACTGTTAGCTATGGTTAGTATGACATATCTCCCTAGTAATAATGAAGTAGAAAAAAATGCCCAAATCATAGTCGTCTAACCCTTGGCGTGCCCTTTTAATATGCCCTATCGGGAGGCTGGTGAACCAAGATAAATTGTTATTGCCTACCGCGCCACCAAGCGATCAACTGATACAGCAATAATACAACGCTGAAAATAATGTTTAATTTGGAATGTCGTTCAGAGTGTGGCATTAGTTTAGTTCTTGTGAACATTGTTGTAGCTGTTTCACATGATTCAAATAATAACCACACGAAGTCGGCCTACCTATTGGCGTTTTATTCAGTCTGCCACTCGCAAATAGCCTGATTTTAACGGTAACCACCAATTATCGCTCATACGTACTCGAATTGTGATGCCGGCACCACGCGAGACGCAGCGTTCAACAAACACGCTGGTATGCCTCTTGCAAGGACTGGCTGGCCATGTCGTGAAGATAGAACTAAGAAATGAGGCGTCAATTCTTGGTAGAATTGTCCATGTTGACGGCTACATGGATGTTGACATGGTAAATGTATCGTACACGGACGTCGAAAATAATACGACTAACTTCGAAGATTTCCATATCCAGGGAAGAAATATTCGCTTTGTACAAGTGCCTGATGAACTGAATATGCTGAACGTGATTTCGCAGCAACTCCAGATTTCCGGCCGGTCTTCAAAACTGGCACGAGTAGAACCGCGTATTCCACATAAAAAAGGACAAAAGAAAGGGGCATTAGCTCGTGCAAAAGATCCTGAAACCAAACGTAAAGAGAGAACCATCAGAAAGAGTCTTCGTGATGCCAGACTGCGTGAAAAGGTTGCCGAAACAAAGGCAGCTATCACACATCAGGAGAACCCTGAAAGTAATAAAGAGATGGTTACAACATTCCAGGAGAAATCTGAACGTAATGCAGAAGGTGGCTCCGAGACTGCGCAAATGAAGACCAACACAGACACCTAAATGAACAGTTTTTATTTAACCAATCTGTTATATTGACAGCTTTTGTTTGCTGCTTGTGACAATGTCCAAATACCTCTGTCGTCCAACTGAAGAAGGTTGTTTTCTTTAAAGCTGCCATGGACATTTCTGTTAACTTGATTGATACTCATGTCATAAAATTACAATGTGAAACAGTCGGAATGAAAATGGCAGTTAACCAACAAGTCAAGATGTATGTTAGTAGCAACAAATGTTATTGTTTGTTTGCAAGAATTTAACTCCACATTGTGTTCACAGCTAGGCCTTTGTCCTGGAAAAGTCATTGTTTAGTTTGTTTGGTGTGATTTATGCATAGCTTCCTGTCATGTTATCTCCAGGAAACCATATTTCTCCACCATAGACACATACATTTTTTATTTTGATAGTGCATATTTGTCTTCTTTGCTGTGTATTTCTCTAATTCAGTGAAGTACAAACTTATTGTCTCCCTGTTTAAAGATACAGTGTCTGTTACCTCACCAATTTGTTCTACACTTGACATATTCCTGGAGACAGACCACCTCTCTAGAGTTCACGCAAGGAGGACAATTAAGATTAAGGCTGATGGAACCTAGCAGTTGTCTGTGTGACTCAGCGGGGAAAGGATTAATCACACCTGTATCTTTCAAACTGTGAAATGGTTGCTTTTCTAGAAATTCTCCCATTCTTTTACTTCCATCTTGCATCTTTTCCTGGTATCCGGTAGAAAAGTGGGTTTAATATGTGGTAATTATACATCTGAGCAGAGTCTGCCTTATATGGAGCACAGTGGTGCAGTGGATAGTGTCCGACTCTCGGTTTAAATCCTATGCTGCTGTATTGAACTTTGGGCAAGTTTGTTCACTCTATGATGCTCCAGTTCACTCAGCTGTATGAATGAGCACCTGGCTATAGACAGTGGTGGATATTTGTGTACAAATAGTCTTCGCGCATTAATTGCAGCATGGCTGGATGCTTCCCAGAGAAGTTGAGATGGTGTTTAATTGAACAGGTCTGCTTGGGAGTAAACTGTAAGGCGCTCTGTGCAGTTCTGAGGAATTTAACTAGTAAACACCTTTTATTGATCATACTGCAGTGATAGGCAGGGTGAACAGCAACTTTAGAGTTGCTCTTTGATGTCCTCCAACACATTTGCTCAAACAATCAAGACAGCAAGTGGGACAAAGTACAACTCATTTAGCAAACTTCCTGTTCATACTATTAATTACCACCAATGGCTTGACTGTGATTCTGGGTAACAGAACAGACCAAATCACTTTCGTAACCACATTAAAATATGTTTATGGGACATCACAATGACCTACCCAATCTAGCCCTGTTTATTTCACCTCGGTAAGCAAATTAGCATGATGCTAACAAACAAAAGGACATTAAACTACAGATTAAAACTACTGATTGAATGATGAACATATTTTATTGAAAAGCACTGATTCAACACATGTAATTCACATTGCACTAATGTGATGTACATATTACCTAGACATGTTTGCTGTACATACATAAATATATTAAATTTGATTGGTAAATGGGACACCATAGTCCATTTGTTGACAAAAACAATGCAAAATTTTACTTTTAAAATAAAGTCATCGCAGAGCATGTGTTCATTGCATTTAAATGCATGCTGATATCTTTTAAGCTGTTATATGTACAATACATTAGTAAAATAAATGCAATCGAACTTAGTAATATTTGTCACTGTAAACAATCACTTTACAACAGATTGACATCTCCTATACAGTTGCAGCAACATCTTCAAACAAATCTGATCCCAAATGAATAATACAATTATAATAAAGTTGCAAAGCAGCAGTCATGCATATGCATTGTTCTTTTAACACCACTGAACAGAGATGTCGTCCAGGAACTCCCAATAGTCCTGCTCCAGCTCATGGCATAGGTCATGTGACACAACCGTAACTTCAGTCTGCTGAAGAAGACCGTGCAAGGTGGGCGAAATATAAAGATCGCCAAAAACACATTTCTTGAGAAGTAACTATGTACAGTGTCAACATCTGAGAAACTGGATCACTGGGTTTGTTTCTATACAATACAGGAGATGTCCAGTTGTACTATTTAAAAAGTTTGTGTAAGAAATTCTTTTTCATCTGTTCAACTTTGATGACAAAAATGCTATGACTGAGTCGGTAGACAGATGGCCAGGGGTTTACAGAGGTTTTGGTGGTAGATCTCACGCTTTTTTATAATCTCAGTCTACAGCCAAAATCTACCACCAGACTGATATTTCAGTTTAAAAAATAAGTACTCATTTTGAAACCAACTTTGCTGCATAAACAACATTTCACATAGAAAATGCACCAAATAAATACTGTAAAGTAAAATTTTTTCTTTTTTGCATGCAGTTCCCCTCATGGCCAGTCTTCAGCTTGTGCAATATTACTTGGCACATCGGAGTCTCCTGGAGTATAAACTACATATCCTTGTTTTTATTTGTTTTCAAGTAGACTCCTTGACGACAAGAACAATGCCACATAACTAAACCAGTTAGCAGTTGCATGCTACACTTTTCTTGATTTTGTACATTTTAACTGATCTTTTTGCTGCCAACAGTACAGGTGGTGTGTGTTCAAGTCAATGTAATGTTACTGAGTATAGCAACATATATAGCTTACAAAATTAATAATGTGTTAGAAAGTAAAATTAATCTGCACTGGCTTCTGTGAGACCAATGCTGTATTAAAGAGTACCTTACTATCTCAGTTTTACAATAGTAACTTTGTTACACCAGATTTGTAAACAAGTGTATAAATGCCACATTCCAGGATTATATTGATCTAAATACTGCGGTACAATTTTGGGGAGTTGCAAAAGTTTGGTTTAAATGTTTAATGTTAAGTTAATTAATAAATGTAGCTTTTATTAATTATGTATAAGACTCAATTAATTATGTATAAAATCATGCTTTTTAAGCAATAATAAATTCAAAAATGTTCAACTGCACTTGAAAAATGTATTTGATTGGGCATTTGAAAATTCCATAGTTTAGGGATTGCATTCAAATGTTTAGGGTATGCACTGAAAATGCTGGCTGCATTTCAACATACATTCAAATGTACAACACTCAAATGCATTTGTATCTGTTAACAAACCTGCAGTGAACATCGTTGATTTACACCAAGACAGTTGTCATATCATATGACCACCATCATATCACATGACCATCATCACATCACATGACCATCGTCACATGTCACCAACCTCCACCGTGATGTTTTTTCCTACAGAGTGGCAGAACCCAAGATTGCTTCGGGGACACCAAATCAATGCTAGAACCTTGAATGATAAGAGAAGAAATTTGACATATACACCGACGCCTCTCTATCCTCACTAGTAGGACTGAGGGTACTGGCCCTGGGGGCGGGGGTACTGTCCGTATGAGGGCCCCCTAGTGTAGGGGTTGCCAGCAATGGGTGGGGGGACTTGGCCGGGGGCTCCAGGCGCTGAGTAGCCGGGGTACTGCTGAGGTTGTTGTTGCTGTTGTTGGCCGTAGGCTGGCTGAGTCGACTGAAACAACCAACATTCAAGTGAATACAGTGCTATACTACAAGGGTTGATAGGCTGTAAAATAGTATTAGACAGGACATAATCACCCTTGATTCCATCATATATGTGGTAAGATTCTGGTGGTTTAGTCACATTTGCTGTTAATCGAACATTCAAGCAAGATTCATGTATGTGCTCCTCAGAGCTCCATTATAAATATATAATGTAGATAACACATTGTATATATAATGTCACAGTAACATTATATATTACGTTATCATAAACTGATTACTGGAATGAATACATGTGTACATATATATAATAAAGTAATAAATTATAAATACATAACATTTTTGTTTCTGATCTAAAACATATGAATACAATTTCAGCAAATGCATATTTTCTATATGTACTTTTATTCGATAATTGCAAAACAAAATACGTCATAATTATCTATTTATGACCGTACACTATCTCCACACACCTGGTACATGTGTGCTTGTGCGGCAGATGTTGGCACCTGCTGTACAGGCGTTGACACAGGCTGCGCCTGCGCCGCCGGACTCGCCATCTCCTGTGGTGCTGGGCCAGCTGGCTGCTGCACCACTTGCTGGGGTGCCGTGTACTGAGCATACTGCTGCTGTGGTTCTACTTGCGGCTGCTGTGGAGCAGCGTACTGTCCTGCGTTGTACTGCTGGGGCTGGTTTGTTGAGGGGGGCTGCTGGGGGGAGGGCTCTGTCGACTGCGGGTAGTTGTACGCACCTGCAAGGTGGTGGGAACGCTTGAGTAATGGTTAATAATAATCTTTCCTTTCCGTACCATTCCATATTTCACATCTTAAAGTACAACAGGTCTGCAATGGTAACAGTGGGCATTTTTCTCTGTAGCAAACATTCATATATACATACATATATGTACTTACATACATAATGTACATATGAATAATAAGTACCAGTAGGCATATATATTATATATATACAATATATATGGGTCTTTCTTCAGTGCTGGTCAGCAAGGGTGGTTATCCAAAAGAAAGGAATAAATATGTAGCAAAAACTTGACCTTTAACATGTGTGTGTCACGCAAAAATGGCGGCTGAAAATTGGAAAATAGCAGGGGACAGTTGCTTTCTCACATTATATGGAAGTATGCTGCAGTTCATGCATTAATAGTACAGGAAACTCACGAACATTTTATGGAAACTCCATTATCGATGGATTCCAAAGTGGGCGGTACGCTCGTGACATAGTGTGTCACATCATGTCACGAGCGTAACTTGAGCTCCCAAAGTCTCTGAAATCAGTCTGGCTGGGAAGAACCTGCTGCTAAATCTAGACCTAGTCACTAACTGTAATATCCTCCAAAGTCACTGTTAGTTTTGTTCCCAGAATTGTATTTGTGTTAGTTGAAACCACGGGTGTCACATGCGTCACAAGTGTAACCATGATTTTTCTTTTGATGAAATACCTACTAAGTTCGGCGTACAAACAGTTGAAGCATGACTAAGCTACTTTTTCTGTCATCACACACAAACTGATGACGTAGTGGACAGGAAATGTGTACTTGTAGTAGCCCCCCTTCGAACTTTTTATGCGACGTGTCACACTTTCAAACATGTCGTCCACATGAAGCGAGCGTTACGTTCTTGGCAAAAATCTTTCAAAAGCGACCAAGCTTTGGGCCTTTATCCATCAAGTTGATTAAATTTCCAGATTTAAATGTTTATAATTTATGAATATGTGAATAGGCACTTGAATTTTTATTGTTCTTACGTTTTGTGCACCAGATCAATGAGTCGACCGATCTCGTGTGTTGTGTCTCAGTTTGCAAGCGTACCTCACATTCCTGTTTTCGGTACCTGCAGAAGGCTAAAGTACAAGCAGTTGCAACTTATTTAAAATAAATGCCTTTTAGCACTCCTTCGTTAATTCAATCCGATTTGTGATCTGATGAACAGCATGGAAATTTGGTTTTCTCGATACCAGTTATGCTTGTGATCGGTGACTCAAATGTCGACGGAAGCCCGGATGAATCTGTGCATCGCTTGCCACAAGTGCAGCCCATTTAATCCATCTACCTCTGCCCATGCTAATAGAACTTGGAGCTCAGGAAGCAGCAGAATAATTTTGTTTTACGTAAGTTTGCTAAAGTAAAACCGGTCAACTAATCTTTTTGAAGACCACACAATAAGTGGTAAGGCTCGTGACCAGCGACACCAAGCTCTCGCTCATTCAGGTGTCACATTTTACAAGCGTTACCTTGTCTAATGTTTTGCCACACTGTGTACAGGTGAATAGTTTTTAGACTGTTGGTTAGCCTTCTGTGACTTTGGTTTTTACAGATCTGTCAGTAAATTTTTTACTTTTCTTTCTTTTTTAATTCTTTCTCAAATAATCCCATGGTTTTTGTTACACACAAGTAATACATTCTGAAACTGAATGTATACATACCTCTGTGCATTGTTAACGTTGTAAAAACTGTTAGTAAAAAACTCTGTGTTAACTTACCTCCCTCTGGTTTTTTTCCTCTCTTTCCAGCTAGTTACTCATTCTTTGCTGCATCTGTGTCACTGTGCTCACTTTCAGTTTCAATTACTGTCTCATTCTTTCGATGAATATTTACTTACTTATTTTTTATATTATAAATGTGTGTGTGTGTATGTGTGTGTGTGTTTAACATATGCTTTGGGGGAGGGGAGAGTACAGTGCTGCTTGTTGAATAGGAGGAGGTGGATGTGGACTTTCTGCACTTCAGAGGCACATACTATGTTTGGTCAGACGTCCGAGACACTGCCTGGGTGTCCTTGTCTCAGATCACACGTGTCCTGAACCACCCGCAGATCACTCTGCGTGACCAATACATTTTTGATCGATGTTATTTGATAACAGTTTAGTTCAGTGATAGGGACAAATCCGCTGATTCACAAGCCTTGCGACTATTTCTATGTCCCATCTTAGCAGTCAAAAGTAGCTAGGTCTTACATGGTTAAGTGCGTATTAGTCAAAATCATACTTATTTTCAGTAATATTTTTTCATTGTTGATTAGATTTTTGAAACTTAATATTTTGTCCATGTATAATTTTTTTTCGGGAAGTTTATTCCAGTAAGGTGCGATGTTATTACTGAAGGTGAATTTCCTTATATTAGTATGGCAGAACTCGGTATTGATTGATCAGATGAACTGACAACAAGAGGCTCAAACTGTTCCAACAGGAGAAACTTGAATAAAGTTTTGTTGTGTCCTGATGAAATCAGTCTTTGTTGACATTCACTGTTTGATGTTTTGTTGACATACACCTTTAACCCCACCTTTCGTATTCTAAAGGATGCTAGCTGACACTAAAGTTGCAATTACATCAGTCACATAGTGCTAGAGGTGTTGATATAATTAAATGCAGCAGGATGAACTGAAGTAGGGAGAAGATGGTTCTGAACACTGTCAGATTCTGTCACATGTCACAAGCGTTACTCTCCCTAATTTGTTCCATTTAAAACTCCTCCAATACATTTTTTTTTAATTGTTGTCTGTCAGTGAGTTATATATCTGCCTACAAACTCTGTAACAGCTGCTGTGGTCAAGACTAAGATCTCTGTGGTTGTGAGATAAAGTTGAAGTTGTGAGGTAACGCTCGTGACGGTGTCACATTTAACTTCTTTCACCCACTGCAGCATCTCTTGTTGAAAGTACTGCCTTTTGTGTCACAGTTCTTTCTCATGCCAAGTATTATTCTTCCACACAAACTATACTTAGATTGCTTCATTTGAATAGGTAGTAAAGTGCTGTTTGTGTCACAAGCGTAACCAACTTTGCTCACCTTCATTACCGATCGCACATTGCAAAATTCGTCAACCAAGGGTCTTTCCTTTCAATTGTTCCTTAAATTTAGATTTAAGGGACAATTAACAGCAGTTTTTGTATTACTTTGAGCAATTTTAATTTTCAGCTACTTTGAAACTCAAGCAGATATGGAGCTCAAATGTATACACATTAAAAACTAAACTCAGATTATACAATTCTCTGGTCAAATCAGTGTTACTGTATGGATATGAAACATGGAAAGTAAACAAAAGTGACAACAAAAAACGACATTTTCCAATTCAACTGTCTCAGAAGAATTTAAAAAATTAGATGGCCAGTAGTAATTTCACCCAAGAATTATTTTACCAATCCACATACCTTGCTGCTGCTGATAGGGCTGCTGCGCTGACTGGCTCACAGCTGGTTCTTGCTGCTGTTGATGTTGTTGCTGTTGTTGCAGCTGCTGCTGGCGGAGCTGGCTAGAGGCGGAGCCAATGCTAGAGATGCTGTCTGGAGTACCTGGTCTCATCACTTCTGGTGCTCCAGATGCTCCGACTGCTGACAAACAACACAAAGGGTGGTGCCATAAGTACACAAAATCAATAAGCACCGGTATAAAGTAAAGGTTCTTGTATAGCGCAATATCCACCAATAACTGAACTTTACTCCTTGTCAGATCAGAACATCATCTCCACTTCTCTGGGAAGCATTCAGCCACACTGCAACTACTCTGCAGAATATTCATACACAAACATCTGCCACTACCTATAGACTACAAGCTTAGGATAAGGATACTTGTATTTTTCCCCAACAGTATTGCAAAGCGGTACAAATTATACAGGTACACATGTATATATACAGCTGAATGACCTGGGGCAATGTGCCGTGAACAAACTCATCAAAGAAGATTCAAATCTAGAATCTTTTGAGGGAGTCTGATGCTCTAAACACTATGCCACCGCACCCCACTTATGATGGCATATCCTTATTTGGTGATGGTTTGGCATTCACGCTTTATAACAATCACTCCAGTGCTGCCACATATCGAGTGAACTAGTACTAATGCACACTGATGCTATTATAGATATCAGATCAGGGCAACTTCATGGGTACTATTGGGTAATGTCTAGTAAACTACGCCATGTCAGTATTTGGCAGCCCATTTTTATTGTTCATATCGTCAGGCCCGAACCAATGTGGCAGTTTCGTACATGGAGAGAATTTTTCAGAGCTAGAGCCAATCACCTGATTACTACCTTCGTTGCATAGACTGACAATCTGCCATAGGACACTTTTTATGTGCTAAGCACCACATCCCCCATTCAACCAGCAATTTGTAATCTATTTTCACAACATCCCAAGGACCTACGAGACTGATCTGTTGTAGATAACAAAATGAATAGTGATAGTTTTCTCTCATCCAACATACCATCATTTGAGAGGCCGAAAGAGGACATGACTTTACTCTGTGTATTCTCTGGATGTCTCTGGCCTGAGAGAGGGTCAAACTCCTTGCCGCCTACCGCCGTCACTGGCTTCCCCGAGTATAACTTCGCCAACACTGGCTTACCATCATCCGACAGGGCTACAACAAGAAGCAACTATGTCAGTAATACTCTTCATATACACATATTCATCATATACTGCATTACAGGCCAATTATGCAAACATCGGCATGGCTGCATTATATCAACAGGAGTCAGTTAAAATGTTGATCTGTTGTTGTACAACTAATGTGTTTAGTTGATCATTGTCTGTGTACATTGTAAAGGTAATTTCTTGCACAGCACATTATCCAGTCTTTAGAGCTTTACATTTCACTCCCTATTCTGATCAGAAATGGAATATTAATGTTGCATGATTTTGAGCATGTTTTCAGTATATTTCACAATGTCTATGTGACAGATGATAACTGAAGTGAATTATTCAGAAATGTTGTTTTACAACATTCGTGACAATTATGACCAAAAAGCTGTATATAACTATAGTAAAAAATAAATCCTTTTGTAACATTACATAATTCCTGCACATACAAACACAGTATAACAACCGAGCAACAACATAACATCACATCGACACAGGTGAACGTAATGGTATTTTAGATAATTGCGGTATACAGATAATTATAACACCTAAGCTTCGTGGCATTATCATCTTAATCGTCCGTCTACAAGGGCCAGGCCCCGACGTCGAAGGCATCAGCGAGTGATCGTACACCGCTACGCCTACATTGTCATTCCAAATGCGGCCGTTTTGCTTCTATTCCTCTGTTCGATGCATTCGAAATACACTCCCAAGTCACGCTCATTATCGAAAATATATTTTGCAAACTGTTTACTGAGATTATTGCAACAGTATCCGAGTAATTTGGAATGTTTCCTAACGACAAATCCATCGCCACTGTATGTTGTTTACAATTGGCGAGGCCAATAAAAAAGGGCACACTGTGCATGCATTCGCCGAGTAAGCCAATCGGGGGACCTGTATCAGTCATGAGGCAGTCAGTAAGTCGACTTTTGTTTACAGATAGGCTTCTGTGTCAGCCGCTGCTATTGGTTAAAGTTGACGTAAACGAGGAATACCCTTGCCATAAATTGAAAGTAGATATGCTGGGCTTTCTCGTAGTACTAAATATGTCCACCTTCGTTGAAGGATATCCCAAAAAATGCACCGGGAATATGTGCGATTTATCGCTTTTGTTTTACGGAATTCATGCCTGAAATATTACGTACTAAAAATGTGCTAATAGGTACTAAATATTAATATAATAATATAAGTGAGAAAAACCATTGCCAATCGACAGAAGATATTAAAGTACCATTTGGAGACAAAATGTCAAAATCAAAAATCATTGTGCAATGTAAAATGGCGTTTTCTCGAAATTATATTTGCTGACATCCGACTCACTTTGTTACATTTCAACACATTATTTATGTATCTAATTGTAAGTTTTATAAGAAAAACAATAATAGTTATGTCAAAACTGTTTTAATTCAGGCCGATTAAACAGCAGAATCAGTTTTATGAGGTCATAAGAATGTTACTGAAATGGTCCCCTTTGGTAGCACATTTGTTGACATAGATCTTTAAAGTAATTGATGATTTTGCTGTGGGCTGAATTCTCCTTCCCTACCTCCGTCGGCCATGGCATCCTGCTCAGCCTCTCCACCGTAGCCTTGAGGGTCAAGGCTGTCCAACAGGTAGTTGACCCGGTCACGGATCTGTTGTAGTTCCCCCCGGATGTGCTTCACCTGGTCACACTCGAGTGGATGTGGCTGTCCATTCACTGCATGCACACAGGTGAGACTTAGTTATGGATGAGTGGCTAAAAACTTTAAATTCATCATTTAGCCTATCAAAAATCATAGTCATTGATGGTAAGTTAATTACTAAGCAGTGTAGTTTTGCTAAAATCATTTACTCTGACCGTGGGTAACTTACAAAAGTGTGATAAGCATTACGTTGGAACATCTTGACCACGTTTGCCGAGTTTTGGTTGGACTCAGTCAAAACAAATTTGGTCGTTTTTTCTAAATATTTTGCATAAAAATGAGCCAGCAGGTTGCCATGGATACTACGTTTGATTTTTTACAAAACGATTCTAAAAAACAAAACAAGCAAAAAATTGAACAAGTAAGCATGTCCATTGTCATTATCAAAGAGACACTCCCAACTGACGTAAAAAAATGGAACAAATGGAAGTAGAGCAGCCAAAAAGAGACCAGATGCCCTCAGGGCATAGGACAGGACGAGATGAGGAAGACACTGATTGATTATAATATGACATGAATGGACTGTGTGATAGTTTGTGTAATTAGGACAGGAGTGGAGAATGAGAGACAGGGGGAGTGAAGATTCAAAAAGTCACAACAAATTTTATGATAATATACATAAATATACTGGAATTATTGGAAGTGGGGTTAACAAAGAGGGCAGATGCCCTCAGAGCCGAGGGTAGGAAGAGATGAGGAACACCGTGACTGATATGGGAGGACTGTGTGAAGACAGAATGCACGATTGGGAGGGAAATAGAGACTGAGAAATGGGTGAAATGCAGACAGCAATGTAGGATCCACGATGGAAGCAGGAAAACAAACACAAGGAGAAGGCCTAGAACCGAGCTAAGCTATACTCACCCTACAGGGACCAAGAGAAGAGCAACTATGCAAACAATACAAATAGATAAATTCAACGTACCAAATAGTGTGAGCTTGAGAATACGACTACACTGAATGGCAAACGATAAATCAGAGCTGTCAAATATCGTTATCAGATCACCATCTGAAAAGAAAATGTCATTAAAATTAGGCTTCATCTCAACTGTGGATACAGGTAAGTTCATACAGTATGAAATCCAGTATTAATTTATGGACTGCTCAATGCTTTACTGTGTACCGGTACATGCATCTGCCGTCATCTAAATCCAGGTACTTGGTTATATAATTGAGTGAACTGAGGTAACAAAATAGTCCATGTTTTGAATTTACAGCCAACGGATGATTACCTGTTGAATTTTTGTAATTACTTTGAACTTGCAATAACATAACACAAGTTTCAACATATTTATAAATGTATATAAATGTATATTTATGTAAATACACCAGGGAATACCCACACTTGACTGCCAACCCTGTTAGCAGGCACAAATTCAGCCAATATAGTTACATCAGTTAGAGCTGTCAGACAGAACTATAATCATAATATAAGCACCTAATGAAATAACCCAATAATGACACAATGAATACCATGTAAACGAACCATCGTCTTTGTACTTAATCGTGACCTCGTCCGTACTGTTGAGACGCCCCCTATAGACTCTCTGCATCATCAGCAGCAGCTCGTCGTACGTGATGTCTTCATTGTGGATGGGAATGCGGCGAATGTCATCACCCAATTGTACCTTGATGATGAGTTTGCCCGTCAGGTCAAGTTGAGCGAACGAGCCGTCTAGTTTGTTTGCATTGCACGTCATTGCTGCAGCCTCGCCCCGACTTCTGAGAATGTACAAATGTCAGTTTAGAATTTGAAGTAAATTTGTTAGAATTAAATATTCGTGGATCCCTAGAAATGGATAGTAATTAATTCACCCTACCGTAATTTTCTGCCTAAAGTTCTGGTTATACCAGCTCACTTAGTCTTAGACAGTGGTATAAATGATGGTTGTGACAGGGAAGCAAACAGATAAAAAATGGATATCATTATTAAACTACTCTTTCTTAAACCACTGACTGTAGTATATTAATATTATGCCATTTTCATAAAAATCTGAAGAAATATTTGCGAAAGATATCCATATTGTAACTCCTTATCACTTATTTGTCTCATGTTATGCAAATAAATTGTCAAAAAAGTTGGTTTTAGTGACATACTTACAGTTTCCGTACAAAAACACAACACCGCGTGAAAAGTTTGGTAACAGCATTTAACTTGCCTGGACTTTCGGGTTTTAAAAGTAAGCATAACAGCCTTGTGTACACCCACCTTTATGCATCGTATTTTTGATATTGAGAACGTGGCTTGTCTTGTGATTTTGAGCTTTTATTAAGATTTATAATTAAAACCTGTCCATCTTAAATTCTTTGTCGAGTTTTGTTTTGATGGAGAGGATATTTTCAGCGTTTACTGTTTGCTGAGAAAAGTTGCTCCAAAGATGTGTTGTGCAAAGGAGTGTTTCCTAATATCAAGTCTGCTTGGTGTCTTATAGAAATTGTTGTTGTGGCTTCGTGTGCAGTTTGTTGTGATCATGAAGAAGTCCTTTTGATTGATGTCGTCGATGCCAATGATGATTCTGTAAACTTGGATCATGTTTCCTCTTCTTCTTCGGTACGCCAGACCTGGTAAGTTAAGATGTTTCAGTGTGTCTTTATAGTTCAAGTTTCTTATTTCTGGAACCAGCTTGGTTGTTCTCCGTTGTGCTCTTTCAAGTGTGTTGATGTCTACGGCGTAGTGTAGGTTCCAGATGAAGTCGGCATAGTCGAGATGTGGCCTCACTACTGCACTAGCACTGTATATAACAATCGGAAGCTGGTATTGACCAGATTTACCGTGCTAGCGGTTATAACCAATGAAAAAGTTATCTTGATGCACGTGACATAATTGCCAACTGCCTATGGATGTCACGCTCATATCTCGTTAGTTATACACAGAGATCAGCGGCTACATCTCAGATGATTTTATAACACGTTTTCTGAAGTGGGTCGAACGGCGACCCGTAACTATTCATTGTCTCGTTATCATCAATGACATCAGCCATCACTGTAGACAGTGTAGTAGTGCAAGTGTTACTGTTAGTCAGTGTTATTGTTAATTTTGACAGCTGTCAGCTGAGCTGATTGTTTATTTTGACACCTGAACGCATCATTCGTACAAAACATAAAATGACAAGTACACATGTGCTAGTGTGAACTCTAAATACATCTTCAAAAATAGTGCTAGTGGGAAGACTATTAATAAATTATTTTGTTGGGCAAACCAAAAATTGGCACCGTGGCAAATGAGGCGAGCCGTAGCTGTCTATCAACTGCATATTTTCGTGATGCCCTACATGCAAACAAGCGCAGCATTATATACACACTCAGTCGAAATGCTATATATTACCTCAAACGTTTTCAAAAATAAAAACTATTCGGTTTGTGTCAATGCAATCCAACTTTTACGTCAAATCTTCGAATGAATCAACTACGGAAATCGCAAGCCGCTTACAGCATTGACTAGATCAGTAATACAAACGCTAGGTGGCGCTGGTTGGATGACGTGGCGTTGTTGATAATATTTTGCGTAGCGTTGTAGATATTCTAAAATACTATTATCTCCAATAAATTGACTTAAATTATGCATTTTATCCTAAGAAGTGTACGGTGTAATACATATGGCAGTTCAGTAGTTGATAATACAAAGTAAACTGTATATTTATTGTGTCAATATGATTTCAATTATTTAATTATCTATTTTTATTTAAATTAGTCTAATATAACATTTTATTAAAAGAACTCCACCATAGTTTCGTCTAATTTTTGTGTGTGTCTGTTTTCCTACTATCAGGCTCACATTGTTATAAAAAGTGCAGAATTGCTAACATTAATTTGTTCTGATAGACAAAATACACCATTTAATTGCAAGATGTTCGTTGTCAACACAGTTAATACCGTTCTTTATAAGAATAAGATTTAGCATAGCTATTAGGTTAAGTGTCCGATAACTCCATCAGCTCGAATAATAATAATTTGACGCGTCAACTACACTATAGTTGTATTACAGTTTGCCAAATACGGTAAATTGACATATTTACATTTTTAAACGGTGCTAGCGGTCCAAGCCCGGGAAATCCGGGCGATGATGGCTGAGACGGAAGCAGAAGTTTTCTTGAAATCTTGTAATTTGTTTAAACTTGGCCGAATTAGGGAGTGTATGAAAAAACTTGAGACGCTGACGTTTAAGAAATTTGGTGTATTAGAATTGGGACAAGAAAATAATATTCTAATTTGTCGCTACGTAAATAAGGTAAGCCGTACAAATTGCGGTTTTGCAGTCCCGCACCTCGAAAAAACATGATTAACGGTCACCTACAATCACTAAACATCACATCACATATCTACAACACCTATTCTACACATATACACTTGTCACGTGATCAAACAATTACATTTTCTGTCTTATCGATCAAAATGTACACGAAATTCACTCGTTTTTGTGTGTATTCATTAGTTCCACCGGATACTCCGGTAGGTGGCGCCACGTTATGTTAACTCCAGACATGGGGATAAATAAATAGGTAAATTAATACTGTTACACCCTAGTAATTTGTAACTCCCACTCCCAATTGTACTTGCCAAAATAACAAGGACATTTAAACACATTAACAAATTCCAGGCATTATAATTAATCACCTGTTTACCCGATCTTTGGTTTTACTTCAGGCAAAGGCAGGTTGTTATTGTTAACGTTGCATTCTCAGTTAAACTACCACTTTAACTTTTGAAAGAAAGTGTTTGTAGAACATGAACGATATTTACTTATTTGATAATACGTACTACCATATTATGTCACTTTGCCACTTGATATGTTATTTGATAAATTTTGCAAAATTACCAGTGGCCATATGCAGCCAGCGGAAAGCTAAACGTATGGTGTGCAGATATAATTTAGGAATCAGAATCGCCATAGTGTGGATGGAATTGGAATCAGAATATAAAAATGTAATTCGAATCGGAATCGCCATAGAGTGGGTCAAATCGGAATTTGAATAAAAATTTAGTTGGAGTTGGAATCACTATAGTGTGGGTGGAATCAGAATGCAATTGGAAAAATTAGTTGGAATTGGAATCGGTGATGTGGGATCAAGCACAGGTCTGTCAGCTACAGGTTCGATGTCAGTGATTTAGAATTCAACATCATGATTGCCACATTGTTCAGTTTGTCATTGCAGAAATTTAGCACATCTACCAAGGAAAGTACACCACAGCAGAGCGTGGTACAGGCATTGGAAACCCTACACGAAAAAGTACAAGGTACAATTTATGTTTGGCAATAAATTATTACCAGGAAGTTTGCTGTATTGTATCAGTTGACTTGAATGTTGGATGTAGGAACCACACGATTGCATAGAACATCAAAGGGCCTTGCCGTTAACCCAGCTGGCCAAAGCAATATTGCCGATAGAGTGTTTAGAAACGGAATGTTTGGTTTTCAATTTGAACATTTTACAGGTGTAGCATTCAAATTGCAAAAAACTGTTTTAGGTTTGGAAGATATTTGTAACTTGCAATGTTTCGATCCGTCTACAGCAGATCTTGATCATCTTTCCACCAAAATCTGAACCGCGTCACATGAGATCAGTGCATGATCAAGATCCGCTGTAGACGGATCGAAACGTTGCAAGTTTCAAATACAGCCCCAGTGTAAGTTTAATTCTGGCTACTAAAATGCTTTAGGTTTACCAAACGCAGTTTGGTGGGCAGCTTCAAATATACACATATCATACAATCTCAATATAGTTTTACATTTTGTTACATCTTTGTGATATGTTCATGATAATTATTATGGTGCAACTTTTTGGAATGCAAATTTTTAACTTACAAACTTTGAAATATTAAGAAATCTCCTTGACATTTATAGATTTTGTCAACTTTCGGGCTGTTATAACTTAAGAATTATCAGTTGCAATTAATATTTTTTCAATTATTTGCAGGAATACCACTGACACCTGACAACAGCGACACTCAGCTGCTGATAGCATACAATGTATGCTGTCTTCGTCTGATGTCACATGATACCAGCAGTGACATTAAGCCAGACATGACACATGACCCACATTTGGGACAGACGTGTCACCTCTTGTCAACAGTCATGCTCGCTGTATTCAGTAAATGTATGTTGAACTTCTGTTTTGTTCAGCTGCTGTTGTGGTACCCGGGCAGACAATTAACGTTCAAACAACTGAACTTGTCGGTTACATTGTTTTCAAGAGAACAAGGAATGTTGACAACATATAGACAGAAACTGGTGCATAATTGTACTCCACATTCACGTGAAGATTCAAATTTTGAGAACAGCTTGAATTAAAGTTTTCAAAAAACTAACTTTGAAATGCAGCAAGTGCAAAAATCAAATTGAGAATGCCCCTTTTGCTAAATTGCTGTAGTTGTGAAGTCATATATCATCGTTAAAAACTTCTTATATGAATATGGAAATTGTTCTGTAAGAAAGCTTATAAGTTGAACACAGACATTTTAGACAAGGAAGAAAGATATATTATATTACAAAAGTTCCCAGCAGAAGATATGTTTTTTTAAATTTATTCTCTAGGTTTCCTTTTAGCGTATTATAAGGTAACACAAAATTAATTGTATCAGGCTTGACATTACACCATAAATGCATACTGCAGACTATGCAAACGAGTAATGCCACAGTTCATTCGCCAGATGCCATCCTGACAATTTTATTTCCATTAGTTTTTGTAGGGCCACCGATCCACGTGAAGTTAGAAAATAAAAACATTGCCACATCATTTACCATGACTCCTAATGTGTGGTTTGAAAATGTTGATTCAGTTGTAGAAATAAGATTAAAAAGTTTCTATTAAAATTGTCATATACTGATCAAAGTTGGCATAGTTGACTTCAACAATGAGTGCATTGATTGTCTAGGGTTTTGACATGTTTTAGGGCTGCGGCTGTGTCGACAGAAAGCAGATTCCACAAATGATGAGGACTCGGTTGTAAGAAATTTGATTTCTGTCCTCTCTGACAGTAAAACTGCAGCAGGTAGATAAGTCATGTTACTAGGGTGTGCAGTTGGGTGGTTTGGGCCCATTCATTAGTGCAGAAATTATGCATAGTAATATTATAATAAGTCTTCTTTCACTCCTAAAACTTTGGAAGTTGAGCTTAGAAACGGAACATCACGGAAAATCGATCTAGAAGTTTCTATGCAATTTTCAAGTAGTCAACAGATGAATAAATTGCCAATGAGCTAGGGAGGGTAAAGATGGTTTAAATGATAAAAACAACATAAACAAGGAAGCAGCCGAACGTATTTGATTTGTTTCCCAATCATTAGACACTGCTTTAAGATTTTACTATGGATAGAACTTTATTTCGGTCTCGATAAAAATTTCTGAACATATCTACAATGGATTACAATAAACACATGTTTCAACTGAGGAGATCCTCTGGAAACCCCAAGAGGCTTATGTCGAGGACCACCAGGACAAAATCATTTTAATAATCAGTTTCCTTGTTCCATAAAATTACAGCATAACATTAAAACCGTACGTGTATCTGGAACCAGGTGAATAGGATATACATGAATAGGTGTTTTTATTTTTATGAATAACAGGTTGTCTACTAAATAAATAAATAAATGAAGTTACACATTAGAACATGGTAATGATTAAACATCAAGTAATACATTAAATAAAACAAAAAAGCTTAATCATTTATGCCTTGAAAAAATCATGGTAGGTTATGAGTAATTAATAAAGATAAGATATTTCAAGAGTTCAAAGATACTTAGACAGTAATAGCTCTATGAGTTTCTTTTTAAGCTGATCTATGCAATTTGCTGCAGAACATGAGGTAGGGCATTCCAGAAAATTGGTCCTGAATAATTTATTGTAAATTGGATGTAATATGTATGTTGGTTTACTCAGCACCTATACAAAATTCATGATAAACTCACTTTTGACAAGCAGGTAAAACATGTATAACCTACATATCTGAACTTAAAAAAATCACAAAACAAAAATCTGTGAGAGCTATGGGTAAATTGTAATAGTTAACAAAAAGTATACATTGTTCTGTTCTATGACTAAACTTATAAGAAATCCTTGTTGTATTCATGATAATGGGACAGTTTATGTAAATATGACACTTTGCAGTTTCTTCTAGGGAGGAGATATGTCTACTGCTTTGTCTGCACAGCCTCACTCTGGTACTAGAAGGTCGAAGGTCAGAGGCAAGAGAACATTTGGAAGCCTTGTCAGCCATCCACTTTGAGCCGGTCAGTTTACAACGTCATTGTAATGGTTGTGTTTGTTGTATTATGAAATATAGAATCTTGTGTAATGGATCATTCTTTGTGGAAAATGTGCAGTAGCAGCTGAATCATTTAGAAAACCAAGATATAATTGTATGTATCACAGTCATACCCAGCATTACATCGCTTTACACAGATGACTAAGGATGTATCACATTCTTTACAAATTACACCCCGTATTACATATATTTACATGGATGTATGATAATGTACAACATTATATACACTTTATACATAGTATTACATATCTTTACATGGATGACTAAGGATGTATACATTGCACTCAGCAACATCTGTAGATGGATCATCATAATTACAACCTTACTCAGTTACATCTCATTACAGGGACATATGTGGCTAATTAATTACCCATCACATATGACGATGTTACATCTTATTACAGGAACACTATATGATGTAGTCACCTTCATTAAGCCTAATTACAATGACCTCAGTGAATGCACCACATTTATTACATATTACACCTGACACTATTACAACTCATTACATATGGTTCTATCATCTTCATTACATCCAACATTGTTACATATCTTTACAGGAACGTCTATATTGTAGTGACATCAGTTGATGACAGGACATAATTTAACTTTATTACACCTGACACTATTACATTTCACTACACGTGGATCTATCACCTTAATTACACTCAATATTGTTACATCTCTTTACAGGAATGTCTCCACATCGTTTCGACATCAACTGATGATAGGAGTGAGTTACAACTGACAGAGATGATGTCGTCTCTCCTCTCTCTGGTCTACTTCTCCTTTCGCCTGTGGGACAAGTGTCGTAGTGTCCTCACGCCCCGGGCTAGTGTCACACCCCAACCTAGTATCCCAGCATATGCTGTCTACATGCACGGTATGTCACTATTTCTTACACTGGAGTGTCGATAACATGACTAGTTGAGATGGTGTTCGATTGAACAGGTCTGTCGGGGAGTAAAGTGTAAAATGCTTTGAGCAGTCCTGAGGACTGGATACTGCCCAATTTAAGAACTTACCTTTACTTTTTTACAAGTAAAAAGTTAGGGGTATGATAAGATTTGTTGGTTCTGGTCAATATTTACTTTTGTGGGGCTTAATAACATAGTAGTTGGAAAAGTGGTTAGAATATCGGATTCATTTGAGAGAATCCAGTTTTGATTCCCCTAGCTGCTATTTTACGACTTGTGCCATTTTGCTCACTCCCCATTGCTTCAGTTCACACAGCTATACAAATAAATATCCGGCAATAAACAATTTATATATATATGTATAAATTTTAGAATAGTCTTTACACAGAAATTGCAGCATGTATTAAAACTTCCCAGAGAAGTAAAGATGGTGGTTAATGGAACATGTCTGGTAGAGGGTGAACATATAAAGCTTTGCATAGTCCCATGGTTGTATAAAAGAACTTTTTTTGTTGCTTTTATGACTATAAAAATTGTAATGCTTCATCGGCAGGATAAATTAAATTGAATGAACGTGTTAATATATTTCAGCGTATGTGTTATACCAGCAGCAAGAGATGGGACATGTGGTAGCTCTGCTGACTTCCCACACCCGTGATGCAGAGAACCAGTTCACCTGCATCTCTCTCAATCTACTTGGCTGCTGTCTCAGTGCACAGGTAGATTCTTACAAGTATTCATGTGTTTACAGTATATTAAAAGCTTGTGTTTTAAAGGGAAGCAGTCAGTTCTTTACCCTAAATTAACCAGCATTGTAACAGGAAGTCTGCCATGTTGAAGGTGGGAAATTGGGAAAGTGTTGGCAGTATTTGCGCTGACGCAATTTTGGGGCTATTTTTCGAGGTGGGATGCGGTTTTTTAAGTTTCACCATGGACGTGGCTTTTCACGTTTCACTGCGTCCCTATGATGCGATTCTATGGTTCTTTAAGGTTATTTCTAGTCCCACGTTAGACAGATCGCTTACAAAGAAATATGTCAGATATCCAAATTGTGTGTCGACAACCGCACTTTCATTTCACAATGAAATGGTGCAGCCACCTAGCGACCAAACTGAAAAATGGAACACTGAACAGTACTTCTCACTAATGTGCATCAGTACCACCTAACAGCTAATTCGGAAACTAAGTAGAATGACTTTATCATGGTGTCCAGTCAGCGTTTTAGACATAAAAACATACCCGTATGAATGTTAATAATATATTTACGCTTAAAAACATGCACATTTTTCTTTCAAGGTATTTCTCAAAATGAAATAACATGCCACTTTTAGGTAATTTTTAACATGTTTTTTAATTGTCTTTAAAAGCATGAAAATGTCACTAAACAACCTAGAAACTTAATTCTTTTTGGACTAGAGTATTGCTTGATGTCTTTGGCAGAGTCTGGGAAAAATTTTTTAGTCAATCTTCAAAACTATTATTATAAATTATTAATTCAAAACAAGCATGTCTGCCACCAGAGCCACCTTAAGAACAATAATTAATAAATGAAAAACTAGGAATAGACTGCCTCCATTTAAAAGGAAATTATGTTTAGTACTACATGTACAAAATGAATACAAATATGAATGCACTTATTTCAGATTTAAAAAATGATTAATATAAATTGCTTCCAGATTCAGTTAGATTCATATTTGATGGGGTTTTACAGTTACCTTTCTGAGTCCTACATTAACTCGACGGTGTCCTTATCAACATTCTACGAATATTGCGGGAAGATTGTATCCGATGTCTCTGTTGATCACTGGTCACCTCTCTCGAGTCTTACTGGTCTTTTGTAACCAGAAGTTGTTCTCTCTGGCGAGCAATGTGGCATCTTTTGCTTTGTTGTTATGGTCTTTGTGCACTCATATATATTATATATATATATATATATTATATATATATGTCTATTAATCTAACTGAAGACCAAGTCACCATATTGGTATTAGGAATACCATGTAGGATATGTTTGCATGTTAGAAAAGAACTTGAAGTTCTTATACAAAACAGTGACAGTTGAATGTGGTTTTGTTTTTCCTGTAAGATATTGTGTTACTGTTGGTTTAGGGCAAGGTATACAGTGCCATTGAGATGTTGAAGAGGGCTGCTTTGAGTGACAGGTGTTACCCCGCCCCTCTGTACAATATGTCCTTACAGTACAGGAAACTGGGACTCTATGACGCTGAGTTGGAGACCCTAAATCTGCTAGTAGCTGTAAGTATCACAGACTTGGAGAACCTAATTTTACTACAGAGTGTAGTAGCTGTAAGTATCACAGGCTAGGAGACCCTAAATCTACTAGTAGCTGTAGCTATCACAGACTTGGAGACCCTAGATCTACTAGTAGCTGTATCACAAACATTGAGACCCTACACCTACTAGTAGCTGTATAATATACTTTGATACCCTAAATCTACTAGTAGCTGTAAGTATCACATGCTTGGAGACCCTAAATCTACTAGTAACCGTAAGTAACACAGACTTTGGTACCTTAAATCTACTGTATCACTAGCTGTATCACATATTTTTAGACCCTAAATCTACCAGTAGCTGTAAGTAGCACAGACTTGGAGACCATAATCTACAAGTTGCTGTAATTAGTACAGACTTGGTGACCCTAAATCTACTAGTAGCTGTAAGTAACACACAGTTGGAGATCTTTAATCTGTTGGTAGCTGTAAGTAACACACAGCTGGAGATCCTATATCTACTAGTAGCTGTAAGTATCACAGACTTGGAGGCCCTAAATCAACCAGTAGCTGTAAGTAGCACAGACTTAGAGATCCTAAATATAGTAGTAGCTGTAAGTTGCACAGATTTGGAGATCCTAAATCTACTAGTAGCTGTAAGTAGCACATATTTGGAGTCCCAAATTATACTAGTAGCTTGGGTACTGGTAGCGCCTAACAGGCAGCAGGCCAAATTGTTCTCTGGAAATTATCGTGTTTTTCAATAGATTTACGCTGCACTGAGGATCACAAATACCACTGTTTGTTCGTGAAACTACAGTGATTCTCACGGTACTCTTTTTATACGTCAAGACAGTGTACGTTATCTATGATTTTTAAATGTTATAAATGAATGCCGTCAGCCATCTGTGACGTTGACGAAGTTGGTGGTCGACAACGCCCGTGAGTTACATAACTTGGCAGGCTGTAATTGTGCGACGATGTGCTTCATTCGGGCTCCAGGGGTGTCACTCCCCGAATGCCGGATGCGACATATTCCTTAATAAGACGTTTAGGACTGTCTGCGACACGTCCAACCTTGCGTGGCAAACGAGGGGGCACGCGCAAACAGCGCGCGATCCCAACGCGGATTACTGACCATTTGGAGTATGCTACACGAGCTGCAAATGTTACCAGAGCAAATAATGCAGCCCATCTGGTAAATTTACACTGCATTAAACATCATGCATGTGACGTTCCACTGACGATGTGTTGTCTCAATGCTCGGTCAGTTCGAAATAATGCTTTGTCGCTGGCAGACCTGGTAATTTCCAGGGACATCGACGTATTAGCATTGACAGAAACCTGGCTTGGAACAGACACTGACAATCAGGTGATAAAAGAACTTGTGCCATCTGGCTACACATTTCAACATACCTCTCGCTACAAGTTCGATGCCGCGTCAAAACCTGCCCAGAAGCGCGGTGGTGGAGTGGGCTTAATGTATAAGTCCGGCATGAAAGTTGAGAATGTGCCATCAAGTCATAATAGGCCTAAATTTACCCATTTTGAACATGCCGACTATTATATTACGACACGTGGCGCCAAGTTCAGATTGGGTGTTATATACCGCCCGCCACCGTCTAAACGAAACGGCTTCACAACGTCTGTTTTCTTCGAGCAGTGGTCGGCATACTTGGACACCGTGATGCTGGACCCGCATGCCATCGTTATTACCGGCGATCTGAACTTCCATCTTGACATTATATCAAATCCTGACGCACACGGCATTTTTCTGAGACGCTCGCTGACCGTGGCATGAACCAAATAATTACAAATGCCACGCACAATAAAGGTCACCTCCTGGATGTAGTTATCGTTCGAAACAACAGTGCAATAGTTACTACACGACCGAGTGTGTATGACCCGTGCTTATGTGACACACATGGAAATCCATCCGGTGATCACATGGCCATAATGTTCTGTGTAAATGCCACAAAGCCTGCTCGAATGCGTAAAGAGATAGTTTTTCGACGATTGCGTCATATATGTCTTCCTGATTTCAAACGTGACATTACCTCTTTGCTACATGACATAAACAGTGAGGCATCCGTTAGTGACATGGTTGCCACATACAACAATGGCTTACGTCGGCTTGTTGACAAACATGCCCCACTGCGGAAGACGACCATAACATTGCGACCGGACTGTCCGTGGTACACTGACGAGCTTCGTGACGAGAAACAGCGTCGACGGCGAGCTGAGCGCAAATGGCTGCAAACTCGTCTTGAGGTACATCGACAGGCGTATCGCGCTCAATGTGTGGTCTTCAACAACATGCTGGTTACCACAAAGAAAAACTACTACACAGCTAAGATCGCCAACTGCAAAAATGACCAAAAACAACTATTTGGTATCACAAGAAACCTCATGGGCAATAGTGGCATAACGACAATGCCATCGTATGTGTGTCCGGTGGACATTGGGCAACGCTTTGGTGATCACTTTATTGAGAAAGTTTCTAACATCAGAAAATACATCGTCGACTACGGTGAGGATCGTTCGGACATTACGTTGGCTGCTATGAGCAACGACGCGGTATTCAGTGGTGTCCCACTAGTCTGCTTTGAGACAGTCACTGAATCGGACGTTGAACGATTAGTTGCATCCGTTCCAGTTAAGTCGTGTGAATTAGATCCAGTACCGACGTGGCTGCTAAAACAATGTTCGCATGAGTTAGTTCCACTAATCACCGCAACGATAAATGCGTCTCTCACCTCAACAAATGTACCTGCTGACTTCAAGCATGCAATCGTTAAACCACTCATGAAAAAACCTACGCTGGATAAAGACATTTTGAGTAACTACCGGCCAGTGTCGAACTTGCCATTTGTGTCGAAATTGGTTGAGAAAGTCATTGCAAAACAAATTAGCACGCACGTTGATGAACATGCTCTGCACGACCCTTTTCAGTCTGCATACCGTCGTGGCCACTCCACAGAAACAGCTCTTCTCCATGTCAAGAATGACATTGCCGCGACACTGGATAGGAAATGTACAACAATTCTCGTGATGCTTGATTTGTCGTCCGCATTTGATACAGTCGATCATGAGTTGTTGATGACTCGACTTGAACACTCATTTGGTATCACCGATAAGGCGCTTGCGTGGCTGAAATCATATATTAGCGAACGGTATCAGAAAGTGGCAGTGGGAAGTGCCGAGTCGGTTGAGTCAATCTTGGCGTGTGACGTCCCCCAAGGGTCGGTGTTGGGCCCTACTTTGTATTGCATGTACACCAAATCTATCGGAGATATTGTTGCTAAACACGGCATGGGGCATCACTGTTATGCTGATGACATTCAAATCTACCTCACGGTTGAACGAGATGAATAAATTGTGGCGGCACTGGCTAAGGTGGAATTGTGTGTTGCGGAAGTGGCTGCATGGTTGACTAGAAACAAGTTAAAACTAAACACAGAGAAATCCGAGGCGATCGTTTTTTCTCCAGCGAAGAAACGCGGCATTCTGCCTGCCAATGTATACATCACAGTAGCCGGCCATCGAATTCAACCATCATCGTGCGTGCGCAGTTTGGGTGTGCTATTTGATAGCAACCTGAAAATGGAACAACAGATTGCCAACACTGTGAAAAGTTGCTACTATCATATTAGAAACATTGGGCGAATTCGGCCACATCTGATGGAAGAATCATGCAAGACACTTGTTCACGCACTAGTGACATCCCGTTTAGATTATGGGAATGCACTTCTTTATGGTCTCCCACACACGGTGATGCAACGTCTACAAAGGGTGCAGAACTGTGCCGCTCATCTAATTACTCGCACGAGGAAATACGAACACATCACGCCCGTGTCTCAGCGTTTACACTGGCTACCCGTTCATTTGAGACCGACCTACAAAGTGCTGGTGTTTACATATTGTGCCTTGAATGGTCTTGCGCCAGACTACAAAAGTGAGTTAATTGGCTACCGTCCCATCAACAGAACTCTACGATCTACCTCACAGCCTCGCCTTTTGTTCGTACCGGCCTCACAAACTGTTACTCATGGTGATCACCGTTTCGCGGTTTGCTCGGCGGTTCTATGGAACAATTTGCCTCCTATGCTCAGGACAGCAACATCATTACAAGTGTTTAAAATACTTTTGAAGACTCACCTATTTAAACAAACGTTTTTATAATTCACCAACTAGGACATTTTATGTACTTTCTATTGATAAATGTATTTTTTGTTTTATTAGTTTCTTAACATATTTATGATTATTCTTCTTGTATAAATGAATGTATTTCTAGTAGTTTTTATAAATGTCTTAATTTATGTAAATGCTTTTTTAATGATCTCTCTTTTTTAGTAACTATATTTAAGTTAATGTTATATTTTTTACATATTTATTTCTTAATTAGCATTTCTTTTTATGTAATATACTATTATATATGTGTGCATGTATGTAAAGCGCCCGAGGGCAATTTTAATTGATTGGGCGCTATATAAGTACTTTTATTTATTTATATTTATATTTATTTATGTAACACATATTTGGAGACCCTAAATCTACTAGTAGCCGTAAGTATCACAGACTTGGAGACCCTAAATCCACCACTAGCTATCTTCTGAACTCTACCCACTTGTGGTTATATGTATCAGTATATTTGAGTCTGTCAGCTTGCTGTTACCTGCATGTAACCATAAGTATCACTGATTTCTGGGCCATCAACCTTGTACTTCATATTACTTATGTAACATCACCAGTATCCTTAAAATGCCTGACTGGACATAGCCTTGTAAATGTTACATTGCATTGCATGTTGCAGCAACTAAAGAACCCAGACTTGTCCAACAAGAAACGACCTACAGTTGAGTTCTATGGTGACCGAGTCAGGCTGTCATCACCACTACGACCCCCACGAGAACTTGAAGTGACTTTGGCCCAGGCTACGTACACGCTGTGCAAGAGATGTCTAGAACTGCAACGGTGAGTGAACTAGGGCAAAGCATCGAATAATGATACATTGCTCAGCTCATATGAATTTTTGATTCAGATGGTTTACTTAAGTTTTAGAAACGTAATTTTAACACACACATGCATTAAAATATCGGTAATAAAAATGATAATAAATAGTTACATACTTGTTGATACTAGGGGTAGTATAATGCCCTGACCCATCTAGATCACATTGGTCCATTAAATGTATTAATACATTTTGTAAAATCATGCACACTTTCTTAAATCATTAATATTCTTACTAAAATGGCATCAATGTTATCAATATCGTTGTTGACAAATACATTGCTTTGCTATTTCCTCGAGTCTGCCTATCTATGTTGTCATAGACAACTTTAGAAAGAAATTGTCACTGCAGTGATTCTTTGCTATCTCAGAATTCATTATATACTAATTTTGATATTCTGGTATCAAAGAAATGTAATCCTATAAAAGTGTCTATTCATTGAAACTCAAATGTTGTGATGTAGAATGTTATGATATAATAGGGATTCTTGTGAATGAGGCCAATTGCTTGCAAAAACATAGGAATCCAATTACAAGTATGTCGAATTTAATGCTCTGTAATGAATACGTTCAAACCAACATGACTTACAAATAGATTAACTGAAGAGTCAAAGCAACACTTATACTACGGTCCACATGATGCAGAACAAAACCACCTGTAGCCCCAACAAACTGAGGCTAGACAGTAAACAGGAAGAAGAAGAAGAAAATGGACTTTCATTCTTTTTACTCTTTAATACTAACAGCGGCCATTTTTCTATCATTCTGTTGTTACATTTTCTTTATTTATTTGTAATTTTGAGGATGGCGATTTCTTTGTACTCTCTCAAGGTAGTTGATTATTGACCATATCATGAATATTTGCGTTTTAAGAAACCACCCAATACACCTGGGTTTATGCACTAATTTTAAATGTTTACTTCATTCATAGTTCAGAAATGTGCAATATTGTATTATCTGGTGATCACTACTTTATAATATGATGCTACAATTATTACATTATTGGTCAACTGTAAACATTTCTGGTCAAAAATAAAAACGTAAACCTGTTATGTTTTCTAGATACCAAGATGCAGCTTCAGGATACAAGACTTTGTTGACACTGCTTCACCATAGTCACATGACAGATAGTACCGAGTCATGTGACCTTCCTGGGGTTTCTATGGCAACAGTCTATGTCGAAACAGCATACAGTTTGTTGAGTTGTGGAGAGTTCTCGGACACTGTCACTGTTTGCCAACATCTGACTGGTCGATCTCAAAGCACTGTTTCCATGGTTACGTGTGATGTCAAACACACCACTGCCATCATGTATGAAGTGTATGCACTGGTTGGACTCGGTGACAATGATGCAGCATTGTCTGCTCTTGATATGTACGTGGTAATATGTAGTTTTACTTTAAGGGAGCTGGAACAACCTAAAATTTGAACATACCTTGGATATAACTAAATCACTTACGGATTCTCACTTATGCAGAATCAATTGATTGGTCCCAATTTGTTAGTATTAAATTACTATATACATGTACCGTAACTTTTGGATATAACAAATTTTGGATATATAACAATTAAATCGGTCGGTCCTGTGTGATTCGTTATATATCTGAAGTTTACTGTACTTGCTGAAGGTTTGTTTTTGTTTCACCCTTTTAAATTATTTTACAGTGTGTTCTTTCATTTCTTTTAATTTTGACAAACAAATCATGCTATCAACAACAAATATAATCGGAAACTGTTCACACACACACAAATAAATACTTCCTCTGTTCTCCCTTGACTTCTATTCTTCATTTCTTTCAGGTTAATTGATTTGATTGCACCAACAGTTACAGCAACAATGGTGGTCGAGGATTCACCCCCTCCCACCAAGAGGTCAAGGTCAAACCGTCATCCCACAGACCACCACGACATGCGCCATCTACTAGAAAATGCCTACACTTACAAATCAGTGTTACTACTGAGAAACAACAAAACACACGCCTCCTTGACATGTTCTAGACATGCGGTGCAACTTAATACTGGTGACTATTTGAAATAACTTTTCTGTCAAAGTTTGTGCTTATTGTCCACTCCATTGTTGGGTTGTTATCACAGCTTGAAGGACTGAAATGAGAGGAATATTGTGATTATATTTACAGGACAGGTGTATTATGTTACTCCACAAACGATATGGGTAGCCCAAATAAATAGAGGGGTATGAAATTACGCTTAAATCATAGCATTTTAATGAGATAAAAAATAATTTTGTAATTAACTTTTGCATGATAGTGTTCTTCTGGGACCAGGATGTCATTAAGTCTTGTTCTTCAGTAAAGAGGACCTAGTTTTTTTTCAAATCGTAAAGTTTTATTTTCATGATTGTGTCTCCACAATACACTATTGGTTTATGGAATGTGGATAACTTGTTTTGTGGCTGGCAAACTTGTATTGAAGTACAATTTGTTGTGCTATGTGTCATATGAACTGATATTGAAGTACAGTGTTGTGTTATATGAACTGTATTGAAGTACAGCGTTAGTTGTGTCGCATGAACTGCATTGAAGTACAATGTTCGTGTTGTGGGGCGCAGTGCTCGAGTGGTTAGAGTCCTGGACTATCATTCAGAGGAACTGGGATTCGAATCCTGGTGCTGGCCGGGCAGTGGTTTGGTACTGGTTCAGCTGCTGTGTCGATACTTGGGCAATTTCATTCACCCTATGTTGCCTGTGTCTTTCGGAAGAAGTTGGTTTCTTATACATGGTGTCTGTGCCAGGGGAAATAAAAGGCCCCACACAAATAAATGGAAAAACCTGTCGTGGACTCACTGAGCAGTGGTCTCATTTCTCAAACCCATATAACAATAATGGATTTGACCGATAGTCATTAATGGAAGAAGAACAAGATATATATATTGAAGTACAGTGGTTGCATTGCATCAGATGAATCAGTGTTGTAGTACAGTGATTGTATTATCTGTCAGATGATTGAAGTACAGTGCTTATGTTACATGACAGGTGAGCCGGAGGTGATGTACAACCATACGCTGCTGCTGCTGAAACTACAGAGGACAACTGAAGCCTGTAGCGTCTGGCTTCAGTACCGCGGGAACACCAACTCCTGCCCTCATCTACAGAAACCTTCTCTACACAGGTTCATGAAGATGCAGACTGTAAAAAACATGCTATCCCACTCCATCCATAAATATTTAAAAATGATAATATCCTGAGCATGATTAAATGAAACTTGGTATTTGTTAGAAAACCCGTAGTAGTGGATGACTTGTGTTTCGTGAGACAATAGTTGTCTCAGCGGTTATATATACAGCACAACAGTTAATTGCTAGCATGCTGCTTTACTCACTTGATCTCCTAGTTAGTCAGATAAGTTTTGATGTCAATAGAAGAACTGCCAGTAAGACAGGCTGGCCAGGAGGATCTTTCTTCAGCAACTATTTGCCAATCAAAGGTCCTTGATCACATCCTTAATATATTGGAAGTCTGCCTACTACTGTGTGTTTACCTTCTGTGTGTTCCATTTCAGTGATATCAATTATTTTAAAATAGTAAAACATTTACAGAAGCACATACAGAACCCTGATAGTTACGTGTATATTTTCAGGAAAATCAGAAATCAGGTTGTTTGTCCTTGGATATTTTTATTGGAATTTTAAAGGTACATTTGCGTTAATAGATGCTTTCATTGTAGACTTTGACTTTAACCTTACAATTAATAAATAAAAATTATTGTTTGTTGCGATTCTACTATATGACATTTATGTGTTTGTATTTGTTATTTCAGGAAGGTGCCTCCGTCACAGAGAGGCAGCCAGTTACTTCGAGAATTAGACGAATCCGCACTGAAGGACCTGGATGATGTATGCATGACATTGTCACGAGAAGGTTCTGATGACGTCGATGTTGTTATGGATGTCACGTGACCTGTGATGACAGTCAAATGGTTCAACAGACTCACTTGTGTGTGGCATGTTTACATTTGATAACATATTTGCCATCGTTACAATTTCGAAAATTTAGTATGACGTTATTAGTTGCACGTGTGAGCTGGGAAGGTTGAAAACCATTCTTTTGCCTAGACGATTTGTGTATGCGGAGAAAACATAATTTTACGCGTGTTAATGATAATTATACAGGTGTGTATATATATATATATAATTTATATATATATGCCCATTGTAATGTTTAGTGATCGATCGCCACGCAGCGTCGTGGTCACATCATTAAGCATTGACCATTTAAGTTTGACAATTAACAACATTCTGTTTATATGTCATCACGTTATGTTCTGCTATAACATTGTCCTATTTGTGTTTTGTATTCAGCACGTTAGATACAGACTGTATCGCTGAACATATAATTTCCTTTGTTATAATTATGCATTTATTAATGTACAACAATTTAGACAGGCTCATAGCATACAGGGCCTTGCCCCTATGCAGTTGTACAATTGCGATCTCGGATTAAAGTCTGAGCTTGGCTTCTACTATGAGGCTTACGCCCAGTGCAAATGTATCGTGTCGTTCATTGAGCTCTTACGCTACCTGCCCGCTTGGCCAAGTGTAAGGTATTCGTGTTGTAAGGTGAGGTTTGACCAGGCTCATCCTGGCTGCCTTCTTTGCTCTAGTGAACGCAGTAGTTCAAGGAACGTAACACCCATCACATGATGTTTGACGAAGCAACTTTGCCAGAAGTAGAACCCTCGGCGAGAATCGATTTGGTTTGGACATGTTTAAGGCATAAAGCATTCGACTGTTTGGCTGATTAACTAGTGATACGGTCTAAGACAGTAACCTCGTGTGTACAGCGAATCACTGCTCTGCGACTTCTCTTAGTAATGTTTAAATTCAACTTGAAAACTGTGCAAAGATAATCTTTATATGTAGAATAACTATTATAAATACAATCATTAGGAGGATGTTATCTTTGTGTTGTTAGAATATTTTATGTGTTATATACACCATCAACATAAATCTCGCTCCAGGTTATTTTCATCGACAAAATACTTTAGACTAAAGGGAAACCGAGGAGAGAAGAGGTTGGAAAATAATTCAACAGAACTGTGGAGTTCACACTACTTTGAGTGAGACACGTATATTCTGTCATTACATAACTGTTCTCCCGTTATGAATGGGCCCGTCGTTTGCCAGACCCTTTTGTACAGTCGGAAAGTATGCACCCAGTGGATTTCTAAATGAAACTTACTTTTTTGCAACCCTTTTAGAAGGTGTCTAGTAAACATATTTGGATGTTCACATTTCGAAATAATGTCTGAAGGGGTCCGTTTGGTGGCCATCTTGGATTTTGTCACGCGTACCCATAACTTTTGAACCAATCATCATACAAACACAAATGAACCCACGTTTTCGTATAACTATGACATGAGGAATCGCTTGAGATGGTTATTTTGAAGATTCAAACATATTTATTGCTTCAAAATGCACAATACCATATGTTCATGCCTGAAATCGAGTCAAACTAAGTTAAGGATAGGTGATTGCGCATAAGCACTGATTCAACATTATATGCCACTACTGGGCTAATTATGAGTCCAAAAAAGGAAATTAAACGAAATATATCCACTACGATCAGTATCTACGTCTACTCAAGAACTATCTACCCAAAACTTACCCTCGACACTACACACTAATCATCATCACCGCTAAGAAGCAGCTCATCATAGTCAATCTGCTGATCATCTTCCTCTTCTCCCTCCTCCTCCTCAGCAGCTTTCTCAAGGAAGTCAATGAGTGGGGGAGCAGTCTTCACCCATCCCTGTCCACCATCGTAGGGCTTGGGTCGCCAGAAGCGAGGCTGGTTGGCCCGCTTGTACTTGGCTAGTCGGTAGTTGACTCGGCCAACATGGAGAAATAGCAGGGTGGGGGAGAGCCAGGTCAACCTTGGACTCGATGGTGAGCTTCTCGTGTTCTCCCACCATCTTTATGAGCATCTTGCCTCGCACAGCATCCACTGATGTCTCGCGAGCCTGACCGTACATGAGTCAGGTGAAGGCCTCCAAATCTGCCATCACTTCCGGCTTCACCGTCCAGTCATCAATAAGTTTCTTGAAGACGTTGTGATATTTAGGGTTCTTCTGGAGCTTTTTTAGAGGCGCCACAGTGCCTTTGCCCTTGAAGATGCTGGTGCAGCCCTCGCCTGACAACACGTAGAACCCGACCAGCGTGTCCAGTGACTTGGCCAGTTCCGTCGCGTTGACTATCTGGCGGTGCTTGCCCATGTCGGTGTCGAGATAGATGGTGAGGCTGATGGAGTGCGAGTGGTGGAGCAGGATGAAGAATATGTCACTATCAGGAATTCTCACTACGACTTGTACCCTTGCTTGGTGGCATATTGGAGGTAGAGAACGACCCGGGTGTCCGTCTCCTCCTGGTCTGAGGATAACTCATCGATCTCGCGCGTAGTCACTTCACCATTGGATGAGTCCAGCTGATGTGATGTGCCTTCCGCTCCACGATGGTAACCGCTGCACCGCACTTCTCGAGACCCGTAGTTGGCAGAGCTGTCGCTTGTTTTCTTCATTGGCCATGAACAGCTTGAAGTCGGCGGGCTTCCTGGTGGCCAGGCCATCGATGATGTACTTCTGTGAGAAGCCACGGCGCAATCTCTCCTGTGCCTTGATATAGTCTGCATGATAGCAGTCAGTGGAGAACACAAAGTTCCTTTTGGCAGCCATCTGGTTCAGCACCGTTCATCTGGGGCAGATTGGTGAGCACGTGTCAGAGAGCCATGCCATCCTGGATGTGGATCGCGTCTTTTAGGTAGGGCACCTCATCGGGGGTGTCATTTAGCAAGAAGTGTAGCATGGAGGCCTTGTTCGTTTTGGCGAAGAATCCGTCGGGGGTGCCGAGGCCTGGAGGAACAGGGGCGAGGGAGTACCGCATCAGTTCATCAAGGTCGAGAGGCTCATCCAGGAGCTGCGACTTGATATGAAGTATAAAGGCCAGGTTGCTCTGCTCACGGTACTGAATGAGCTTTCCCTGTGTGGAGGTGAGCTTGACTGTCTTGTTTGAGGCCTCCATCGTCTTTTCAGTTTCTGCTTCTTGATGGGTTCAAAGAAGGACTCCTCAGATGACCCATTCTGGAAACGATCACTGATGAAGGCCTTCTTGGCTTCCTTACAAACTGTGTCAGTTCGAAGGATATCGATCTCGACCTCCGGGGAAACAGGAACACCGAATGCGACGTTGTAGAGCCGGTCTTTGTCACGGGTGGCGAAGGGGTCGATGAAGTTCTGGGTGTAATGAACATAACACCGTCTGATGCTGCCACCTGTCGTATAGTTTATAGTGATTTAAACATGTTGGAACTCTCCTGTAGTTACGAGAATAAAGAAGTTCTGTTCTGTCACCGAAGCCACGATGTACATGTCACTATTTTATATTTGGCGACGAGAGATGCGCGAAACAGAACCAAAAGACAAGTGTGTGAATAGTGTCGTCTACCACAGAGCACAGAGACGTGTGTAAAATGCGCATATGAAGAAACGGTTAGTGTTAAGTCCGTTATGAACGTGTTGTTCAATTTTAATCCGTTGGCCGTGTTGTCAGCCACGAGAACCATACCACAGACAGTGCCGTGTGCAAAAAATGAGCGGGAACCACGCAAACTGAGAACATGTGACATTCGTAGCAAGTCGGTTGTTTACTGTGTAAAACTAGTAAACAAGCCAGCAGTCGTGATTCAGTAGACTGTGTCTGCATGGAGTAGATTTGTGCAGGATGCAGTCATGGCAACGTCATTAAATGTGCCGTGCATACAGCCTTTTGAAAAAAGCGAACTTTCCGATAGTGACGCCTCGTTAGGTCCCAAATGGGATAAGTGGCTACTCAGATTCGAGAACTATCTGTCCGCCATCGCAGTAAATGACGAAGGACAGAAGAGAGCACTGTTGTTGCATGCAGTTGGCAGTACAATATTCGATATTTTTGTCAATCTGCCGAACAGAGGGACAACTTATGAACAGGCAAAAACAGCGCTAACAACATACTTCAAGCCGAAGGTTAATCGTGAGTGTGAACGTGCCGTGTTTAGACGCATGCGTCAAGAGAGTGGCGAACAAATTGACGCTTACCATACCCGTCTCCGCCAGGCAGCGGCCAGTTGCGAGTTCAACGACATTAACGGTGAAATTAAATCACACGTGATACAGACAACCACAGACTCAAAACTGCGTAAACAAGGACTGACAAACGATGCGTTGACGCTAGGCGACATAATCGAAGCGGGTCGAAATAACGAGCTAGCGCAAGCCCAAAGTTTGGACATTGAAAAAGACTTGACAGGCATCCAACAAGATGCCAAGACAATCGGTCGCACGTTCGGACAGTCGAAACGTAGAAAACCACAACAGGGTGTAACCAAATATAGATACTGTGGGAAAGGTTTTCCGCATGTAGGAGGCAAGGAAACTTGCCCGGCATTTGGTAAACAGTGTTTTGTGTGTTATGGACGAAACCATTTTGCTAATTTTTTTCCTAAGAAAGGTCAAACAAATACCACAAACAAACAGTTTGTGAAGAAATCAGTTCGTGCAGTTAGTGATAAGGTAGAGGATTACGTATTTACAGTAGGGACTGTAACTGATGAAAGCACGGAGAGTGATGGTTATGAAAATAGTATAAATGATGTTTCCGCAAACCCTGAGGGTGATGTTTGTGAAAGTAGTATACATGGTGTTTACAATAGCACTTTTGTACTAAAACCGCCGAAGTTCAAAATCGAGTTTGAAAAGTGTTCAGTGATGATGACAGCTGATAGTGGTGCATCGTGTAGTCTAATTTATGAGAGTACGTATCAGAACAAATTCAAGAGTGTTCGTCTTGACACATGTTCTGACAAACTGAATGCATATGGTGGTACACGTATAGTAACCATTGGAAAGTTTCATAGTACTATTGTGTGTGGTAAGAAAACTGCTAGTGATGTTTTCTATGTAGTGAAAGGAAACTGTGGATGTTTGCTCAGTGTAAATATGAGTCAAAAACTCGGACTCATTCAGGTTGCAGATCATGTGGTGCATAATGTCGGAAATACTGAGTGCCCAGAAGTAAAGAAATACCCGAAGGTATTTGAGGGTATTGGTAGGTTAAAGAACTTTGAGGTAAAGCTTCACATCAATGAAGCTATCCCCCTGTTGCTCAGCGCCACAGAAGAATCCCTTTTCATGAACGTCAAAAGGTTACAAATGTACTGCTTGAGTTGAAAAGGAATGATGTGATCGAAAGGGTAGAGGGTCCAACCCCCTGGGTGTCCCCAATAGTGGTGGTACCGAAACCCAAAAGGCCCGGTGAGGTTCGTATCTGTGCGACAGGCGAACAAAGCAATCATGAGAGAGCGACACCCGTCGCCTACAGTTGATGACATTGTTAAAAAACTGAACAATGCGCGTGTGTTCAGCAAGATTGATCTAAGATCAGGCTATCATCAGTAGATAATCCGTCGGATTACTTATCTCGCCATCGGCAAGTGTCAGACAGAAGTTCTCGAGAAGAACTTGTGGCAGAAGAGTATGTGAACTTCGTCACAGAGGAAAGTATCCCAAAAGCAATGAGTAGTACAGAAGTCTTAGAAGCAACGTTGGCAGACCCAACTCTCAATGCTGTGAAAGATCTTCTGTTAACTGGAAAATGGTACATGCTTGAAACAAAGTATGGACAAGATCCAGGTGTGGACTTTGAAGCGATGCAATCGTACAGCAGAGTTGGAAATGAACTCACTGTAACACGAGATGGATTAGTGTTGAGAGGAACCCGTATTGCGGTTCCAGCGAGTCTACAGCACAGGGTAATCCATCTGGCCCACGAAGGGCATCATGGGATAAACAACACCAAGGCTCTCCTCAGAGAGAAAGTCTGGTTTCCCAGAATTGACGCTATGGTAGCTAAGCTACTTGATGAATGTGTAGCGTGCAAAGCGGCTTATGATCCAAAGCCAAGGGAACCATTGGTCATGTCTGATCTTCCGTCAAGGAAATGGTCTCATCTATCCGCAGATTTTTATGGACCATTACCTACAGGTGACTACCTCCTTGTTGTCATGGACGAGTACTCCAGATTCCCTGAAGTCGAAGTGATAAGATCCCTGTCGGCTCAGACAGTTATTCCAGTCTTCGAGAAGATATTCTCGTCAAGAGGTACTCCCGACAACCTGAAAACAGACAATGGAACTCCGTTCCAAAGTGAAGAGTTTAAGAGGTTTGCTGTCAACCTAGGTTTTCTCCACCAAAGAGTAACACCATATTGGCCTGAGGCGAATGGTTCATGAGAACCATAGGCAAAGTCTGCAAATGTGCACAGGTAGAAGGTAAACCCTGGAAACGAGAGTTGTACCGGTTTCTTAGAAACTACAGGGCAACCCCGCATACCTCGACAGGATTACCACCAGCAACGGTTTTGAATGGTGTACCGTTGAAGATGAAGCTACCCCAGGTCCATGCTGAGGAAATGGATGAAACACTCCGTCAAAAGGATTGGGCGGCAAAGAACAAGATGAAGGAATATGCGGAAGCACGACGAAAGATAACCAAGTCTGACATTGGTATCGGAGATAAAGTGTTGTTGAAGAATGTGGCACAACAAGGGAAACTAGTGCCCAAATTCCAACATGAGCCTTTCGAGGTCATAGACAGGAAAGGTACAATGGTAACAGCACAAAGAGGCCAGGAGGTCAAGGCGCGAAACACAAGTCATTTTCGCAGAGTCAGCACTGACATTGAGCCGTTGCAATACAGGCCAGTCGAACCTGACCCAGCTCCTACTGTAGTACCCCCAATAGTCCCAGTAAGTCATCCAGTGGGATCTCCGTACTCTACTGAGGCTAGTACGAGTCTTTCCCCTTCCGTGCATGCTCCACCCAGTCGTCCACCTAGGGTTAAGAGTGTACCCAAACGGTTTGAAGGTTTTCGTGTAAACCTGCCTAGTTTCTGTAAACAGTGATGTAGTTTCAACACTGTACTGAGTATAGTTTCAACATATCAGGCGATATTTGTTTATTTGCAAAATATAATTGTATAAAGTTTGGGGAGATGTAATGAACATAACACCGTCTGATGCTGCCACCTGTCGTATTGTTTATAATGATTTAAACATGTTTGAACTCTCCTGTAGTTACGAGAATAAAGAAGTTCTGTTCTGTCACCGAAGCCACGATGTACGTGCCACTATTTTATACTGGGTAGCAGTGAGTGTTTGCTGAACAGCTTCCTCGCTCTTCTTCTGGCGATGCTTCCCTGCCTTTGGACACTCGGGGTCATTGATGAGTCCACACATCTCGAGCATCCTCTCAAAATATTGGGCATGAGCGGATGTGGTGCGGCACCAACGCTGATAAGCAGCGAACATTGAGAACAGCCATACTAGACCTCCTGCTGACTTGGCGAACTTCATGAATGTCTCCTCCATGGTTTTGTTGACTGCGCTGAGTGCACCGGGAAAGAGTGACCGTGCCACTGCGATGCCGCCCTTCTCAAGCAGCTCCTTCGCGCCAGGGTGAGACAGGTCGATGTTGGTGAGGAACACCTCCAGCCAGGCCAAGTACCTGGAGTAGTTCGGGCCATCAAATGCGAAGAATATGTTAGTCATCTCTCCATTGCACTTGTGGTAGAGCTTGAGGTTGTTGGAACTGAATAGACGAGGATGAGGAGGGTGTGTTCAATTAAGCCGAACCAGAAGGTAGGGGTCTTGCCCAGGTGACCGGTTTGCACCTTGTCCCCAAACTCCACGTACTTGTTGACGATGGTGAGAGTTGAGGGGACCTGGAGAGCGAGGTCGAGGTTCTCTCGGCTGCAGGACTTGACCATGTTGAGGAGGGCCACTTGGTTGTCTAGTTGGACGTTTTCCAGACTACATGCGACTTGTACTTCTCTGAAAATTTCCATTTGAGGGTAAGAGCCGTCATGCACCCACCGAGGTCGAACGTGTTAAGGACGTACTTCTTCGATCCAGTGGCGGAGATGAATCTACCAAACGCAGGGACCGGCTGCTTCCCATTGCTCCCCATCATCCGCACCAAGAACCACACACGGTACTCCGTCAAACTCGCTTTGTACACCTTGTCGTTCTCCGCAGGAGGTGTGAACACGGCTCCATCTGGGAATGTGGGTCCTACTCGTTTGTAAATAAATAGAGGAGGGAGGGTTTCGGGGGTATCCACCTTGAGTGACCGACTCTTAGCCCGGCCATAGAGCGGTAAGCCCCGCTCCTGCATGCTATCGAAGCCAGGTTTCACCTCCTGAATCATGATGCCGCCTGCACTATTTACGACATTGGGGCCATGGACATTGGTAGTGATTTTGTTTATGTTATCCCATTCGAGATGGAACACGTCGTTACCTTCCCCAGTGATAATCTGAGGAGTCAGGTAGGTCGACACCTCATTGATGATCTTAGCCATGGTCGTATCGAGTTCCAGGCCGAAGTCTTAGTACTCAAAGTGGTCGAGTCTGTTAAGAATGATGTCCAGCTGCTTGCTGCGGTACAGGTGCCGGACTGTGCAGCAGAGGAGGATGTGTTTCGGCAGCTTCCACTCGCCCTTCGTCACCGCACGGCAGAGGTCCTAGCAAATAGACAGCGTCTCGTCTTCTCACATTTCTCCTCAACCTCTGCCTCTCCAGACATAGCAATGTTGAGGAAATAGATCAGGTCTGGAGGGAGGAGATTCTTGGACTTCATATCGAGGACTTCGGCTGTGGGAGGCCATATTAGGGACTTGGACACGCTGAAGGCTCGTAGGATCACCTCTCGGAGAAAAAGAGCAACATCCTCATACTTGATTGTGGAGAGAGTTTGTACGCGTAGGCCACATCGTCCCCAACCGTGATACTGGCATTGTAGAACAGATTGTATATGACAAAGCCCTTGACTCCTGGATTCACGTTGGTGACAGCAATTTGCTCACTGATTTTTTTAACCTCGAGTCGGTTCTTCAGTTTCTCGCTCCTATAGTCAGACTTTGGGTAGCCATTTTGCTCCAGTTCCTTGATGTATAGGAGGAGCCGCAGGGAGGAGAGCTGCACCACCTCAATCTGCTCAATCACATGATCATCAATCAATTATACCACATATCTGAATGCCTGCTGATGTGCAGCAATCTTACGACCCTGTTCTGTGTCAAGATTACAGATCTCGGTTCGCGTCTGTGCTCACGAGACATCAGGGGATGCTGTGTGAGACAAGATGCTCATAAAGATGGTGGGAGAACACGAGAAGCTCACCATCGAGTCCAAGGTTGACCTGGCTCTCCCCCACCCTGCTATTTCTCCATGTTGGCCGGGTCAACTACCGACTAGCCAAGTACAAGCGGGCCAACCAGCCTCGCTTCTGGCGACCCGAGCCCTACGATGATGGACAGGGATGGGTGAAGACTGGGGAGGGTGTACTGGAGCCAGTGTGGTCGTGTGAACCCATCTTGCCTCCCCCACTCATTGACTTGCTTGAGAAAGCTGCTGAGGAGGAGGAGGGAGAAGAGGAAGATGATCAGCAGATTGACTATGACGAGCTGCTTCTTGGCGATGATGATGATTAGTGTGTAGTGTCGAGTGTAAATTTCGGGTAGATAGTTAAAAAAATGTGACTAAATCATCCCAGGCAACAAACCAGGTTGTTGCGTCAGAAGGTAAACAGGATAACAATGGTCTGGCCACATTTCTGACCTTTCTGCGAAGTCATAACCCATTTTCCACCGACAGTGATGAGCACCTGAAAAATCTTGCTACTGGGGTCATAGCTCATGAGAGAGTCAATGTAGACCAAGCTGTGGATATTGGAATGAAATTCCACCAGAAGATCACAGATCGGAAGTATGGACACACCGTTCTCAGGAAGTCAGACCGAGTGAAAACCTTCGCAGATATGAGGAAAACTGTCAAACTGAAAGATGGAAAAGAAGTGCACATGTCGTCGATGGAGCTGTACCAGAGGCTGTTGGCTAGGGCATATTCTTCTGGACCACCAAATCGCAGTGTCTTCCCACATGAGCTAGCAGCCGTAGCCCCAGCTTTATTCCACGACAATGACACAATGCGAAGGCCAGTGAAGTATAAATTAGTTTCGTACATCGCCACCCTCGATGTTGTCTGCAGTGATGAAATTGACGTCAAAGCCACAGTTGTGGATGGATGTGCCGTTCTGCATCAGATACCCTAGCAAAATACATGTACCTTTCATGAAGTGTGTTCATCTTATGTGATATATGTTCTACACTTGGCAGGACGCGATAGGGCCTGGTTCGTAGTGTTCGACAGCTATGACGTGCTCACGACCAAGGAACCCGAACAGAAGCGACGTAAATTGGGCAAGATCCTTTTCGCTGATGTGTTGGTTAGACGTAACACTCCAGTGCCTTCAGACAAAAGTAGTGTTCTTTCAAACTAGCACAACAAACAGCAACTCATTAATATCCTTTCTACTTACCTGCTGAAAGAAGGTATCGAGGTGCGTCACGCTGGCGAGGAAGGATATGCGGATACCACAATTGCGAAGTGTACCCTAGAAGTTGCAGAATCCCACGAGAACGTATGTGTCCGTTGTGATGATACATATCTGCTTATAATCCTGCCTTACCATGCATCTGAGAAGTCCACCATTTATATGTAAACCAAGCAAAGACTAATCAGTATCTGCGCTGGTCAACACGCTCACGGAAAGGAGATGTGTAAGTGCCTGCCATTTGCATACGCTATGTCTGGCTGTGACATAACGTCAGATATCTACGAGTCAAAAACAAGAAAGTTCTAGGATCTTCAACAGAGCTGAGAACATATGTTGCCATATTCGACAGTAACATTGCATCGAGCGCCGACATTGCAACAGCTGGGGAGCGGTATATGGTTTCGCTTTACACCAAAAGTAACTGAAATGTAAGTCTCGACGACCTACGATACATGCACATAATTTCATCAAAGTATGTCGCCATTGAAAGAATTCCGCCGACAAGTCGAGCATGCTAATTCCATTCACTCAGTATGCACCTACAGGTTTCTACTTGGGTTAATCTGAAGACGGTATTGGCTTCCACTGTGACGCACACTCAGTAGTGACAAAGAAACAGCACCCGAACATCTTCTACAAGAAATCCGTTGCTCTTGCAAGCGCCAAGATAACGTGTGTGTGTCTTGCAACTGCTCAAAGATGCGTCTTGCCTGTGGCGTCCACTGCAAATGTCAATGACAGTGGCAAACGGCCCAACTCTTGTACAGCTACCCAACAGTGATGATGATGTTTAACAAATTATATATTAGAAGCTTACAGGTAGGATATTTATGATCTCTCCTAGTTATATTCAAGTTTGAATGCTATACCATTCACTGTTTGGGGTATAAGCGACATTCATGTGATCTTAGTTAAGATGTTAATTAAATCCCAGAACAACGTTGGGACCAAATGCTATATAAGAAATAGATTACTAATTAATTAATTAAATTGGTTAATTAAACTCTACAATTAATGTGTGGCTTAGTAGACCAGTACACATATAATTACAAACGTATTAACCAATAAATGAAACAGTTAAAACTATGATTAACAAACGCAAACAAACAGTTTTACTTCGAAATTTTTTGGAAGCTCAGGTAACCCTACTGTTCACCTTAAAACAAACATTGGCTTTTTAACCAAAATGTCCGGGTCATCGTCAATTTCTACTGGACTACAAGTCAACAGTTGTCGATGTGATTCAGTGTCCGAATCGCGCCGGCAAATGTTGCGTCGGCCAGCCAACACGCGACACGCGGTTTGTTGAGTTGCGGATCGGTGTACATTAAATGACTGGTCCTTTTTAATTCAGTGTTTAGATACGACACAAAACAAACGTTTTCAGATAGATTGTAGATGCCATGTCAATCCTATAGTGTACACACTGCGCATTGCATATGTACACATTCTGATATATTGCTTTATCAAATAATAATTCTTATATAGCTTGTTTCCTTGTCTATGACTGCAAAGAAGAATACCGAATGTAGCTCTGGCATCAGCCTACATCAGATTTTACAGGAGCCACCTAGGCGTGTTAATTACTGTAATAAACGTGCACAGGGTGTTACTGTAAACTGCTTGTTTATTGAACATTCATATTGGCGGTAAAACTGTCACAGTGCCAAGTGTAGTATTAACGCCCACAAGAAAATAATGTTATCATAATGTTCTGTTTAGTCTGATTTTCTTATGAACGATCAATTTCTATGTTAGTTTGGCAAACTAGTAGTAGTAGCTAGCTACCAGTTGCAATGTAATATAGCCATATCAGACATGATGCATTGCTGATGATAACTACTAGTGGAGGTAAATCATACAAATATTACCTGAAAACCCGATATTTCACACCTTCAGCTTTAACCCGTTAACATGGAAACTACTGTAAATATAATTGATCGTTTACCTCCAAAATCAAGTTGTGAAAATTACTGTATTTCATCACCATTACTAA
>OZ023218.1:10896062-10898389 GCA_963995525.1 Escarpia spicata
TTGACGAAAACATACATTTTATATACACACGCACGCACGCACGCACGCACGCACACACACACACACACACACACACACACACACGCATACATGTTGCTTTTATATTACTTTTGGGATATTCGAATTTAAAGCATGAGAAATGATGGCACACAATTAGTTAGCCTTGAGGGGTATTATTTGTGTGTTCAAACTCGGGCATTTACAACAAGGAAATGCGTAACACAAACGGGACCGTGCGTATGTTTCAGCAGTACGAGGCCCCCCCACACACACACGCATGCACACACAAACACACTCACAAACAGATGCAGACACGCGCACACACATATACAAACACGCGCAGACACGCACGCATGCATCAACACACGCACAAACAGGCGTAGACACACATATATACACACACCCGCACACACGCACACATACACATAAACACACACACAACACACCCATATACACATACACATAAACACACGCATACACGCACACACATGCTCACACATACACACGCATGCACAAACACACAAGACATGCAAACACGCACACACGTATGCCATGCTAAGAGTAATTTGTTTACTTTCGCGGGTGCATTATTATGTATGGAGCTGTTTCCGTCGGAGTAAGGGTTTGGTCCGCCCCTTAAGTCAGTCGCCTCCACAGCAACTGTGGGCCAAGGCACTTGCGACATCTTTGTATCGTATGACGTCTCACTGCAAGAAAGCATAGAGAACAGTGAATGTGTCTATGTCTTCCCAGCACACGGACCATATTTTGATGTTGTGAAAATGTTCATAAAGTTGAAAGAGTAAATTAAGTCGGATCTCCGTCTTTTAACAACTATCGTGGTGATGGAACTACTCAGCAGGGAGATCAGCACGAAGGCTGAGAGCAAAAAGGAACTGCAACGGGATGTTTAAGAAGCGAATAGTGAGAATGAGCCTGGAGAAGAATGAAATGATGTGTTTTGGACTTCAGAGAGAGGAGTTGATGGGTGGGAAAGGGGATCACACATGTGAATGGATTTTGGTACCTTGGAAGAATGGTTATGGAGGGTGGGCATACTACGTCGGATTTAAGCGGTAGCGAGTGCTTGGAGAAACGTAGAGGGAATAAAATTGGACATAACAATTTCGAGAAAAAAAATTAAAGGGAACGCCGTGAGAGCATGCATTACACCTGCTTGTATGGTCTGGAGACAGCGGTGTTGACTGAACAACAACAACAACAACAACAACAACAACAACAACAGAAGCTACATTTTGTTAAAAGTGCTGAGTTCGAAGACAAACATGTTCAAAGAGGGTGGACAGAAGATGAAGGACTTCAGGAAAATGAAAGTGCAGTATAACAGGAAGATTGGTGAGAAGCCGGATGAGATGGGTAGGCCACTTGGCAAGGATGTATGCAGGCAAACTCGCAAAGAGAGCATAAGCGGAAAAAACATAAAATACGCAGGAAAACGGGAAGAAAAAAATCGCAGCTGCGATGGAAGGACAGCGTGCGTGAGGAGGAATTTGAGAAGATCGGAGGAGGATTAACATATGGAGAAAGGGAGCTACTGGTAGAAAATGATGGAAAGAAAAACAGAGCGTGGGGTCTATAAAGCCATATTGTGTCTCTTGAGCCACAACAACATTTTCACATTTAAAACAGACCAACTAATTCTAGACCATGAAAAACCACAGGCACCTTCACCTATGAGGGAAGCATAGTATGCAAAGATGGAGGAACCGATGTTGACATCAAGAATCACATGAACAAGGCCAGCGGTGTCTTCTTTAGATTGAAACCTGTTTTGGGATCAGCAATATAATCCAGAAGAACGAAACAAAGACCAAACTTGTGTTGTCTCCACACTACTCTACGGTTCAGAATGCCGGCGTGTAACAGAACGTCAAACACCTTTCTTTCACATACGATGCCTTCGAAATAGCATGACTATATTCTAGCAACACAAATATATCAAACAAGCAACTGCTAAGATTAACCGGACAAAGCAATATGAATGACACACACGTCACAAGACGATGGAGGTGGATCGTTCATGTCCCGAGAAAGTAGGATGAGAGCATTACAAAAATTCCCTCTAGACCCCAACAACCGCCACCGACCCATCTGTCGTGGCCCCCAACCGCCCAACGACAAATCAAATCAAATTTACTTAGACACTACATATCTCTACATATAGATTCAGATGTGTTTACAAACTAAAACATCAAGTAAGAATACATTACGTAGGTGATTATGATATTACAATACATGTGCTATATAACATAACACAATAAAATTACACATTTCGATTATCTATGTATATCATATATCATATTAAA
>OZ023218.1:10898589-10960258 GCA_963995525.1 Escarpia spicata
TGATAACAAGTCTTCCGACACGCCTAAGACACCAGAGGGCACCCTCAACACACATAATAATTGACCTGTTCGGAGATCGGTTCATTTCGGCTACACGCAAAGTATCCTTGGTAAAAATGCGTTCGTTTGCATAGCGCGAAATCCAATTAAACCAAATAGTAACAAGAACAAAACTGCGGTCAAAGTGAATTTGAAGTTGCACAGGTAACAAATAAACAAAACATGTTTGCTATACATTAGTCTGTTTACATTTTGGACGAAATTCTCCCCACAACTCCATGATCGCACATGCGCAGTGGCGAAAATGGCAATCTCAGAACAGGTCAATTGAAGTCAATAATCGTTACCCCCAAATCGCATTACTATATCCTGGCTTGTATACCACACAGAGCAACAGACTAAGCACAACAGTTACCATCATTGAATACTTTGCATCTGAAATTAATTACGGCCTGATAAATATGTCCACGTACAGTGAACGTGAAGCCACAGTGACGCACTCACCGCCAACCCTTAGTCTGTCAGTAACTCTAACTAACTAGTTTTTAATGCATCGTCAATTGATAGATCTAAGGCAATGAATGAACACAGAAAGAGGCGAATTGACCTCAACATTTGGAAGGAGATACTACCTACTATCTCAAGGTTAACGTATTCGTAATAGATAACCTCTTGTCAGATATATAAAGACATTCACACAGTCAGAATTGATACAGGTTACATTGGTGCAACGCAGGTTTGGTTATTAGGTCGTACAGCAGTATTTCTGTGAAAAAGACGCATATCCTAGCGCGCGGTTGTGTATTGGCCTGACCAATACGGGGGCATACAACGTAACTGGAGAATAAAAAACGGAGGTGCAAATAATGTCCAAAAGGAAACTATGTAGTTCCTGTGCAACGCCGGATTTAGGACTGTGGGGTCCCGATGGCAGTGATGACTGGGTATCGTATCATACTAGTGCTCACTCTTTCCTAACTTCTACATTAGGGATTTCACACAAAAATACGTTTGCCCAATTAGATCCAACCAATTTGCATCATATTGAAGCACTCTAGTTACGTCTAGAAACTTTTCAACTCCACAGAAATGACCCAAAAGACGTTTTGTGGGGAGCACATTACTTCGTTGAAATTACATTGTGGAGGACTCTGAGCAATTGCCCTAAACACGGCAATGTTTCTGGAAGCTTACTGCTCGACTGTAGGCGATTGTTGACAATTCCTCGAAGTAGACGTTGTGTTTTCTGTTCCACTCTCCCGTAACGTCCACGCAATCACCGTGGGGCGCCTTCAGTCGTTTGAGCTGCATCTACGCAAGTCGCGATTGACCGCGGAAACGCGGTGAAACAGAGACAGCGACCGACAATCAAAATCCACATTGTGTGTGTGTGTGTGTGTGTGTGCGTGCGTGCGTGCGTGCATGCGTGTGTGCATGCGTATGCGGTGTGTGTGTGTGTGTGTGTGTGTGTGTGTGTGTGTGTGTGTGTGTGTGTGTGTGTGTGTGTGTGTGTGTGTGTGTGTGTGTGTGTGTGTGTGTGTGTGTGTGTGTGTGTGTGTGTGTGTGTGTGTGTGTGTGTGTGTGTGTGTGCGTGGGTAGTGCCATCAATTAATGTCTTTCGCAACGATTGTGAGTGCGCAGCGTGTTGAAGTCCTTTGAGTTGCGCCTGTGGTTGTTCTAACTGTTATGCGCTGTATTTAAACTATATTTGTCAAGTGGATGTAGGGAGAAGAATTTGTATTTTTGGTAGATGTGATATTGACATATCGTAGTTTGCAACTGACGACGCGCCATGAGTATTGCTGTACACCAAAAGGCACCGTTTCCTCTAAGTATCTTACTTTGTCCATGCCGATGGATGTCTTCATGCCTGGACTCAAATTGTAGCCTCTATCCTCCGGGAATGGCATTTGGTCTTGGTCATGGATTATAATTCGCAGACCGGCAGAATCGGAAACAGTGTGAATATATTCGTGTTGTTCAATGAAAATATCTAGTATCAAGCCTGCAACAATCCCACAAATGGAAAGAGCTTTCATCGCGACGACCATCGCATTGGTCAAAATGCGTTAGATGATTACACTAAAACTGGCCGGAGAATACATTTGATAGACGTCAGATCAGTTTTTTTTCAGTTTCCAAGCAACCACAGTTGTCATTATAACAAACCCAACTTGATTCTTCTTTTCTTGTGCGTACGAGAGTATATCGTTTGACACGTAATGTCAAACAGTCATGGACATTATGGAACTATATAAGGAAAACATCATACTATATATGTTTGTGATTGTGTGCGTGCGTTCATGTGTGCTTGCGTGCGTGTGTGTGCATGGATATAACACTTACATAAGATACACACTGAGTTAAGCAACCATTTTAACCGTTTTAGTGTAGGGCCTACGTACAACATGAATAATGTTAACTAATTTGATCACACTTGCCACCGTATATGTCACTGGCATTTTATATGTTATTCCATAAAACAAGCGGTCGCCAGATCCAGTCAGCGGAATCATTAACGTATGGCACGCCGATATAAGGTTTTGACTTTTGTGCTGTTTTATCTTAAAATTGCATTTCATGTGAAACAAAATGTACGCCTACATGGACAGTGGCATAGGCCCATAAGCGTAGATTACATATTGATTCACTGAAAATGTGTATATTAAAATGGACGATCTCAGAATGCAACTTTAATTGGGCAGCGAACAACGAAACACGTCACTTACCATACCTGATGCCGACGTGATTCGTATGGAGCGCTTCGGGAAAGTGCTTCCAGTTGAACGTGAAACAGTTGCCGTAGAAGACGTTGTAATGCTGCGTGAAGTTGCTGTTGCGCAACATACGCACCGGAACTACTTTATGATACGTCAGCTAGGGTTTCATATATAAGAAAAACGCGTACGGATGCGGCACGCAGAATGGGGAATACCTCTGAGTGACGTCATGTTTGGGAATTTCCTATCCGATTCCTGTGCGGATACGATTCGAATCGCTACAAGGAGCGATTCGATTTGCCATATCCGCATCCGCATGAAAAACTCACCCACCTACAGAGAGGTATTCTCTGTTTCGTAAGTCGACCCGTATGCGTTTCCATACATATGGAATCCTAATTTTAATTGTACAAGATCAACTGACAAAGAATACGCATTGTTGCCACCTATTAGGCATGTTTCTTTGGCGTCCTATTAACAATAAACATGCTAAGTAACTTTTCACATCAAATTATGATGCAAACGTCCCCTTTGGTATGGAAGTTCCTTAGGGCAATAGAAAACATTATCTAAAGACATGAGTTGTGTTTAAAATCCAATATGGCCGTCGTCGGCCATCTTGGAAAACTTAGCCGACTCATAGACCATGAACCGTATGTCATAGAAACTATTATGATACATGTTTTCCAGCTAATTTTAGGTTCCTGAACTCATTTCTGGCAGCGATTTTTTTCATTTGGGATGCATTTAATGGTCAAATCCGGGAAATATTATACAAATAAATTTAGAGGCATTTTGAAAACATTTATTGGAAGGGAATTTAAACATGTCCACTAATGAAATAACTTCAGAAATAACTTTTTCATGCTGAATTTAGTTGAAAATGAGTCATCGCATTCTCCAGCCCCTATAGAAACACTCCTCTAATTTTATGTTTCAATTTATATATTTCAGATTCACAACGATTAATCCAAGATGGGTAACTCTAAAAGCACGCCTGCCATCATGGACACTCGTGAGTGGAGCTTATGTTTCATATGTCAGTCAAACAAAACCTATCAACCGACTATGAATCCATCATCATCTGTGAAATTTAGAACCGTGGTTCAGGGTCATCACTGGCAATGACTGACTTGACGTCCCTGAATGACAAGCGCCTCGCTGCTCTCGGTTTCCCCTACATCAAATGCAATACAACGCTCCTTAGAGAGGATATTGAGCGCATGATTCTTGGCATCAAGCCGGTACACGTGAATCGTTGCTGGTTTCTTGTTTTTGACGATGACCTAAGCAAAACTGTGCTTGATATGAAAGACAATATAACAGCTGAAGTCTCCGTCCTCCACAAAGCAGCTAAGATCCTCCAGCGAAAATATATACACATGAGGCAGGCTTTCACGGGTTCTTCTCAACCTCATGTGAAACTGAATCCATCCCACCCACTTTAAGATCATTCTTGCACATACTTCCTGGTGGACCAGGTATCGATCAGGCACCTTCTGGATCTGAGAAGTCAAAGGTTGCAACATCCATCGGGCAGCAGTTCTTCAATTCTGTTGGGCGCAGATCCACGAAACCTGGGAGTGTCGTCACATCAGGGAGAGGGAAATACCAGCTTCGCTGTATATGGCTATGAAAGTATATCTTCAAACTGGCCGTGAATCTCTAATCGATGTTATACATCAACGAGGACGGTGTATCTCATACGACCGTTTGGGAGTTTTGAGCACAGACATTGCAAATTCAGTGATTGGTCATTGGGAGCAGGTCGGGGTGGTGGTGCTATCTCAGGCTGTCAAGGACTTGTTCACCACAGGCGGTTTTGACAACATCGACCACAACGAATCCTCTACGATGGCAAAATCAGCTCTCCATGGAACATGCAACACTTCTCGTCAGACACACAAGACGTCGAGAATGTTATCGACATCCTCAATCCAGCTGAGATGCGGAAGAAGGCTATAAGGTCCTTGTCAGCTGTGTACACGACTATTGATCCCGGTGTCTCGGTGCCAAATGATGAAGTGCTGCACGTTCCTGCTCTGAGGACCAGCATTCCTCCTTATCCAGTTTCGCGCCCTCTTTGCAGCATCCTTGATGAAGGCTACGTATGGTTGGATCGAGTCAGAAGCCTCTTATCAAAATAAACCCTCGATGCTGGTGAATGGATCTCATGGGCCGCACACTATGCCAACATCACAGAACCTTCTGCTACTCCACCAACCAAGCCATACATGCTGCCTCTTTTCATCGAGTCTTCCAACAGCCCTATGATGGTTTGGCATGAGATGGAATTTATCCGTCAGGCAATTAGGTACACCAATCCAGGACATACATCAGTCATTGTAGCCGATCAACCCTTCTTCACGCTGGCCAAGAAACTTCAGTGGAAGTTTCCCCATTCAGAGCATGACGAGGATTCCTTTCTGGTGACATTGGGTGCGATGCATACTGAGAAGATGCTGTGGAGTGTGACTGGTGACTTGTTGGATGGTAGTGGGTGGACTGCAGCACTCATCAAGCAGCAGTATGCCCCACAGCCCCAAGCAGATTACTGGTTCAAGTCCAGTGAGCATGGAGATGAATCTTCTCATTCTTCAATTTGTAAAGTCATGTCGCAAGCTGATTGCTCGCTATATTGATTCTCTTATGCCGTGGGTCTTCGCACTGGATCATACCCATTATGCGCGGAACCTGCAGATACACTTCCGCTGACATGACATGGCAATACTGGCATGGCAATACTGCAATGGCAATACGGCAAGAACGCCATCCTGCACCGTATGTCCAGTGCCAGGGTGGTCACTTCATGGGACAGAAGACAAGGCGAGCATTCTCAAAGATTCCACGTGACCAGATGCACGAATAACTCATCGATTGGCTCAATAATCATGCTGGTTTCATCGAGAACCTGGATGACCCACACACAGTTCGCCCTAACAGGTCGTTCGCCCTGAGAAGGCTCGCCTAGCCAAGGAATTCGAGGGCACAAATGAGTCAGATGAACAGATGCACCATGGACAGTACCCCAAGTTCCAAGCTGACTACAAGTCTGATATGCTGGCGCTGGTGGATGCCTTTGAGCAGCTGGGAAACCCATTCATTGAGGACAGTCGTGAGCTGCTTGACCCGAGCCAGTCAATCTTCATGCCTCCAGACGTGTGAGACAATATGAGGAAGGTGAAGGACATTGGATAACAGAGATACAAAGCATTTGTTGAGAAGAGAGTCAGCTCCCAGGAGGAGGCATTCACTGCTCCAATACCCCACACCAAGCTGAATCTGTTCAAGGTTTCACTCTCGCAACCACGCCAGAAATCAGAAGTGGCCATTGTCAAGGACCAATAAGCCAATGTGACCGGGTTGACGTTGTCTGAGATGTGTACTCCATGACGAGCCTGAAATCAGGAATTGGGCTGCCTTCTTACGTGTACATGAGGTAGCAGACACCAGGATGTTTCTGCACGTGGCTGCAGCTACCGATATCGGTCATAGTCAGGTGATTATTCGCACCAGTGACAGCGACATTGTAGTGTTAGGCGTCTCCACCTTTGTGGTCCTCGGACAGAGAATTGATGAACTCTGGATTCACTTTGGGATGCGGCGAAACCTCATATATATTCCAATGCATGTCATCGCACATGGACTTGGACCATCCAAGGCAAAGGCACTGACGGTATTTCATGCGTTAACGGGATGCGACACGACCTGTGCGTTCTTTGGCAAAGGCAAAACGACGGCCTGGTCAGTGTGGCAGTCCCTTCCTGACCTCATCTAACCTCTAAAGCCGCTCTCCTGCCCTAACCCCAGCCTGCAGATGATCAAGACTCACACACCCATGCTCGAGAGTTTCGTCATGTAGGACGAGGGCATCATAACCGTGGATGCTGTTAGACTATCCCTCTTCTTCCACAAAGGAAAATACTTCGAGCACATGTATCCAAGCAGCGATGCTCTTCATCAGCACCTCCTCAGAGTAGCCTGTCTGCGTGGACACGTGTGGGGTAATACGCTCAACAAAGCTCCAGATCCACTCTCTCCAACGGAATGGGGATGGCATCAAGAGTCCCCAAACTCTGCGCCAACTCCAGTCTACACCACAACTCCCACCATTCTGTGGGACTTGCCAGAGCTTGTCATTTGCCAATGTAAGAAAGACTGTAATGCTCCCTGTAAGTGACACGTGCAGGGACAGCCCTGCATGGTTCTCTGCACATGTTCATGCTCCCACACTGATAACATGAGTAAGGTACAGCTCGATGAGGAATCAGGTTAATTCTGAATGAAGGGAATACTATTTAGATACCACGAAGAACAATCTTATTACCTGAAGTTTGGTATCTCAAGAAATATTCAGAGAGAAACTAACAGAAGGACTAGTTATCCATAAAGCTGAAGCTATCAAACTTATATAAAATCTCTGGACCTACAGTTCAGTACCTTACCAAGCCTGAACTTGTATCTGTATCTGGAAACCAAAAAAATATTATTATTACAGAACTTCTAAATTTAGTAGTCAATCAGAAGTCCTTGCTTCCATGCCTCTAAATTCTGCTTTCATAAACGTTCTCAAAATGTCAACTTTGTGCATTTTTTCCCAGGTTTTACCTTCAAATGCATTTCAATTGCCAGAAATTAGTTCAGGAACCTCAAATTAGCTTGAAAACAATGTATCATAACAGTTTCTATGACATACGGTTCGTGAGCTATGAGTCGGCCACGTTTTCCAAGATGGCCGACAGTGGCCATCTTGGATTTTAAGATACAGCTTGTATCTTTGGATAATTTCTTTTCTATGGCCCTGGGGAGCTTCTATGCCAAAGGGCACCTTTGCATCATGACTTGAAGTCAAACTCTATTTTTTTGCACTTAATATGTCTACTGTAAGACATGCGTGGATAATTATTTTTTCTCGAAACCTTTTTATTTAAAAACGGTAGAACAGTCGCTTATTTCCATTCTTTGCACATGCGGATCCGGGGAGCCTGGGGGCACATGCCTCCCTAGACCTTTGGAATTTGGCCTCGCTATGCCTGCGCTAGAGTGGTGTGCCCCCCACACTTTTGAATGTGCCCCGTTACATGACCCCCTCTAGACCGTTTGACAGTGTCCCTGTTTAGGTGAGTCTTAATGGTGGTGCAATTGGAAGTTTTTAGTAAGCGTCGCCACAATTTCAAGAGTACACCTCCCCCACGACAACGCAACGGTGGAGTGGCGACAGTGCGACAGAGCGAGAGCGGAGTCGTGCTAAAGCTCCGGCTCAGCTCAGCCAATCGTCGTTTCCACTTTCTAAATGACATGGATTAAGGGTCTGGGCTCGCATCATTAGCACCGTAAACATATGTGGCTACTTTATGGATTGCATTCTTCTCTAAGTTTCCCAATGTTTAACATAACCAATTTTAGTTAACGTTCAACATCTAAGTTTGGAAAATGCCATGAAGCTAAAATATAAAATCTCACATGATGTCATCAGAAGAAGATTAACAAACGTACGAGATAACCTCGAGATATCGTAAACACAACGTGAAGATGAGTCAGTCATGCATTCAATATAATCTGGGTACAACTGAATGACAAAGGGAGAAAATGCTCTATAACCGAGGACAGTCAAAGAAATAGCAATAGGAAGGCTACATCCTGTAATGGATGGACAATGACCGAGTGAAAGGTGAAGGAAAATAACATAAAACTGTATTGTAAATGCAGCGTGAAAAGAAACTTACCACCTTTACATTGGGCATATTTCTGTGATTACAATAATACGTGTGGATTTTTGGCATGAATTAGTTGGTGTAACGTAGCTTCCTAGTAAGTCACGCGTGACCATCACAAGGTTCATTTTATTCGCTGACCGTCGGGTGCTAAGCACCTCATTTTGGTTATAGGTAACTGGTCAAATACAGCGGGGCGATTTTAAGAAGTGGTATGTGTAGACGGAATAAAGACAATAAAAGACCACCATAGACTGATTTGGTGACCAAGATGCCGCACCTATCACAATTAATGATGAACGCACCTGCGTCTCGACATGTTGGGAAGTGACCTCCAACCATACACACCACAACCTGCGTTGCAGCAAATCAACTGTTGCTTCACAATGGTTCCCTAGCTGCAGGGAGATCATAATATAGCGGTCCAACTAACCGATGGAGCGGTTCGTGTGTGATTGTTTGGACAGACATGTCTGGACACGACAGAACTCTTCTGTTGGTGATTAATGAGAATCATACGACACATTGGTATATAAACGAAATTCTCAGGCCAGGTCTGATACCTCTGCATCAAGTTCATCCCGACGTCGTAACAGTCAAGCAAGACAACCCTCGCGATAAGACTTTCGTGCAGGATGAGGTTGTCGCGGCCATGCCGTGGCTGCCTTATTCACCTGATCTGACCCAGGTTGAACACCACTGGGATGAGCTTCAGAGACGCATGTGTAGAACGGTTTAGAGACCAAATAAGATAACAGAGCTCATGTGCTAGACGAATGGGACGGAATCATTCAGATAAGACAGTGCCTGATGCAAAGCAAGCACCTCACCGTTCGGTAGCCACTCACGTCATTGAAGTGTGATTTTGCAAAATCGACATGCGATACAAGGGGCAGTCGCGAGCAGTAGTCGTTATTCGCATATAGTAACTGATCTAGTGTAATATCTCTATAAATATAATGTCACTTTTTCGATGTCAGTACAATTGTTATTATTATATTTGTATTACAAAACTGTTTTCCAACGTTATAGTATTGGGCAGAACAATAATGCAAAAAAGAGAGCTGTTGATAGGGCAACAGAAGCTACAAGTTTGTTAGAACAACTGTGTTCAGAGAATAACAATAACAAAGAGGATAAACAGAAGAAGGAGGACGGATCTGGGAAAAGAGGCTTAACAGGAAGACTTGGTGAGGAGTCGGATGAGATGGGCAGGCCGCTTGGCAACGACGAACAAAGAGCAGAGGCGGAACAACACTAATGTTGCAAGAGAAAGAGAAGGCAACGCCTGCGATAGGAGGAATGTGTGAGGAGGGACATGAGACGTTTGGGTGAATATGAAAGATGGAGAAATTAGGTCGCTGACAGGAAGTTATGGAAAGAAAGAACAATACTATATCTGACGCTCACCCCTGTACAGGGAACAAGGAGGAAGAACAACAATAGTAGCGGTGTCTTCTGACGCTGCATGAGTACAATTCAGTACAACTGACCTGACCGAGCAGCGATGGCCTCGCCACATACACGACAGTAGCATCGTCGACAGTTGGTGTCCGATCTTCTTCTGCGTGGCTAAGTCAAGTCGTCCTGCCAACGTGAGAAATGCCTCTTGACGGCGAACGCTGACTGCTTTTCCTGAAAAATCCACTGGCTTGTCCGAGTCGATGTGTTCTTCTTCGTGATGTGGACCGCCCAAGTAGTGCTGGCATCACAACGGAACGTGTCCGGTCAGTGATTGCTTCCCTACTCTATTAACGTCTCCTATTTTGCAACATGCCTACGCAATATTTTGCAGCGTCCTTTCGTTCCTCCCACAGTTCGTTTGTTTGCATGTTGTGTTTGCTTTGCTTTGCTTTGCTTTGATTTGTGTGTGTGTGTGTGTGTGTGTGTGTGTGTGTGTGTGTGTGTGTGTGTGTGTGTGTGTGTGTGTGTGTGTGTGTGTGTGTGTGTGTGTGTGTGTGTGTGTGTGTGTGTGTGTGTGCGTGTTTGTGTGTGTTTGCTTGTGTGTGTGTGTGTGTGTCTGCTTGTATGTGTGCGTGTGTGCGCGGGTGCGTGTGTGCGTGTGTGCGTGTGTGCGTGTGTGCGTGTGTGCGTGTGTGCGTGTGTGCGTGTGTGCGTGTGTGCGTGTGTGCGTGTGTGCGTGTGTGCGTGTGTGCATGCGTTCGTACGTGTGTGTGTGTGTGTGTGTGTGTGTGTGTGTGTGTGTGTGTGTGTGTGTGTGTGTGTGTGTGTGTGTGTGTGTGTGTGTGTGTGTGTGTGTGTGTGTGTGTGTGTGTGTGTGTGTGTGTGTGTGTGTGTGTGTGTGTGTGTGTGTGTGTGTGTGTGTGTGTGTGTGTGTTGCGTTGTGTTGTGCGTGACGTCCGTGGTCGTATGCCTTCTAGATCTAGTGTTTGGTGTAATTCGGTGCGCCGCAGCCGATGACGTAAGTAGTTAGTGAGCATTCACCAGACTACAAGCCACCTTCAGTATGTTATCGATGACGTAGGTAGCGAGCACTCACCAGACTACTAGCCACCTTCCGCATGTTACCGACGTCGTAAATAGCGCGCACTCACCAGACTACTAGCCGCCTTCCGCATGTTATTGATGACGTAGATAGCGAGCACACACCAGACTACTAGCCACCTTCAGTATGTTATCGATGACGTAGGTAGCGAGCACTCACCAGACTACTAGCCACCTTCCGCATGTTACCGACGTCGTAAATAGCGCGCACTCACCAGACTACTAGCCGCCTTCCGCATGTTATTGATGACGTAGATAGCGAGCACACACCAGACTACAAGCCACCTTCAGTATGTTATCGATGACGTAGGTAGCGAGCACTCACCAGACTACTAGCCACCTTCCGCATGTTACCGACGTCGTAAATAGCGCGCACTCACCAGACTACAAGCCACCTTCAGTATGTTATTGATGACGTAGATAGCGAGCACACACCATACTACTAGCCACTTTCCGCATGTTATCGATGATGTAGGTAGTGAGCACTCACCAGACTACTAGCCACCTTCCGCATGTTATCGATACGGTCGTCGGTCTTTGCAAGCTGATCTATCATCGACATCCGGACGGGGTTCATGTTGCAGAAGGTGACGGCGGGGAAGCATAGTTCCTCCCGGCGATGGTGTCGGATGTCTGTCTTCACCGGGTACGAGTAGAAGCGGTCAACCATCAACCACGTTTGCCACATCAGCGACACTGTAAGAAGTGTATCGAGTGTGCATGTTAAGCGAGAAAGCACAGGTGCCCGGTGTAACGGGTCTATAGTAGTCCCGTGCCGTTAGTAGGAAAATGCGTCTTCCGATGTCAAGATCCGAGACAGCGCGACACGAGAAGCGTGCTGAGCCGCTGATGAATCTCCAGGGATTCATCAAAAAGTTGGCAGGTATAAGTACGTCACGCTAAATGTGAACTTTTGTGAGACCTCCCCTACTCCCTTGTAACGCTCCGTAACGCTGCTTTGTAACCTCCCAAAACTTACGTTCATTTTAAGAACTATCAATCTGTGTAATACGCTTACATCAATTATATACTCGTTGCATAACTGTACTGATTTGACCCTTTAGCAAGATAGTAAAACGTATATATCGTTTTAAGTAACAGTCTCCGAATAATCCCATTCCGGTAGTGATGTACACCCTCGTGAGAAACAGTTCGTAATCTCAGTCTTTGTGTTTGACAACGACCTCAGCTTCCGAAAAACTCTTCGACATATTTATGTCACGCTTATGAATGGACATTCATATAGGACCCAGCCGGTCAAATGATACAGTGTCTTTGAATTGTAATTGAAGAATTGTCATTGAAGTGTGCCTTGATGTAAGCGTTCCACGCCGTCCTGTCATGGACCATCGCATGTTTGCCTGCATGCTACAACAGTCCGCAAATAGGTGCCTTTCGGGTAGCAGGCGCCGCCCTTGACTAGGGCCATCAGTGATGTACCACCGCCGTACCACCCTGCTTGCTAGCATGCATAGCACGTGGCCAAGGTAGCGTAGACGACGCTTGCGCCCTGCCCGCAGTAGGTCGGCCACAGGCGTTGTGGCTGTCGCCCGATAGTCAGCACCGGTGATGATGTGCGGACATCGGCTGTTAAAACCACTTATTGTTCGCCGCGTCGGTGAGAGTCTATGTCTCGAGTGCGTGTGTCAGTGCGGAGTGGGACAACGTCACAATCAAAGAATACCATATGTCGAAGGAGGCAAAACAAGAGCCGTTTTGTAGATGCTGCCTCATGTGGAAATCACAGTGCATCTACCGGAACTTGTGAGAGTGGTGGCACTCATGTTACACAAGAAGGGATCTAGCAATAACTTTGCTAACTTTCGCGCCATCTGCTTGCTATGTCATTTGTTTAAGCTGCTCTCGGCTGTTGTAGCACGCAGGCTTATAGACGTCTTAGAAGAACAATTACTAAACGCACAGGCTGGCTTCACGCCGTCGCAAGGATGTCGGGACAACGTATGAACCCTCAGAGAGGGAAGACAGACAATAATCACATTCATCGATTACAGTGCCGCATTCGGTACAGAGAATAAAATCTTGACGAGGCTCTCGCCGAAGCAGACAAGTGGGCGAAAGTTAGACGCATCGTGCAGGCAGTCGTTTCCACAGCTACAGGCGTCTTACGTGTCAGGCAACGCGCCGGGCGGGAGTGTCCAAATATCCGAGCCGTTCAATACAGCGAGAGGAATGCCTCAATGCGACATATTCTCACCTGCCTCGTTCATCGCTGGACTGGACAGGATATTCAGAGTGCATAACATTCCTGACTCGGGTGCCCGTTATGCGCAATGTTTGGTGCTTTCCTTCAAACTGTTGTAGTTCCACACGTTCCTGTTCTGTCTGGGAATCACGGCTGCATTGTTTGCAGTATGTATGATAATGGCGAAAGAGAGAAGATGGGAGTAAGTGCACGTTCTTGTGAAAAACGGAGATAATGGTTCGGGGAGGGGGTGAAATGTGTATGTAATCATCGAATCGTGAAAATAACGGGTTGGTAGAGGAATCCATGCATGGCGTTTTGCGTTCATTTCATATATATATATATATATATTTCATCTGTTCAACTTACCCAAGCCAACAACGACCACGATAGTCCAGTAGCCTTTGAAGAACTTTCCCTGGGCGTGAGCCAGGTTCGGTATCCCCTGTACGCCTGTCTTCATCGCCATTCCCCTGAGCAGCATGGCCAAGTCCCGACGAGCCCCTATCGGATGATCGCAATGCCAATTTATTTCGTGGATGTGATGGTGGTGCGTATGGCAACTCCGCCGTTGTGCTTCCATATTGTACATACTCTCCATGATCTTCCATTTTGCCGACCGGTTGTCCCTCGTTTGGCTGGAGGGGCACGAACCGTAGTTAGACGAATGTGATATCGAATGTCGTATAAAAACATTCTGTTCATCCGGCTTGGACGCGACTTCCGTTTGGTGTGCATCATCTCCGATGCTGTTGCTGTCTTTGTGTCCATCAGGTGTCGGAACTGTGAACCGAACTACCGGCACAGACTTCTTCACATTTTGCTGCCCTTTATTAACTGCTGGCACTGTCAGCGTCGCTTCGCCTACGATAACGTCGCCGGCAACATCCGGCGCGTTTTCGAGTGCCGCCACTTTGTGACCAGAAGTGGTGATGAACACTGGAACCAGTTGTGAAAATGTCTTTCGCGGTTGATCGCTGGCGTCCATCGTCGGGGGTGGTTGGCTGGCTGCACTGCTCTGGCGCTTTGGCATCGCCCCGCCCATGGTTCCGCTTCATCGCCACAGTCGCCGGCGTTCGTAAATTCTGCCGCCTCTGTCTGGCAGCACGTCACGCCAATTGTTTTTTTTTCATTGTGACGAAAGCATTATGCACACCAAAGTTTACTTGGATGTAGGTCAATGGCCCCTTTCGTAAATTTAGTGTTTTACAAATGCGGCAGGTGGCGCAACTGATGTCGGAGTCGCTATAATGGGCGTCAATAACGAAAAGTGCCTAAAAGTCTTGTTTATCCAAAAGATACGCAATAAGTAGATATTGCTCGTGTAATTATATTACCAATATTTAATAGTAATTTTTGGCATTGCAACAACATTTATGTCATATTAATATTATGTTATTACAATGATTCTGAATTACATTTTCAACTCAATCTCCCACCCTTGGAAGAATATCGCAGGCAACTCAGGCTGACAATATATTTTATAAAATAGCACAAGGCCTGCTCCCACCAGTACAGGCGGACGCCTTCCTTATATCAGCCAACAGAGACAACCATAGGATCAGACCAATCATCGACGAGGGATACGTAACTAACAACATTATACAAAGACAAACCAATAACAACAGCCGCTGCTTCAAAGTATCCCCTTCCAAGACTGACCAATATAGAGGCTCGTTCTTTGTAAAGACCGTCATCGAATGGAATGCTCTCATAAACGCCATTTTCAACCTGCCCACACCCAACGCATTTTCGTCTGCAGTTGGGAGGCAGAGGGTTTCACTCAACAGTAAGGAACCTTCCACGCGTTTTAGCAGCACTGTGTAAAGTATTTAAAAATACTTTTTTTTATATACATCTGTGCTGTGCACACCATAAACGTCACATTAATAGCCGCGATTGGCTTCTGTGATGCACCCACATAAACATCTACAATGGGATCTTCAGATTAAAATGTGTTTGCTAAAATTGTATTATTGACCAGCTCCCATACGTAAGATGTATAATTACTGTAGTTACTACACGCAGCCGGGCCTAATTTGTACGTTATTGTGAACATCAGTTTATTTAAGCAGTTCCCAGCATCTAAATCGATATTATGAAAATAGTTACAGCAATACTGATTGAGATAGGCCTACTTTGGCTTTGCTTGGTAAACTACCGGTAAACTTAAAAGTGGGCAGGTTTAGACTTAGTCAGACTAAGGCTGCACGATCCGTGCTGTTTTAACTAGTTTTCTTAATTGATTTACAGTAAATTTCCAAATATTTGTCATGATGAATTACGAATTGTATTAACCAAATAGATAGTGTCTGAAAATAATGTTAAGGTAACACTCAATCCGAATCGCCCCATTTTGTTGCAACTTAATATAGACATTCATCTGCGAAAATACGCACCAATGTGTTGAGCATACAATTCTTTGACACACACATCATAACTTCCGGTGTGGTTACCTTGACAACGAGCGCCGTCGTCCATGTCAATTTAACATGTAAACAATACGCGGCCAGGAGGATATTTCGAAAATTCTCGCTTAGCTGAAGATCATTTAACCTCATCTTCTAGAGCATAAAGGTACATTGCATTTAACATTTGTATGATGTTTGTTTTAGGGTTTCACTTTAGAATAGTTAATGTACAAGCAACATTAAAATGGCGAAAATGCCGTCTCGAGAATCCATCGCCTGAGCCGAGCGTCGGTACGGCGGTAGCTCCACCCCTCAGGGGAGCTGTTACTTCGCATTTTAATGGATTATGCTTTTACACGCAGTTTGTTCATTCATTACTGGCACGTTAATTTAATAGACACTGGCCGACTATCGGCCCTTTCTGAGCGACAGTTGAGCCCGATTTTGTCGTGTTTGGTTCTAATGTCGTTATGTTCTCCGCTGGACACGAGCGACAACTGGGTGAACGTAAAGACGAAAGGAAATCTTGCGGTTTTTAGCGGGGATTGGAACTTGGATTACGACTCGCATTGATTATGAAACTGAATCGTTTGTATGTTGGACGTCTGTGTCAAAATCTGATATAAGATGGCATCAGGAAGGGTAGCAGCGCCACTACTTATTGTTCTTCACTGTTTAACCAAATACAGTGCATGCATACCAGAGAGACATATCTTCAACAAACATAAGAACATTGGAGTAGCATGGGACGTAACGCCCAGTTTTAGGGAATAACGCCCGCCCTATATCTACAAGGTTCGAAAATAACAATTTCGAGATTGCCAGATAGAGCCACATATATGGACATTCGTATTTGGCGCAACGAAGATCACAGCAGAAGTAAAACGCACGGTAAGCTGTTATCATTAAACAATTAGTTTCTGGATTATAACAGTTGTTCCTACCAAAGTAGGACTTTATACAGTAATCGCTGGAACCTGTGACAAAGATGTTAATGAATAGCATAAACAAACCTACATATAATAGGTGAATAAATGTATAAGTTACGGGCGATATATAATAATAATAATAATTGCTTTATTCACAGACTCCATGCAACATACAAGTACATTATCATGGTTCTATAGTTGTGTTATAAACAATAGTTACAATGTACAGAATGAAAAATCACCCATATTCTTGACATGTATTTCACGTCACTATTAATAATGTTACAAATCAATATGTTTTTTTAGAACTGCAGTCGGCATATAAACCTATATGTCAAATTTATAATAACAGCAGCACAGTTAATTAAATTATTGTTAACAAACATTTCACTAGCACTACAGTATCTGTCATAACCTAACACCATTCGAAATAAATTTTTGTAAGAGACATACAATTTCCTGATTGCATAGTTATGAAAATTCCACCATAGATGGGCAGTATACATAGGTGAGCAAAAAGTAGTAAACAATGTCTTCTTTACATCATTTGAACACATATGAAATTTTCTTATGATCATGTTGCTTGTGCATACAACTGGCGGCATTGTTTAGATATATCATTGTCATCTAGCATACTATTTGAAATGATATTACTGAAATATTTTACAGATTCTACTTCACATAGTTTGTCGTTACCAAGCATAAAACTTGGAAATTTAACATTCTTACAACTCTTGTTTCTAATTATCATGACCATACTCTTTTTGGCAATGTACCTTATGTCATGAGATAACCCATATTGATCACAGACGGTGAGAAAGGTCTGTAATCCCATGCTGGACGGACAAAATATTACAAGATCATCAGCATACATACTATTATTTACACAATTATATCCTACATAACATCCTGTATTGCAACCATTAAGTACAGTGGATAAACCATCCACGTAAACACTGAACAAATAGGGGGATAAAATACCTCCTTGTCTAACACCATTATTTACATAAATACTGTCAGCCACATGACTACCCCATCTTACACACATCTGTTGGTTCGTATACCAAAACACTAGAATTCTACCAATGTAACCAGGAACATCTCTGTCTATTAGCTTTTTAAAAAGTTCACTGTGGTTTACACGGTCAAAAGCCTTAGATGCATCAAGAAAACACATAAACAAACAGCTATTTAATGCTTGATATTTAGCAATAATCTCTTTTAATACATAAATGCACATGTCAGTGCCATGGTTCTTTTTAAAACCAAACTGGTTGTCACTGGTTGTTAAAAAGTCATCCATTCTGCTGAGCAAGATTTTTTCAAAAACTTTAGACATAACACTTGCCGGTGCTATTGGCCTGTAGTTGTCTTTACTGTTTATCTTGCCGGATTTATCCTTGATAATGGGCACTAATATAACAGAAATCATAGAACTTGGCAGTACGCCATGCACCAACATACCTGTGAAGCATATTGACTGTAAAGGCAATATGCGTTCACTGCAGTACTTCAGGTGTTCTGCATACACACCATCAAGGCCACAACTCTTGTTACAGTCAATGTTTCTTATAGCATCTTTGACTTCTTCAGGTAACACTCTAATGCTGCTCTCATAACTAACATCAAATGCTAAGGTTTTGGCACTACTGTTATTTACACAATTAAACAAGTCACGAAAGTGTTGAATCCACATATTCACAATAGCTTCTTCACCACTGTTACCATTTATATTAGTTGGCAAGGGGATTTTACTATTGTTAATAGTTTTGATCTCCTTCCAAAATTTATCGTTTGTATGGTTAGCCATCTTCTTGGCAAGGGCTTCTAGCCTCAACTCATTTTCATGTTTTTTTAATAAACCTTATTGCCTATTTGTATCTAGCAATACCATGTTTTTCAGTTCAGTATCAGTCTGTCTACAGTAATTATCAATGGAACCTTTGTCAAGTCTTGACCAGTTAAGACGTGGCTGAGTGTTATTGTTAGTACCGGGTACTACATCTGGCACACTGTCTACGTTGACATCAATTATCACAGGGATATGATATGTGGTAGTAAGATTATAGCACACACTAATGTCATTTATCACATCATTACCATCATGTGTAGCTATACAATGATCTAGCCATGAGGTGCTACCCCATGCATCACTGATGTACGTGAACGAGTCAGGTGGTAGATGCTGCTTACTGGACAGGACCAGATTGTATTCCGTGCAGAAGTTTATAAGGGACCTTCCAAATGACGAAGTCTCGTCCGAAATGTCGGCGTTATAATCCCCTACCACCAGTACACACGTAGTTTCTAAATCTTCTATAATAGACATTAATGTACCAAGTTTTTTCTGATATTCATCATATATGAGAGTAATGTTCAAATGAAAACATTATAATAATATTGCACATGTGGGGCGAAAAGGCCAAACATCATAGGGGCACGTTATGCCCCATGACCTTCCAAAACATGTTGCTAGGATTATTTTAATAAACATATTTAATAGACCGTAATATATACATATATTTAAATAATTATAAACATTTGTGTGAAATTATATATATATATATATATATACGCTATAATAAAAATGCAGGACCTAGTGAATCTAGATATTAATAATGTATATATTTTTTTAATAGACGTCATCCATATTATAGGTTATGGTACTGGCTGAGTGTATAATCTACAATTATTTTATATAACAGGACTAATATGGATATCATTTACAAACCGTTTCAGTCAACAACCTAAAACACATTGAAATACCATAAGGTAAATTCCTTTTTCTTACCCCAGATGGTACGCAATTACAAAAGAACATCAACGCGAGGATCTTACGACGATGATCGGCTTGGTAGAGCAGTTGACGCTGTGAAGAATGGGGACTCCGTGAACAAGGCGTCAGGTAAGTGTGTCATGTTATCTAATGTGTATGTCTACTATCAACGATTATGAAAATTTTAATATATGTAAAAACATACGCACGCACGCACGCACACACACTCACACACACACATATTGATGGCAGAGCGTGTGCATTCGTATCAATGCTTTATTGTTGTAGTATCTGTATATGACACATTTTAACGTGGTCAGACAACCCGGCAGAATTATTCGTTTAGCATATGATCTTGTCGTACGCATGGGCATAGCACACCCATTCGATGTTACCAGTGGGCTGGCCGGTGTAGATTGGGCAAGGGCCTTCATTCGCCGGCATACAACGCTCACCATCAGAAGACTCATTACAACTAGCATTGCACGTGTGAAAGGGTTTAATAAAGAAACTGTGGAAATGTTCTTTGGACAGTACAAACAGTTATTTGTGAGTGGTGGTTTCGTGCCTACACGCGTCTGGAACTGTGACGAAACTGGTTTCACTACCGTTACAAAGCTACCTAAGGATGTCTGTACGAAAGGCATTAATCAAGTGCGAAAAGTGTCCAATGGAGAAAGGAGAAAATATCACGGCTTTGTGCTGCATGAGGGCAGCTGTTATGTTCGTGCCACCTCTATTCGTCTTTCCGCGCAAACGAAAGGTTGAGTCTTTGATAAATGGCGTCCTGGCATGCTCCGTTGGTACCGTGAACGCCCATGGGTCGGGCTACATCGACAACAAGTTATTCCTGCGATGGTTGCACCTCTTCGTCGACACTGTTGGTTGCAAGAAGACGACACCACATCTACTGCTACTAGATGGCTACGAGAGCCACAAGACTCTGGAAGTCATTCTCTAAGCCCGAGAGAATGGAGTCGCGATATTAACATTCCCGCATCACTGTACCATCGACTGCAACCGCTAGATAGAACGTTCTTCCGATCTCAGAAGCCAGCACACTCACGTGCGGTCGACAACTGGTTGATCTACGACAAGCACCGACCGGTCACGCAGTTCGACGTCATGCCGCTCTGCAATGAAGCATACAAAACATTGGCCACCAACGCATCGGCAAGTACCGGTTTCAAAGCAGCCAGACTGTGTACATTTGACGACGCCAAATTCGACGAAGTTGGCTACCGATGCTGTTCAATCTCCCATCCAGCCTGTCCAGGGTACTGTCGCAGCTGCCCCTGACAGCAACAGAGAAGACGAAGATGCCAACCAGCTTTCTGCGATGGTTCTTGTAGCTAATGTGTATATCGCCGCTGGTGGCGACAGAGAAGACGAAGACGCCATCCCGGCTGCTCCGGGTGAAATAGTAGCTGATGTGCATGTCGCCGCTGATGTCGACAAAGAAGCTGCGATGCGAGTCTTGAAGGTCTGTTCACTGACGTCGATCGTCTCAACACCGGGAAAGACTCGAGCCAGGACACACAGAAAAAGGGTGCGTGTGACCTGCGCTGTGGTGACGTCTTCGCCATATAAGAATATGATGGAAGACAAGTATGCTGCCAAGACAACCAAGTCGGCCATGATACGTCCAACTGAAACGAAAGGTGCGAGCAGGAAAGAAAGATGTGGTGCAAAACGGCGGTGTGAAGATTATTCTGAAGACGACGACGGCGAGTGGCCATGCTTCGTGTGCGGTGAGCCATTCAGAAGTAGTAGATCTGGCGAAAGCTGGATTCAATGCCAGATCTGTCACCACTGGTCGCACCATGATTGCACCGAGGGTGACAGATTTTATGTTTGTCTTAATTGCGAATCAGACAGCGGGTGAACGAGTGGTTATCGGCAGATCCGTCGAACGCTTGATCCTGCTTCAGGAATGTGAACATTGGTCGCAACTGTTGAAGTGGTTGGACGTTGTTTTATTATTTGCCATAATTGCAAGTTTTGGCAGTTAACAAGTGGTTAACCGTCGAGGGATGGTGCGAAATGAATGGTTTTAATACAGTTCTGAATTGTAAAAGTGTCTACACAGGTTGAATTACACACATAACCAGATCATTACAAGGTAACATTTCTGAAGTCACACTACCTAAACAAGAAATATCAAAACTAGTCAGATTATGTTCGATTAGTTTTAGCAATAAATGCATTAGTTTTTCAAGATGAAAACAATGGCAAAGGACTAACACTAAGATAAAAGGACTAACACTAAGATCAAGCCAGTATATTTAATAAGAAACACATGTCCAACAATTTAACCCAAACACGAATTAATGGTCCAACATCCTACAGGGGTAAAACGCCAGGAGGTGGGCGTTTTAACCCATGGGTAGGGCATAACGCCACTATTTAGGACCCTTGCTAAATTGTCCACGACTTTTTTCTGAGACTAGGTACATTAACATTGTTAACATATGAAATGTACCTAAGATAATGGACTAGATCATCATGATACCATAAACCTTGTATACCCCAAGGATATGTTCTGGTATCCGATGTCCCAAAAAACTGGGCGTTATGCCCCAAGCTACTCTATACACGGTTGTGACGCCTAATCCAGAAGGCAACACATTCACAGACTCTCTGCAAGTAAGCAATGATGTTGTTTTATCCGCAATTCACAAGTTCGACCGCCTTAATCATAAGTCTAAACAAACCGTTTGCAAACTCTGCAGACTTTCAGTGAACAAGCAGAATTTTGTCTACGACATCTCGCCATCAACCGTTATTCTGTTATGACTGACGAAAAGCGGCGATGTGAGCACCAACCCAGGCCCTGCTGTGCAGAAGAGAATCTACACGCCAAGACACCCGTGTTGTCGTTGTGGCCGAGGTATCGCTGCCCGCAATAGAGCAATCTCGTTTGACTCCTGCGACCAGTGGACACACACAAAATGTGTTGGTGTTTTTTTTATAAACGATGCATACGACGACCTAAGCAAAAGCGGTGATTTCTTTAACTTTCTGCGCGACCAATGTTCATTTCATGTCCTCCAGTTTGCTGACGACACGGCCAACGACGTCATCAGCAACCAACCACTGATGATCAAGCAAGCAACCCTCGGGGATGAGGGACGGTATCCTGAAGGTGACGGGCAGCCTGCTGCCGAAACTTGACGATTTAAGAATTCTCGCAGCCAATACTAAAGTGTCGGTGGTCGGCATCACCGAGTCTTGGTTAAATTCGTCGGTCGCAGACTCGGAAATCGAAATTACTGACTATGCTATTCTCCGGCGCGACAGGAATCGTGAGGGCGGTGGTGTATGCATTTACGTAAGAAGTGACATTCCTTTCAAACCTAGAGACGATGTTTGTAGTAATTTAGAAACTGTGTGGGCTGAGCTGTATTCACCTAAGACAAAACCTATTTTAATTGGTGTATGCTACCGTCCGCCCAAACAAATGGACTTGTTTAATATACTCGAGCAATCCGGCTTGGAGTGTAATTCATTCGCCAACCAAGAATTTATCATAATGAGTGATGTTAACGTTGATTACTCTCACTTGAGTACTATCACTAATCCTTTGCATATATCACTAAAGCATTATATAACTATGTTTTGTATGGCCCAACTTATTAACACGCCTATAAGGATTACAAATAGTGCAACGTCCACCATCTTAGATCTCATCATCGTCTCAGACCCTTTTAGAATAACACAACGTGGTGTATTAGATGTTGGCTTAGGTGACCGCCAATTAATATATTGTACACGCAAATGTAAGAAAATATTACTATTAATCAACACAGCGGTGTGACATTAAGATCGCTCAGAAATTACAGTAAGGACATTCTTGAAATGAAACTGCAAGAAGTAGACTGGCAGAATGTATTCGTTATTAACTCTGTACACGAGATTTGTATCTTTTAAAATCTAAGTTGATGACCGTCATTGATAGTATTGCCCCCTTGAAGTATGTTCGTATTAAACAGCGTAGAGCCCCTTGGGTGATCGGGAACATATTACATCTCATTCATGAAAGAGATTGGGCGTTTACCAAATTCAAAAAGACCAAAGACAATTGTTGGCATGGCAAATAGAAAGAAGAAACAGGCCAAATCAGATTTCATTGCAAACAAGGCTGATGAATATAAACAACCGAATAAATTATGGCAAATGCTAAGCCTCGGAACTTCGTCTCAATATAAAACTAAGCTAGGGAGCATAGGACTTGATATCGACACTAACATGTGCTTTGATAAAGTAAAGGTGTCTGAGTATTTTAACAATTTTAACATATGCCTGTTCATCGTGTTTAACTAATAAATATAAATCTAGGCTACAGTATACCCAGAACAAGGTTATCCGATTCCTTCAGCCAGAACCCTTATTGGTTCAACGAAGGGTAGATATGTTACCAATGGATCTACGGGTTAAACAACTAAAATTGAACATTGTCTATCATATTGTCAATGACAAAGCACCAACTTATTTGTCCGATTCTTTCAACGTAACATGCAACCAACTTTGTCTCTTCATGTGCCATATGTTAAATCATTTGGTCAAACTTCTTTTTACTACACAGGTATACAGGCATGGAATGACTTGCCATATACCTTACACCGTTCTCCTAACAAGACTCAATTTAAATGTCTTGTGAAACAGTTTTTGTTCAATTACCTTAATAATCAGGAAGCAAGCTTATTTGTTTACTATTAATTGCGGGAAGCTATTTTACTAATAACATCATTTTAATGTCTAATAAATTTTATTTTGTTAAATAATCTTAATAATCTGGGCTCTACTGGAGGATAGATCTTTAATTTTGTTATTATTTTATTGTTGTCTCATCTTAAATTGTAAAAAAAGGTTTTATTTCAAGATCTGGTATTATGCATATCTAGTATATGAGCCGGTTTTCCAAATTACTTAATAATCAGGAGGTAATCTCCCTTACAATATCATCAGTATTAATGTCTTTTGACATCTGAGTGTAAGTTAGTATTTAAGACATTTTAACTATTAATTTCTTGTGTAATCCTTACATATGGTCCACTCTACCTGTATTTATATTTCACGTATTTACATTTTTGTATTGAATAAAATCATCATCGTCATCATCTTTGTACAGACGTTTACACGCACCTTCACATGTGGCGTAGCACAATAACTACGCGCAAATTCATGCCGCCCACGCTCTCGTTTGTTATCGGTTGTTTCGATTCTTTCCTTGCCAAATGTGGGAAATGAATCAAACTTGTACAGCTGTATTCCAGTAGCACTATCTTTCAGAATCCCGGAACTGGACACTGTTACAGCAATATTTAGCAATGACCAAAAATACCTATATTTCCCTATCTGCACCGTCTTAAAAAGACCCTCCTGTGGCGGATAAATGTGACGTCCGCAGCGCCCTCTTCAAAAGTACCCGTGTGTGTGTGTGTGTGTGCGTGCGTGCGTGCGTGCGTGCGTGCGTGCGTGCGTGCGTGCGTGTGTCAAAGAATCGTTTGGTGAACAAACAAAACCAATATAATTAAGTTATAAACGGACTACATATACAATGGTAGAAACTTAGTTGTTTTACTCGGAACCCTGGAATAGAAAATGTTATATATGAAAGTTGTTTAAACTGACAACGTGTTGAGGGTGAAAACTCCCCAGTCGAAAAGTAGCCTACTGGGAATGAGAACGTAAATTTGCAACAATTAGCCTACATTTGGAGTAAGGTATACATTTAAGCATATTTGTAGACACGCGTACATTTTGGTCACGTTTTGTTACACTACAATGTATAAAGATCTATCTATATTTTAATATTTTATATTTTGTATAGACTATATGTCATATCCTTACACAGGCACTGACACCGGATACACTTGTGCGGGTACGTATTATAAGTTGTACCAGTAAGCCGTTTAACCTTGCCTGTACACAGGAGTAAATACATTATGAGCAAAATCCGCCAACTTGTAGCGAGCGGTACAAGGTGTAAACGTCTTTACTCCGCACGTTGCATCGATACAAGAAACTTGCACTGCCTCCTCTCGTGTCGATTTTTGTTAATTGTATATGTACAAAATGTCTTTACATGGGTATGTGTATCGATACACGTTTATGTACAAATGTCTGCGTAGAGAAGGCTTAATTCGTTGCTTAGGTGGTACATGCATACTATGCCTATTATATCACTAAGCGGTTCGTTGCTTGTTGGACTAGAATCTGACGTTGTAATGCACCTCTACTTAGACGATATGTTTCTTGCGTTTTGGAACGTAGCCGTGATGGAGAGACCGATATAACTACAGTGGCCAGTTCTGAAAATCATTCCGAAACCAAAGTCCTTTGATGGAAACATAGAGGCATTTGTCTGAGTTCCAACGGAACCAACACATTCAACAATATCATACCGTGCAGAATACATCCTGCAGTTGACTGCCATCAAAGAGAATTGATTCTACGAAGGGCAGCTCTACTATTAGACCTATCATACCTTTGAGAAAGTTAGTAGAATAAATCCGATCGAAAGCAATCACGACATTCATAAACTTTCAAAAATGTTTTTTGCTACAAGTCGTCGTGACTATTATGACGAAGATACTTGAGGTCTACAGTTTCTCCAACCAACTGATAACAGCTACTGTAGGTTAACGCGCGCGCTAAAGTACACTCTCACCAGATGAACTGAACTGTTTGAGATCATGAAAGGAGGTCTGCAGGGTGATACCCTCTCGCCGTACCTCGTCCTGATAGTCCTTGACTGTGAACTGTGACAAGCAATACATGGACACGAATAGCTAGATGAACGAGGATTCCAACTTACAACAAGAAAGGTAGACAGTTTCAAACCCGTGATCGTCACAAATTCCGAATTTTACAGAAGTCATCGCTCTGCAATCTGAAGAGAACACACAACCACAATAGCTAACCATCAGGACTGAATCATTGTGTGCAACAATTGGCTTAGTAACGTGTCTTTTTTACTCCCAAGAGCTATCTAGCGGCAGCAGCTGTACAGGACCGAGCATATATATGAAGCAAGCACTATGTGGTCTGGAGACAGTGGCATTGGCAGAACCATAACACCAGAAGCTGCAAGTTTGCAAGAACAACTGGGTTATAACAAGAACAGACAGAGAGGGTAGACATAAGAAGGACGAATGACCTGAGAAAAGAGATTCGAATACAATGCAGCCCAACAGGACGATTATCGAGAAGCCGAATGAGATGGGCAGGCCACTTGGCAAGGATGGATGCAGGAAAAATAACAAAGAGAGCAGAGGCGGAATAACACAAAGTGCACAGGGAAGGGGACGGCCACTGCTGAGATGGGAAGATTGTGTGAGGAGGGACATGAGAAGATCGGAGGAGGATGAAAGATGGAGAGAGGGAGCTCTGGAGAGAAAACTTTGGAAAGAAAAACACAGCACGTGGTTCGGCAATATTGCACCTGACCCTCATCCCTGTACAGCAGGTAAGGAGGAGATCACTATACACTACGCTGTGGCAATAGATGCATCACGTAGGTCAAATTACACTACAAATAGTAAACCTTCACCAGTACCCACCTTAGCCTAGACAGCGCTAGCTATCAAGACCTACCTTCTGTACGTATTTTTGTCATCCCCATCACCCATCTGAGGACACGGTCTGTGGCAGAATAACTAGATTCCCCGACCATGACAATGTTAGTTTTGACATCAAAAGCATATCTTATGTTGTACATAAGCTGACTGAGATACTACGCCTATTGTATTTCCATAGCGGCCATTTTGAAAATCAAGATGGCGACCAAATACGATAGCGATGGACACCTAGCTTTTAGTGAATCTATATGTAATCGCCGTCAACAAAAAACTTACCACTACTAAAAAAATTGGAAATAGTGTTGTGTTACAAATATAATAAAAAACAGTTGTGTTAGGAGCAGCGACGACGGCGCATGACAGTCACTAGAATCGCAAGTCAATTTTGCAAAGTCAAACTTCAATACCTTTTATGGTCACAATAAGGTGTGGAACAGGTCATGCATTGGCGTCGTTTGCTTTGCACTAATGCTGCGTTCCAATGGGAACTCGAAATTTCAGGAGCTGCATGCAACTGGGTCAAGTAGGCGTTACGAAGTCGTATTCACGATATACACGAACGCATTATGCCGCGTTCCAGTTGGCTCGTATTTATTGAAAACACGACTTCATCAGGCCTAATTAACACAGTTGCATAAATTTAGCAAAGGTGGAGTCGGACTGCCTCTGACATTTCGAGTTCACCAAGTCGCATTCACAGTTTGCAGGAGGTGATTGGAAAGCAGCATGAGCTCCGTGTGGTCTGCAGGAGGATTCAGTTCCTCTCGACCAACAGTGCCTGAAAGAGTTGTTATCTGTCAATTGGTCCTTCTACACACTCGCCCCTGAAGCTCATCCTACAGTTGTGCTTGGCCGTGGTTCAGAACAGGTGAGTAAGGCATCCACGGAAAGACGGCGACACTCTAATCCTGTAAGAAACCCGTCATCATATGGGCTGCATGGGGACGAGCGTTGTAATGTCGTGACGTCGGAACGAACTTGATGGAAGGGTGTCATGCGATTTCATCAATGTACTGCTGTGTACTGAGATTCCGTCTTCAGAAAGGTGTTGTGGTTTCAGGACATGCATGTCCAAACCATCACATTGGGCCACCTCTCTAGATCGCCTAGCGAAAGTAGCAGCCTGCGCAGAGTTCAACATGCCTACGCCATACCCTCTCTCTTCTATCGCGGCTGTCCACGCAGAACACGGGCTCGTCAATAAACAGGACCTCATTCCAGTACTGGATGATCCACTAAATACATACAGGCATACATGCATACATGCATGCATACATACATATATACATACATGCATACATACATATATACATACATACATACATACATATATACATTCACACACATGCATGCATACATACATACATACATATATACATTCACACACATACATGCATACTTAGTAGATGCACACATTCATACGTACATACGCATGTGTGTGTGTATATAACTTATACGTATATATATATATATATGTCTTATCCTATATAAGTATATATATATAAGTATATATATATAAGTATATATATATATAATATTATATATATATATATATATATATATACTTATATATATATATATATATATATATATATACTTGCTAGACTTGTCAGTGGAATCATTCTACTTGAAACTCATTTCAATTATACGGCTGCATAACTAACCCGTGTCAGTAATTAATTTCGTCTTCCATACGCAAGTGTGTGTGTATATAATATATACTTAAATATATATATATATATATATATATATATATATAAGTATATATATATAAGTATATATATATATAATATTATATATATATTTGTATATACTTATATATATATATGCTTATATAGGATATTACATATATATATATATGTCATATCCAATATAAGTATATATATATAAGTATATACATATATATATAATATTTTATATATACTTATATATATGTATATATATACTTATATATATATATATATATATATATATATATATACTTATATACATATATATATATATATATATACTTGCTAGACTTGTCAAAGTTGTTGAGTTAAAGCCCAGTGGAATCAGTCTACTTGAAACTCATTTGAATTACACGGCTGCATAACTAACCCGTGTCAGTAATTAATTTCGTCTTCCCGTAATGAATTATTAATTCGCAATTGGCTTCATCGGTATTTCTTGAGGGACACACGCCAAGAAAACGCACCGACCTGCTGGATGCTTCTACAAACAGTGGCATTGTTGGTATCTCTGGCAAACAAGTCACATCGATGGAGAGTGAATTGGATGAATTTCACACAGGTAGGCGACATTACAAAGATCGTACTCCAGAATAAATAAATGCTAGTGATATTGACACAGAGCTAGGATCGTGGTATTTAATCGGCTTGACATAGAATTTATGAAAACGCAATGGTGCCCTTATCAGACCACTGCTGTGTTGGCCGAGTGCCCGGATATATTCGTATATTTCAGCTTTCAATACTATCCTGTTTAACACAGCTATAGGTACTGGACATGTTGACTGTGTTGAAAGAGACTAAGGCTAATGTAGATTGTCTTTTCATCCCCGTTCGTAATATACACAGGCTACGAAACTGGGGGGGGGGGCATGGGCGGAGACGCACAACTAATTGTGGTGAAGGGGGTGGAGTTGGATTAGGCCCCAATATTTAGGGAGACGGTGTGCATGTTGAGGTTGGAATCAGTTTGGTGAGAGCTGGAGATATGAATAGCCCCCTTCAGTATTTAGGGAAGGCGGTGTATTTTTTGATGGCATTGAATGTTTTGGCGAGCCTGAAGGTGGTTTTGGCGGGTCTCAAGTGGGGGGGGGGGGGTGAAAATCGAGGTTATTGGGAGCTTACAAATATAAATATCCCCCCACCCCGTTTTCCGATGTTATGTCTGAGACAGCGGAGGAAGGCAGAACTGAAGCTCCGGACTCAGTCTCAGCCCTCTCTATAGTAATTTCATTCCTGCGCCAGTGATTATGATATATACGGTTAAACTTAGCAAATACAAGTAATTAGTAATCACATCGTTGTAGGCGAAGATGACGAGGAAGACAGGAAGAGTGGAGTGCGACTGCCGCCTATCAACGGGGCAACTTCCGCAGGCACGAACAAGGTCAAAAGGTAGTTGATCTCATTATCATGTTTAGTTTTTTTAAATGTCCTAAGGGCGTGAGTGAACCGATGGATCTCGTGTTTGTACACGTACGTATGTTACCATTTATACACACACATACATACACACATACATACACTCACACGCACACACACACACACACACACACACACACACACACACACACACACACACACACACACACACACACACACACACACACACACACACACACACACACACACACACACACACACACACACACAAAACATACCCATTCTACCGCTGTATGTTAATGAACATATATTGTTAATTGATAGTATAAAGGGGGGACTATGGACATTAAAATATCATATCTGCGAAGGCTAATGGAAGATGTTTTACGGGAACAATGCCGATTAAATATCACAAATAACAATGCCATAACGACGTATAAACAATGAACAGAATTCGGAGAAATCCGCGTGTAAGAATCACATCTTAACATACGAAAAACATAATTAAGCCTAGGTTTAAGCTTAATGAAATTTCTAGGTAAATATCGAAGGCCTATTAATTACAGAGGCAGAACACCCTTTCATTAAGAACATGATTATGTGTTTTTAAAAAAGCACTTGGCGTAGAGTCTACGCTTTAATAATTGCTGCACTGCGGTTGTAGAAAACGGCGGAAGCGCCGAGGGGGCCCGTCGAAGCGCGAAGTGGGTCACGCCATCGCACGAATGCGTCGTTTCTCGTCATTGCCCGCAGACGCCGATTCACTCACGCTGAGCTTCGTCGTGCCGTGGGTGTACCTGTCTGACCACGCCCTCATTTTGGGTCTTGTACGAGAACATCTATCGTCACTTCCGGCCGGAAGTCACGTGAGCAGCATCCAGTACGTGCCGCGCAACGTCATCAACGGAACCCGGGATCTGGCGGATCGTTGGTTGGTGACGACGACATCAGAGCGAGCGAAGCAGGAGCTACTGAAAGGCCTGGATTGGCGGGGATTCAAGATCGGCGTGCGAGTGTATAACGATGTGATGAGAGCTGAATATTACAACTACCTGCGTTTCCTGGATCTCAACAACGCCATGCAAACACTGCATTTGCCCGGGCCGGGTGAACCCGTCTCGTCTTGACTGCGTATGCTCAAAAGTGCATCATCCTTATTTACATGTTCTAATATGGATACAATAAAATTCAACCGAGAAATATTAATCTTGCATGATGGAGAAAATAAAGATAATTCTTTGTGAGATTATAACAATCATACATGTACCAGTTACAAATCAAATCTATACAGAACGTTTTGTGTGCAAAATACGTTTTCTAGAAGTCTACAATTTGGGATTCATTTTTACTGCAATGTAGCAGTGAGTTCGTGTCAAATGTCATTAAAGTTCGTGTAATGTTCATTTTGATTCAAAACTTCGAATTTGAATGACGTAGAAAACATGCACGCACGCACGCACGCACGCACGCACGCACGCATGCTCTCACGCATGCTCTCACGCACTTATGCACTCACACGCACGCACGCATGTATCCACGCACGCACACACACACATACGCACGCATGCAGGCAGGCACGCACGCACACACACACGCACGCACGCACACACACACACACACACACATTCTCTCGCTCACACATTATGTTGCTTATATTTTGGCAATATGATAATAATATTAATAAATGTTATGAAACAAGAGTTTAATAAGTTGAATAAATCGATTTTTCCATTCAATATCCAGCCAACCACCAGATCGCATGCATAAACTTCAGACTACGCTAACTACTTCAGATTAATCGATGGATTTACATCTGACTCAAATATAATTAATTTCCATGTATATACAGTACATAAACACCATCAAATGTATATCTTCCTCACTGTTTTGCGTATATTCCGTGTTTCGTATGAGTCACAGTATCACAATAATATAAACAAGTCCTCTTTCTAATATAGTATGTCCAATTAATCTTCATAACATTGTGAAAACAGTTCACCAATTACTAGTAATGCCTAATGTCACGAATAATATTATTTTCGTGGAAGCTAAAAATAGCCTTATAATAACATTGATATAGCTTAAGCCATGTATATCATCTCGCTTTTGAAATGTGAAATAGAATGTTATCCCCTGCTATATATATTAGATGTGCAACACCCTTGCAATGACACGATATCCATCCGGTGGCGCGCGCAGCTGTTTCACCGTCTCTTGGCGGCCACGCCGTTGGCCGTGGCAGGCTGTCGTCTCATCACCGTCTCCCGGTCTCTTATGTACTGCACGAGGTCCGGCCGCTCCACCGTCTCCAGCGCGTTACACAGAAGGTCGATCTGAAGGCGCAAGACGCACTCCCGTTACAACCATTTATATTCTTGTGTCACGCAAACACCATGCGTGCACGGAATGGGGTTTCGGGGGGGTTGAGCCGGCTCCCAATAATTACAGTGGGAGCTAAGCCCGCAGTATTGAGTGAATCTTTTCGGCCAATGTGAAGGGTGGTGCATTTGTAGATCCAAAAAAAATCTCCCTCACTCGAACCGCGAAAAATGTCCAATACTCCTCCCTCTCCACCCCAAATTCACAAAAATCCGACGCCTCTGGTATGTATATAAAAACGTGTATTGCCTGACTTTTACATCTTAGTAATATATAAACTCATACTACAGGTGGCAGTTACGCAGTCATGTCTACATGCACCATATTTAAGCAAGCACGCAAGCATAAAATGCAAATACACGCACGCACGCAAACACACACACACACACACACACACACACACACACACACACACACACACACACACACACATTTGACGACGATAATGGTGATGGTGGTGGTGCTGATGATGACGACGACGATGATGATGACAATGGACATTATGATGATTATTTTGTGACGCCACCCACCGTGCTCGTCGCCAGCGGTACTTGCTTCGCCCACGTGACCAACATCTCGTAGATTGCTTCGTCTGGATCGTTAACGTTGTTTCGCAGAATCGCCGCCAGACGACCCCTCCTCACTTCAAGGTTCTCCGCCAGCTGGCGCCACTCGTCACCCAGTTCAGCCGCCAGGTGATGCAGCAATTCGTTGTTGACCACTCCTGAGATGTTTTTGAACAAAAAACCACAGTTCTAACTTCAAACTGACATTCGTAACAGTTTTGAGAAATATTTTGCGCGAATTTACTACAATTACAAAAGTACTGACTCGAAAACGTCCACGTCGAGATAATTAACAACAATAACAACTAACATAGAGGCAAGATGGCCCGCATACTGCTATCCTGTTGTGCCCTGCTGCCAAATCAAGGGCACTAATAATAGTTAAACATTCGTAAGGAAAAACTACCGAACTGTACAATGTCACCCATAGGTGCGAATCCACCCACAGTAAACGTGTGTGTTTTGGCACTCATCTGAAAAATAATTGTCGTATATTATAAACTCCATTCTTTCATAACTGGTCCGGGTATCAAGCCATAAATCACAGTACGCACGTGTGTGCGTGCGTGCGAGCGTGTGTGTGAGATGCATGCGTGCGTGTATGAGTGTGTTATAGGTCTATTAATATGGCAGAATGTGCATTGGGATATATCGTTTGCAACGTGTAGTATCTACAAGATTGACTAGTAAATAACAGCATTATGCTATTGTTATTAATAACAGAAAAGTACGAGGGCACGTGAGCTCACCGTTGGCCTGGATCCTGACTGGCGCTTTCTGGATGACTGGCTGCAGAGTCTCCGGATCAGGCTGCCAATATTGTAACGCCATTTTAGGCTTGGAACAAAAGTGTTTACAAAATCTTCCATACATGAATACTTCGCAAACGTTATGTTTTGTATGTTTTAATCTAGAATATTGAATGGTTATAAATTCGAAACTTTCATTTTTCATATCCAAGAATCATGTTAAATTACCTGGTAGAGGCTTTCGTTGACGTGTCACGTCGACTTCATCAGTACCTATGACGCTGAATGACGTCATCGTACACGTGAGGCAGTTCGTAATTGCCCTCGTCTCTGTTGATGGGTGTTTGGGTTTTTCTGATCCAGATGGCTTCCTTGATTTGCCGAATTCTTCTGTTGGGTTCTTTGTCAACAATTTTCACTCCCTCCCAGTCTATGATATGGTTTTCAGTTGTCGCATGGTCTGTAAGGGCGGATTTATTGATGGTAGACATCAATCTTTTTTTTCCGCTCCTTGTGTATTTCTCATTTTTCGTGTTGTCTACGTCCTCTCTGTGTTCCTCCAGTCTTGTTTTGAGTAGTCTTCCTGTCTCCCCAATGTATTCCCCACCACAATTCTTGCACGGTATTTGGTACACCAGTTCGCCCTGTTCTTCTAGCTGTACTTTGTCCTTGGGATGTACCAACAGGTGTCTGAGGGTGGTGTGGGGACGCATGGCCGTTGCTACTCCATATTTTTTCAGTACTCGATGTACTCTCTCCGATACCCCCTCTATGTATGGGATGACTACTTGGCTCCGATAGTTTTTGTCCTTAGTCTTTTTGTTGGTCTTTTTCTTCTTACTGCTATCTGTCGCCTTTTTCAAGGCCCACGACGGATAGCCACATACTCTTAGAGCTCCTCTCAGGTGTTCCACCTCTTCTTTCTTGTCCCCCTCCTCCGAAGTTATTGTCTCACACCTGTTCATAAGGGTTTTGACAACTCCCAACTTCTGATGTTTGGGGTGGTGGGATGCAAAATTCAGGTATTGGTCAGTGTGCGTCTTCTTCCTGTACACTGTGGACTTCACACTTCCATCTTCCTTTCTGGTGAACTTTGCATCCAAGAAGGGCATGCCGTTGTTCTCTTCGTTTTCCCGTGTGAAAATGATGCTACCTGTGGGGTCTACAGTGTTCATGTGTTGTTGTAATTTCTTTGCCTTTCCTGTGTGTACCAGGCAAATTATATCGTCCACATATCGCTTCCAGTTTCTCGGTTGGCAATCGACTGGTGCTGTGGCTATGATTTTCTGCTCCAGGTCCTCCATGTACAGGTTCACAACAATGGGGGACACTGGACTGCCCATGGCTACCCCAAACTTCTGTTGGTAAATTTCTCCTCCAAATCTGAAGTATGTCGTCTCCAAGACAAATTTCAACAACTCCATGATGTCGTCTACGTTTATATTTGTTCTCTTCTTTAGTGTCTTGTCATTCTCTAGTCTTTTTCTGATGACTTTGCAAGCTTCTCTGATTGGGGTCTTCGTGAACAGTGACACAACGTCATATGACACAAATGATTCTCCTTCTTCCATTCTCAGCTTTGTCATTTCTTTCACCAATTCTTGTGAATTTTCCGTATGGTGTTCTGTTTTTCCAACAAGTGGTTGTAGTATGTTGGCCAATTCTCTGGATACTCTGTATGCTATTGTCTGTGTGTAGTCGACAATTGGTCTGAGTGGCACCTTCTCCTTGTGGATTTTTGGTGATCCATACATCCGTGGTACTTTTTCTAGCGTAGGATATAAGTACCAGTACTGATCTTTGGTGATCTTCCCCTCCTTCTCCAAGGAATTTACCATTCTGATGAGTTCTGCCTTATATTTCTTGGTCGGATCCTTCTTTAACTTCTCATATGTCGCTTCGTCACTTAGCATTTCTTTCATTTTGTCCTGGTATTCTTTCGTTTCCATGATGACTGTGGCCTTTCCCTTGTCCGCTGGGAGTATGGTGATGGACTTCTCCTTCTGCAGCTCTTTCAAGGCTGTTCTTTCTTGTCTGGTTAGGTTCTGTTTTGGAACTTGTTGTGCGATCACTGCTACAGCTGGGTAGATTTTGCATCGTCCGGGTGTGGAAAGTCATGGGCAGAAACCATGGAGGAAGGATTCACCTTTCAGTGCATTGGATGTTGGAAGGTGGAGTGTTTGCAGAAGGAGATAGTTAGGTTGACAGATATTGTGAAGGGAATGGAGATGGGAATTAGCAAGGAGGCAGGTCGAACGGAGAGAGACGACAGGGAGAGAGGTGAGGATACTGCAATACTGAAGGAGAATAGCAGTGGCAAGAAAACTGAGGAAAGGAGATTGAGAGGAGAGAAGGTGATTGGAGGGGAAGAAATTGGAAAATCGACAACAGAAAACGTGACAAGCGTGAAGGTGACAGGGAAGAAAGTGACTGTAGAGAAGGAGGGAGGGAAGATGGAACGGGAGAGGAGAGAGGAAAATGAGACGGGACGAAAGAAGAAGGGACGAAGGGAAGTGAGAGCAAATGTGATAGAAGAGAAGTCGATAAAAGGGACGCTGACAGGAGGAAAGGTGACAAGAGAAAAAGCGACAGGAAAGAATGGATCGGAAGAGAATGTGACAGGAGAGAAGACGGCAGGGGGGAAAGACAATAAACAGACAGATGCAAACCGAAGAAGGAGCTATTCTAAGGCAGTGATTGAGGGGGCAATGAGGAAAGAGAGAGTGTTTATGGGTGACTCCATTATGAGAAAGACGGACAAGACACTGAGCGAGGGGAAGGACATCGTTGTTTGTTTACCGGGGGCTAGGATTGAACATGTAACTGACAGGGTAGAGAAGGTATTGGGACATGGCAAGGGGGGGGTCTATACTGGTACATGTAGGAACAAATAATGCAGACAGGGAGGGAACAACTGCGATAGTACAGAAGTATAGACAGTTAGTGAGGAAGCTAAAGAAGACGAGAGTCGAACAGGTTATTTTGTCAGGAATTTTGCCAGTAATGGGAGGAAGGGGGGCAACGTATAGAAACTGCAAGAGGATGGCGATCAATGCACTAGCTGAGCAGATGTGTGAAGAAGAGGGGGTGGGATTCACAGATTTATGGGGATACTTTGTTGGGAGGGAAGATATGTACATGAGAGATGGCCTCCATCTTAGTGGAAAGGGGGCAGCAGTTTTCTCAGAGAATCTGCTGCAATCTGTTGACAGTGGGACAGGTTGCATCTATTTAAACTAGATTCGCAGGGGGGACTCACAGAAAAGCCTGAAAATGGAGGCATAGATAAAGACAGCACAAATAAATCAACAAATAACAGTCTGGAAAACTCTTCTGAAGCTGGATATAAATGTGTTTGTTTAAATGCAAGGAGTATAGTAAACAAAAGAAATGAACTAAACATTATGGTAGAAGATATTGACCCTCATATAATAGGTATAACCGAATCCTGGACCACCACCGATATATCAGATGCTGAATTGGGACTGACAGGATATGTAATGTTTAGAAAAGATAGAATAGGAAGAAAGGGAGGTGGAGTTATTTTATATATTAAAGAATCTATCCAGGCTTATGAAATAAAATTAGAAAGAGAAGCAGATTGCGAAGAAGCTGTTTGGTGTAACATAGTTACAGGAAACTTAACGTTAACAGTTGGGTTAGTTTATCGAAGTCCAAACATAAGCATACAAGAGAATGAAAAAATACAAAACGCTATAAGGGAAGTAAGCAAACGGGACTGTATTATTATGGGGGATTTTAACCACGGGCATATACAATGGAAATCTCTACAGAGTATGGGGGGAGAGGACCACAAGTTTTTAGTTTTAGTTCAAGATACATTCCTTTCTCAACATGTGCTAGAACCAACCAGGGGTGAGAATGTGTTAGACATAGTTTTGTCCTCACAGAATGAATTAGTTGACAATGTCAAGATATGTGAGCCACTGGGGAGTAGCGATCACAACCAGATACATTTTACCATCAAAGTAAAATCAGAAAGGAATAGCAAAAAGCAGTATAGGAGAAATTTCCACAAAGGAAGGTATAAGGACATGAGGAAATATTTAGCAAAGATAGACTGGAATAAGACACTGAAAAATAAAACGGCAACAGAATGCTGGAATATATTAAAGAGTGAAATTAAGTGCATAATCGATAAATTTGTACCCTTAAAAAAACAAGGAAAACGGTCCAAAAAGAAACACTTATCGAAAGAAGCCATTAGAAAAATTAAGTATAAACAAATGATGTGGAAGTCATATAGATGTACTGGAAATGATGAAGACTACAACAATTATAAAGAAGCACTTAACCAAGCTACAGCTGAAATTAGAAATTCAAAGAGAAGCTATGAACAACAATTAGCTAGTAATATAAAACATGACAGCAAGAGTTTGTATGCGTATGTTCGAAGCAAACAGAAAGTTCAAGATAAGGTCGGTCCTCTAGAAGATAGTGCTGGAAATATGATATCAGAGGGATTCATAATGGCAGAAGACCTGAATGAGTACTTTAGTTCAGTGTTTACCAGGGAAGATATTAGTTCACTGCCAATACCAGAGGCTAAGTTCAAGGGGGCAGATTCAGACTATTTAGGACAATTAATTGTAACCCCGGAAATGGTAGCTAAGAAAATAAGGGCTATGAAGGAAAATAAATCACCTGGAGTGGATGGTATTCCACCCAAACTACTATTGGAAATTGTAGAACAAATTAGCATACCACTTGCAACAGTTTTCAACTTGTCATTAGAAGAGGGAGTGGTTCCTTTAGAATGGAAAGAAGCAAACATTATACCGTTATTCAAAAAAGGTTCGAGAAACAAGTCAGAGAACTATAGACCAGTGAGTTTAACATCAGTGATTTGTAAATTATTAGAAAGACTAATTAAAGATCACATGGTGGATTTTCTTGTTAAACAAAACTTGATAAACCCATCTCAACATGGTTTTTTTAAAGCGAGGTCATGCTTAACAAATATGTTATGTTTTTTGGAAGACATCACTAAGTGGGTAGATGAGGGAACACCAGTAGATATCGTCTACTTAGATTTTCAAAAAGCTTTTGACAAAGTACCACATCAAAGATTACTGCTTAAACTAAAGGCCCATGGCATAGGAAATGGTATAATAAACTGGATAGAACAATGGCTGATTGACAGAAGACAACGTGTAGTAGTTGATGGGGAGGCTTCAAACTGGAAATCGGTATTGAGTGGGGTACCACAGGGATCAGTATTAGGTCCTATATTATTCTTAATATACATCAACGATTTGGATGATGAAATAACAAGCAAGGTGTTGAAATTTGCGGATGATACAAAAGTGTTTAGAAGGATTAAAAGTGATGGAGATAGACAGCATTTACAAGATGATCTTGACAGGTTGATGAAATGGTCTGAAAAATGGCAAATGATGTTCAATTTTGGGAAATGTAAATGCCTCCACATAGGACATGGGAACGAAGAGGTAGAATATACAATGGGGGGTACTGTACTAAGTACTACTGTAAAAGAAAAGGACTTAGGGTTAACCGTTAGTGCTGATATGAAGATTTCAGAGCAGTGCGGAATTGCAGCTTCAAAGGGAAATCAAATCCTTGGATTAATTAGGCGAAACATAACGTATAAGGAAAAAGAGCTAATAATACCGCTGTACAAAACAATAGTTAGGCCTCATTTAGAATATTGTATTCAAGCGTGGAGGCCATATCGCAGGAAGGACATAGATATGCTAGAAAGAGTGCAGAGGAGAGCAACTAAAATGATACAAAATCTGAGGGATCTTAGTTATGAAATACGCCTAAAAAAATGCGGTTTAACAACACTAGAGACCAGGAGATTGAGAGGAGATCAGATAGAAGTGTTTAAAATATTGAAGGGTTATGAAAATATTGATAGAAATATGTTTTTCTCAGTTAAGAAAGATAGAAGGACTAGAGGACATGATCTTGCATTAGCAAAGGAGCAGAGTAGATTGGATATAAGAAAGTTTTCATTTTCACAAAGGACTGTAAATGAATGGAACAGATTACCTGCTGATTGTGTGGGTGCTAGTAGCGTGAATATGTTTAAAAATAAAATCGACACATACCTCAGACGGGCGGGATACACATAGATAAAAAGGTCGGACTCTCGAAAAGCCAAGGGCTTCCTTGTCCACCTGCTACCTAGAGTTAATTCTCTGGGTGGCAATCTTGTTAAATCTTGTCTTGTTAAACTTTTGCTGATTTCAGAACTCCCGCGATATCTGCACGAAGTTTGTCTTTTTGTTCTTGTGATAGTTTCCATGTCGCTTGTTCTGCCGCTACGACGAACTCCTCGGTTGGTACTTTTTTTGGCGTTACCGCGTAATTTAGTCCCTTCGCTAATATCTTATTCTGGGCCCCGGACAGTTTGTATTTCGACAGATTTATCACCCACCTTTTTAGCTGTGTTCCGGTAAGGTCAACTTCGTTTGTTCTGTCTCTCTTCGCTTCCAAGCGCCGAATTTGTTGTTGGTGGCGCCATTTTGTTTTCTTATGCGTACTCTCGCTGACTTGCGCGGTGTGGCGCGTGACGTTTTGTTGTTCTTCCCTTGACAACGAAGTAAACAGCTTCGTTTCTAGGGCGAGTTTCTTCTCTTTAAACGTGTCCAATTTGTTGTTTATGACACGTATTCTCTCTCTCACTAGTTCCTTCCTGGCTTTGTCCACTATTCTCCTCGCATTCGTCGTGTTTATCGGGCATTTCAGACTGAGACTGGGAGGTGTTACATTGATGTCTTTGCAACGTAGCGTAAATACAAGATGATTTCTGTGGCGCGAAACCTTTCTGGTCAATTGTTCGAGTTTCCTCACGTCTTTGACACAATCTTGTCCATATTTTTTCCTAAGATTACTGAACATTCTTCAGGATAGTTCGTTTTCAAATTCGAAACTTTCATTTTTCATATCCAAGAATCATGTTAAATTACCTGGTAGAGGCTTTCGTTGACGTGTCACGTCGACTTCATCAGTACCTATGACGCTGAATTACGAACTGCCTCACGTGTACGATGACGTCATTCAGCGTCATAGGTACTGATGAAGTCGACGTGACACGTCAACGAAAGCCTCTACCAGGTAATTTAACATGATTCTTGGATATGAAAAATGAAAGTTTCGAATTTGAAAACGAACTATCCTGAAGAATGTTCAGTAAAAATTGAATGGTTATATATTCACGTAGCTATAAGTTATAGTAAGCAATTAGTTGACAATATCCTCGCAAACCAGGTGTGGCAGTTGACGACATTATCCCTGGCAAATTTTGAACCGTATAAACCTCGAACCCCACATCATATGATGGTAGGGGTGGTTTGATTTAATGCGAAATGCACTTGTTTGGACGTTCTTTGAACTTTGCGAACCCACAAGACCACCTTTAAATCCTTAAGACATGACAAGAAAACCATTGATTTCTGACGCTGTATAAATCCACGCATCAGAAAAAAGCACAATATCTACCTACCCTAACATTTCCCTCAGGAAAATCAAATCACTCTGAAGATAAGCTCAGCCAATACTATCGATTGCCGGCAGGTTCCGGTGGTTTGGGAAGTTGACGTAGCTTACATAATACCGAATGGGTAATTATATTGGGATTCCTTTAACTTGAGCGCAAGTCGGACAGTTGTCTGCATTGTTCTCACGGGTCTTACGGCGAAGTCAATTATGCGTTTGATTCAGCTAACTTCCATACAATGAGTAGACGATCTTCCCGGGGTAGTCAATACCCCTGGCTTGCGAGGATGGCCTGAGCTGACGTTGACACCTATGCGTATATCATGTCCTAGCCTGGGGCTCACCTTCGGGAGTTGCACCAGCAGCTCGCACAACAAGACGGGGTCTTCCGGAGCTCTTTCCCCCGCGCTGTCATTGGACCGAGGCCGCGCCGGAAGTAATTGTGTATAAAGCTGTGCGAAGCCCCGGTAGCAGTCCACTGATTTCTGGGCGTATTTGTTCAGTTCCGTCACCTGTCAATGTGATGTTGATATATACTGCATACGCTAGATTTCGCTGATCATGCAATCTACAGGTCTTGCAAACAGCTTCTTCATTAATGAATGAAATAGTGGCCGGAAGTGACTTAGCGAGCATGACATTACCGGAAGTAATCAGGACGATTATTTCGAAATTTGCACTTGAGAACGGTTAACTTATGTGATGTATTAAATTACTTTTATAATGACGTCGCGATTACGTGACTATTAAGCCATTGATGGAGTAATTACGTGATTTTTTGCATAGCAACCAGGTTAGTCAAGCTTGAAAAATGACTGACGCACATGTGATGCTTTTGAACATGACATCGTATATTTTGTTGTAACTGATGGAACCATTAAGTCGTGGTTTGCCTGCGTCACAACCACAATTATGCGCGACACCTCCGTCTCACTTTGCCTTACCAACAATGTTAATAAACAATCCCGCATACAGTTGTCGCTTTTAAAACTTTATTTACATAAAGAAACAACGTTTGGAGCCATAATTTCAACAAACGTATACGAAGGAATGTCCCAACAGTCCACGTGTTCGGCATTTATTTTGATAGCACCTGAATGACAAGACGACTGCGTAGGTGTGAGTTGAAGACGAACGTCTTCTCGGAGTCTGTGCCGTCCAGGTGTCCGATGTTGCCGCGGAACGTGAGGGTAATGGTCTGGCCTTCGTGAAGGTAGACAACTGCACTTGGGCCAGGACCCAATGTATAGCCATCTTCTGCCAATTCCTGCCAACCGAACAAGGCAAATAATATGAAATATTCAGCTTAGGAGACGACCAGTGACAACTGTCTACAGTCTATGTGAAGGCTTTCAAGGTAAAACTCGCTATGTCGATGTTTTACACACGCTTACTTGTGTTTTGTGAGCGAATGATAGCAAGGGCAGAACAATTGTTTGTATATTATTACCTTTTTCCCTAGAACACACATTTTGGTTTTCCAAGGATGGGGTATTAACTGTTGCTCAACCAGATGTTTCATGTCAAAGTAAAGTATGTGATTTAGTAATTGTGACAAGACAGCATTAATTTCATATTCGCAAGTTTCATATCCACATAGATTAGCAGTGCCCGAAACTGGGGCTCTGGACCATTTTGTGTCCGTCCAAACTGGAGAATAATAGCAGTGTCACGGACACGGGTCTAGTAGAATCCTTGTATATCTGAATATTTTGTGAAAGGATCCCTGTCATGACCATAAGTTCCTTGTGCCGTAAATAGGTATCAGTACATTTGGTTTTCCTTTTTATTCTCTTTCTCGAAAAACGTATACGGAAAGAGCACTACTATCTAAGGCATTATTCGGAGATTATCAACACTTTGCAAAACAACATGTAGGAGAAGACGCATGATAGCCAACTCAACAAATGTTGATTTATTTCCTCCAACACGCACCTGCAGAGTGTGCCCAGTTTTCGAAGAGCATACGCATTGTAGGATGACGTCGTTGTTGTTGGCCTCCTTCTGAAGCAGTATCAACTGACATGCTCGTTCGACGAGTGACGTCTCCAGATGTTGCGCGATTAGCACCGGATTTGACCCGGCTGGGTTGTCGACGGAGCGAATGACCATAAAACTGAGAAATGAACGTTATATGTACAAATATAATAACAGTTGGCTCTCTTTTTTCCCCGTTATCACTGAAACATGTAAATGACTCTAAATAATTGCCTTTGTGTGCTTTAAAACACACCGCCAGTTGATAGATCAGAGGCCTATGGTCCAAGGAAGCACACGAACACATAAATAGGCGAATCGGCGCCTGGGAGGAGATGTAGTGACACTGCTTCCAAGATAGAGTATTACTATATAGATACGATGGAAATGTTCACACAAGTGCCAGTTCGTAGGCGGCGTACCCGTACGTCTTACGTGGAGCGCGGCAGCGCAGTAGTTAGACCACCGGATTCTAAATCTAGAGAACCGGCACTCAAGTACTCTTGCTGCCAGTTCGAACCTTGGACAAGTTCGTTCGCTCAACGTTGCTCCCGTTCACTCACTGAGTACCTAATAGTCTTCGCGCACTAATTTCAGCGTGGGTGAAGAAAGCACGGGAGACATTCCTTATGGTTTTGCGTGTTTTGAACAATGATGTTTTGCATTAGATTTTTAGTTACGATATGCAGTCCGCGTTTGGAAAATGGCAGGCGACAAACAGAACAGCAGCAGTAATAATAGAGTAAGCACCCTGGGCGCGTAACCAAATAAGACCACAATTTGTAATTAGATTTCCTTCCAGCAGACAACACCACATACCGATGCATTGGGTTGTGCGCATGGAACGTGACAACATCCTGTTTCTGTGTCGGAACTACCCGGGTGTCCGATACAGTCCACCGACCTTTAGGAACTTTGCACAGTAACTGCGTCACCTCCTTCGGTTTATCTGAATATGCACACAACACATCCATGGCACATTAAGCGAGCTGCCCACGCTAGGTGTCGTATCTACAATGCAGTATTGAGTTCAAGGCAGTCCAGAATACATGGAATACGGGATAAGTTCGGGTGTCTGTAATATAAATGTACGGTATATATATAGATATATAGGTTTTAGTGTTGACAGGGATTTCGGAGCTCAGTAGATTTTGCAAAACGGGGCCAATATTTGCGTGAATCAGAAATAAAAGTGACGGATATTAAAGAACAGTATATTATTTATTTTAAAGCGCATTTTAAACAGCTGCAATACTGCTGTTTTATGAGTAATTGCACGTATTACGTTATGTATTCGCTAGAGTACGTACATCATTTATCTAAACACCATTTTCATGTATTTACTTCTTCAAATCGCACTTTAAGCGCGCAGTTACACATCGGATTCCCCGCCGAGAATACTACTGGGTCGAATAAATGAGGTACTGTTTCGAAAGTTTGAACAATGCTGTTCACGTTTCTTCAGTTCACTCAATGATATAAATGAGTATCTAGCTACAGATAGTTATGGGTATATGTGCGTGAATAGTCATGAAGCAGTAATCCGAATATCTTTAAGAGAAGTCGAGTTGGTGTTGGAATGAACAGGAGATCTACCAAGGTTCGGTGATATATAAAGCATTGTGAGCAATCCCAACGACTGCATGCTGCGATATATATTAACTTTTAAACAACGAACGTTGATTTGCAGACCATGATGATGATAAATTATCTGAACGTCTAAGTCAGTCATATTAATATAAACACACTTATACAGTTGCGGCACCATTAAAATATTATACCACGTTTGCTGTATGCCGACCCAAACGCGGTAGCTGGTCGCGGTTTCGGGCATCCCGACGCTCCCTGGCGCTTTATAATGGCAGTTCTCGGGCGTCCCTGGCGGTCGTGGATGATACTCGACATACCCATATTCACCCTGATGAGTTTTCCAGACGTATTTGGTGACGTGGACGAGTAGGAGATGATTGGGCTGCAAGCGACGAGGTCTTCACAATGCGGCAGTTTCAGGCCCTTCACGACTGATATGGCGGCGGAGTCGACCGGCTGAATCTACGGGTAAATAGAACATTCAGACTGATAACGTTTTGTATGATTATAAGAAAACGTGACCTACAAAGTTTCTTAAACTTCTCACCTGCTGTTACTATCATTTCATTGAAATGCTGGTCGAGTTTAGTTAAAATCTAATATTTCTAGCTCTCGTAAAATGCCTGTATGTGTGACACCCATTAATATTTACGAATGGGTGCAGGCAGCAATCCGGCTAAAGCGTCAACTAGACAAATTGCTGCCAAATACCCCTCCGCTTAGTAAAATCAGCTACTAATGTACCATTTTATTGTCAACAGCTTCTACAATCACACCGGGAAATCTGACTACTCAAATGCACTTTTGTCAGAGCAGGTGAATTTTGTAAAACAATCATTTCTCAAAATTAAATTGCACTTTTTCCAAGTAGGAAGTCCAATAGTGTCCTGACCCCAAATCTTAGGCTTGTCCGACTGCGTGGACTCCCGGTGAAGAGATGCTGGCGGTGAATACACCGTTTGTCTATTACCATCAGATGACGTCACTTATTTTGATGGTAGGAGAGCCAGTATATGTTGCGTGTACAATGAATGATATAATATTATAATAAGTATGTGGTCTATTAGATAATTCTTTGTAATAGCTTTACAGAAAAACAAAGGTACCCTAAGTTAAAAGTATATGAAAACGTTTACTGTCATGATCTTTGAACCCGCGACCTAAACTTTTCCTTTGGCAAATCCACTTTATTTAATTTGTAGTGTAAGTTTAAAAGTTGGTTCGAATGCTGCCAAGTCTACCAGGGAGTGAATCGTAAAGCGATTTGAGCATTAATAAGACTATATATCGCGCTATAAAAAAACTTTGCTTTTTATTTTTAACTACTAACGTATATAAACAAAGTCCGGAGAAGCGCTCGTGTCGAATGAAAAAAATGGTAAAAACATATATAATTAGATGGCATAGATGACAAGGCGACAAGGCGTACCTTGACTGATATTGGCGTGTTGAGAATGTAAGTGCCGCGTTCGTAGTCGATACAGAAGCGGTTGTCGACGGATGGACAGATGGCGCCGCCTCGACGAGTCACCAAGAACTGTTCCTGCTTGACACGCGTGATCACGCACAGTGTCACGCCAACCGTGTCCAACCTCGCCTCGACGAACTTGAGGTCCTGCAGCCGCAATGAACTGTCATGACTCCGTGTCACAGTAAGATATATGTAGTAAGTACAGTTAGCACTAAGTACTCTAGCAGTAACAGCAGCAGCAGCAGCAGCAACAGCAGCAGAAGTAGCAACAGCAGCAGAAGTAGCAGCAGCAGCAGTGGCATTATATCCAATCTATCGGGGGCCTTAAAGGGAATAAAAACATCTATTGCTTGAATTCATATTAAATTAGATCCTGCTATATATTTCCATGTCCACCAAGCCAAAAAAATCCCCCAAAATCGAAGAATTAGAAATTCCACATTTTATGCTGTACATCCGGACATTTTCGAATATGCATATTTTTGGCGCGCTTTTCGGGATGCCGAGATGTGACGTCAGAGTTGACTCTGCCGATACAGCGACCGCTTGTTTACATTCATTCTCAGCAATATGACAGCAGAGGTGGCTGTGTAATGCGAATATCATCATGGTTCATTGTGCGGCATTCGGTTGTAATGCAAACTCTTCTAAACATAGAGCAACACACAATTTTTTTCGGTTCCCTACGGATCCAGTTTTATTGAAGAAATGGATCGCCAAAATCAAGCGAGCTAATTTCAAGCCGACGAAACACAGCCGGCTTTGCTCCGCTCATTTTGAGAAAAGCTGTTTCGATCGCGATCCGGAGATGTTGGCAACCCTTGGATATCTTGGTGCTCGAATATCATTGAAAAGCGATGCAGTCCCAACAATATTCCCGGCAGTAGAAGCTGCATTGATGCCGTCAATCCGCAGAAGACAGGCGTCGGCACGGGCAGGATCGACGGCCGCTTTGCCCGAGTCGAAGGCAAGCGGGTCTCGCAAGCGTTGTTCCAGTGCCGCAGGCTCCGCTGCCGCTGTGACTACAGCCGGCTCAGCAACTACACCCATGGCTTCTTTGGGGTACCAGGTTCCTTCGACGAGTGGTGAATTTACGAGGTCTGCTTACCGAAAGCGGCAACGAATCAAGGTAATTCTTACATGTTATATCTACTATTATTATTCTGTAGGTCTAGTATAATGCCTGGACTGGACGGTCTCGTGTGTGTCAAGTGTCAAAATAAGTTATTCAACTTATTGTCATCGTATCCCATTGGTTCCAATCATATCACGGAACTCTTCCTAAGTATCTGATATTCTAAATATTGTAGTTATGCACGATACTACTATAATAAATCTACATATACTCAGTTTTGTGGAAAATTTGATAGTGTAATCAAATCGATTCAGGTGACTGTTTTTATCATTATCATGGTTACAGGAATGTAAGGCATTTAATTAATCTATTTAGTTTTACATGCAAATAAGAAATAATTATTTTAATTATACTCGTTGCCGAGTCAGGTTAGTCTGTTATAATGTTTTTTAAACCGTAAGAAGCAATACTTGGATATAGAACATTGCAATGTGAATTTGCAGATGGAAGAATAATTATATTTTCAAATGTATTTAACGTTGAATTTGCATAAATTAATTATTATTTTTCATACATAACATTTGTTGTTTTTTAAATGACAATACTTGGACTTTATGAAAGTGCCATGCATTTTGATCAACATCAAATATATGTACACATAAAGTACCATGCATAAGTTATATATTTAAAACAAAAATTTAAAAATTAGGAAGTGGTCTGTCTCACTCTCATAGTTGGAACCAGTTGCTGGCAATCTCCTCCTCTGACACATGACTCACTAAAGTCTTATGTCATCAATGACTTGCTGAAGAATTATCCCCCATCAGTATTCTCTGTAGAAACAGTTTATTACAGTGTTTGGCACCTGTCTGCTAATCCAGCTAATTGGACTCCTTTGTTGTGACTCCTCCACTTGACTGAGGAACTAAGTGTAGTGTTTGCCCAAGTCAACTGATCAAAGATCAAATCTAATTAATTACCAGTTGACATTGCACTTTGTAGGTCTTTCCTGCTATGAATAACAAATACACCAGCCACCTCCAGCTGGCCCACTGCATTCTCCCTCCAGTTAAAATAGTTATCTGAACCTGATCTACTGGTAATTAAAGCATGCTAGGTGGAAATGGCAGGAACTGGGTAACATGGATGTGACATGTCGGATACTTATTATTACTATAATTAACCCATGCAATTAACCCATGCCTAATATCACCCTGATCACCATTGCAATTGGTAAACCTTGCAGGTAGATGTGATTAATTATTATTAATATTGAATGGTTACCACATTGAACACCCTGTAGATTACAGTATGTATTCATCGAGTTAATAATCTATTATGTTTAAGTTTTCAAAAGTAATGTTTTCAATAAATATAATTCTTACAGTAGATGCAGCTTTCATAACACACACTATTGTAACACACAAGTACTGTTACATTTGTTACTATAGAATTCTTACAGTAGATGCAGCTTTCATAACACACACTATTGTAACACACAAGTACTGTTACATAACACACACTATTGTAACACACAAGTACTGTTACATTTGTTACTATAGAATTCTTACAGTAGAGAGCAGCTTTCATAACACACACTATTGTAACACACAAGTACTGTTACATTTGTTACTATAGAATTTTTAATATTTCAATAGTAATTTATTGATTTGTATTTTCATAACTCCAGTGCACAGGTGAATTACATTACAGTGTCATATATTGCTATTGCCTAGTTTCCATTTTATTACAGTTGAATATCGAAGACAATGTACATCATGCAATATATACTATTACATTTGAAGGTATTATCATTACATTTTGAATTGGAACTACAGTATGTACCGAGATAAATATTTAGAACAAAAATATAACTATTGTATCTTGTATTATCTACTAACAACGTTTACGGATAGAACATATTTTTCATTTTATGTCTGTATAACATGAATGAATGGAAGACAAAAGAAATGTCACTGCAATTTAATAGATTGCAATCAGTGTAATTACACCTTACTGCTTGGTGAATTGCTAATTACTGGCACAAGTCATGTTTTTTTAAACAGAAGCTCAGAAATGTACCAAGGACCATTATTCGGCTCCCACATTATTCATGGGATGGATGTTGGCAATCATAAAACCTGGATAAACTAGTTCAATAGGATACAGAAAGCATAATTAAATTTCTATTTTGATGGGACATATATTAATAAACATGTATATATATTATATGCCAGTTACTATTACATTGTTTCTGTTATTATATTGTGCTTTGTTCAACTTATTGTTACTAATAGGTATTATTATTATTACACCACTCCTGGAGCAGGCTTCCTATTGTGACTATAAAATTGAGTATTGCAGGATTGTTCATGTCTGCAGTCACATATTGTTATGATAGTCACATATTGTTATGATAGTAACTATATCAATGGATAAGGATTCTACTAATGATGTTACAAAATGTCATTAATGAATTAATTTGATTTTTAACTTAATGTTATTTAAAAAATCAAGTAAATTTATCAAATAATAAATATGTTCACATTTGGATGTGGGTTGTTGCCCAGCTACCAAGTGTGAAAATGGTCATTTGTTGTGAAACAATAACAATAAATGCAATGCAAGTTGCAAACCTATCTATTGTATATTTAATAGATGATTAGTTATAACCAAAAATAAAATGTTCACAAGTAATATATTGTCACATTTTCCAGGTAATTGTTTGCATAAAAGTGTAACATAACAAAAGTAACTATGTCTCTGTGTAGATTCTGTAAGCGTAATATCAATTTTTTATGATGTTTTTATCATAGAATAAACAATACATACCTTGCAACTTGAAATAAATTTATTAATTTGTATTTTTCACAGCTAGGCAGTCTGTTCACACTTGGAAGCTGGGCAAATGACTAGACAAATGGATGTACTCCTTTCTGACAAGATGGTAAAAGACAGGATTTTGTTTGCTTTTGTCAGAAACCTACAACAATTAATTTGTTTGCAAATTCTATAAGGGTCATTTGTTATTTCAGTTATTTGCTGACATTCTGACAGCAGCTCGAGATAGTCCACCGTCGACCAAGAATGGGTCATCTGAAGATACAGCAACTGAATATGACAGCTCTCGTACGGATTCCTGTGATACAGAGGATTCCACACCTGAGTCAGTCACAGCATCCACTCCAAAAAGGAGCAGCAAATGCTTTCAGGTTGACATCAGGCCATCAACTCGCACGAGAAGAGTGCAAGCAGTCTGTGCATCAGAGCAGGTTGCTGTGCAGGTGACATCAGCAGTGAGGTCAACGAGTGTGCAGTGCAGTTTGTTGACTGGTCCGATTAGTGACTCGAGTGACTAAAACGGGGAGGAAGTGACATCTGCTGCAGATCCAGAGTATGTTTGCTCTGACAATGAGTCGACTAGTCGTGACAGCAGCAACAGTGACAGCGATGACCATGTCGACCAGTACACTGACACAGAGGAGGGTGTTACAAACAAGACTCCCTTGAGGAAAGATTGCTGCCCTTCCAGGGAGAGGTACTTCTTGGTGGCAGAGTCTTCACTTCGTCATCTTTTCGCACGTTGCCGAAACTGCACTGGCCAAACCAATGTCGTAGTGCAGCAGTTTCTCGGCTCAATGGGAAGTTGCCCTGTAAAGATAATAATTGGTCTGTAGATGTGAAGCTATGCTATTTATTAGCATGTCATAGGTAAAGTGATCAACAAAATGGACTAGATAACTTGTTTATCAATGGGTATTTGCTGAAGCCATATTCTCATCTGCCTGCAGGGGAAATATTCCCATGGGTGTTTTTTGGCTTATAACCATTGTCTGTGCACCGTGTGGTGATTCACATTGTGTTACCAGATCTACACAGTTACCAACATTTGGAATGATTCATCCCAGTAACACTGTGTTATGAAACTTGCTTGATGAATTTGTAATGATTCAATCCAGTAAAACTGTGTTCTGAAACTTGCTTGATGGATTTGTAATAAATATGTCACACAAAAAATGTGATTAAAAATGCTATGTCCTTATGATTTTTATGGACATAGTCATAGGGCACATATATACCCACTGGTAGCATCTCACATATAAGACCCCTAAGGTTACACTAAACCCCTAGGTCTAGGACATAACCCTTCAGGCTATAACCCATTACCATAATTATTCAATTGTTCTGCATGTTGTTTTAATGTTTATTTTAGTTTATTTTGATTATATAGTAGCTATATTGTTATGTGTCAGACTCAGAGTAATAAAATTATTGTTCCACATAAATGACATAATCTAGAGCTGTCATTATATATGTCATGATATTATGGTCATCTCGCGAACAACTGTCCAACTAAAAAAGTGTGGGTTTTGTCCAGAGGGGTGATATCGTAAGTAGCTATAACGTCCTAAACTCGATCCGCATAAACCAGACAACCATGCTTACGACGTTCGACGGTTCGTAACTTTGTGAAGTTTGTCTTTGACAAGTCTGTTTACAATTACTTCGTCCGATGACCTACTTAGCTACAACCTCTAGCTAACTCTCTGTACAGCTTTGACACCGCATTTTATAATATAACGTCGTACTAAAACGATATCAGTGTTGTTGTCGAAGTTTTCACACCATATGTGTCATTATAATGAAGTTGCAGCTTACCAGTCGGTGTTGACTGAGCGAACATTCACATTGTGATTGTGACTGTCCGACTCCGCATCATCTTCTTCGCTACCGTCGCTGAAATGCTCGGAAAGAGCGGAATCAGACGAATCATCCGCTGTAACCGTTCCCGCTAGTGGCTCAAAATCGTATGATTTCACTTGAAACTCTGGGAAACTCCCACTAGCCATGATGTTACAAGAGAATGGAGAGAACAACAATGGCGATGCATAGATGTCAACAAAGCCGAGTCATCTTTGACGTCACGATACCACGTGATCACCTAGCTCATTAAATTTCAACTTTCTGCGGGAATCTCTACACAGATGGGTTTAAAATAGAATTTTGTCTACAAACGTATTTTTCTGTATTTTTTTAATGTTGTCAAATGTTACATACAATGTTAATCTTTGTGTACACATGGAAAACGGATTTTAGCTAATGCCTTGTTTTTATTCCCTTTAATAAGCTAAGCTCGTCTCAGCGATACTGGTAAGCTTACAAAATAACATCATTTAAAAAAAATATATAATATGCAACATGCACGTACGCTGTACAACACACACACACACACACACACACACACACACACACACACACACACACACACACACACACACACACACACACACACACACACACACACACACACACACACACACACACACACACACACACACACACACACACACACACACACACACACACACACACACACACACACACACACTCCTATAGGCCGGGTGACAAGTTTACAAGCACCTTCATGTCTTCCACAGTCGTGTCTCTAGTCGGGAGGTCTGTCCACAGTCCTTCGGCATCCATCATCCTTACAACGGCCTCCCGGCTCGCCACTCGAGGGGCACAGTGCGGTATCGTCACCAACAACGGAACTGTGATCTTTATCAAAGCAAACGTACAATTAACATACAAATAATTAGTATCACGCGTTGTCATACTGGACAGCAGACGGGAAAAGGAGAGGCGGCCGCCCAAATGAAACGTGGAGAAGCACCACCGAAAGGGAGATGACATCGTGCAGTCTGACCTGGGACACCATCACCAAACGGGCTGCAAACCGGCAGTGGTGGTGTGCTCTTGTGGAAGAGGATTACGCAGGATTACGTGCGCGTGTGCGTATGTGTGTAAGTACGCACGTGCGCCCGCACGAATTCTAGATTTCAGTCCGTTGCATCTATAAAATTAGCAGCTTAATATATGAATACAGATGTATTTGCGTACATATGCATTGTGGTGTGAGTTATTATAGTTGTTGTACCCGCGCGCGTGTGTGTTGCGTGTCGTGTGTTGGTGAGTGAGCGCCTGTGTCAACGAAGCCAACCACGTTGGACCTGCTCTAGGGAACGACACACTCACTGACCTTCTCCTTGACGTCCTTGGCCGTGCCATCGAGTCTGAAGATGTGGCTCACCAACTCGGCGTTGTGACGCAGTTCCACGGTGCCTAGCTGTGGAACGGAAGTGACGTGGAAGGCACCCTGACCCCCGGTCAGCATGTCCGGCAGTGCACGGACCATGCAACACAGAGACACCAACATGTCCCCTGGCTCTACCTCGTAGCTATCAACAGACGCAACGCAACGCAACAACATCGTAATGGTATATCTTAATTAGTTCCGGTATAGTGACAGTAACAGTCATACAATCATTATCATCAGTAATGACAAAAGGTAAAAGTTAGTTCTTTTCGCACGCGCTATCTACGCAGCAAGTTTGATCTCCTGTGAGATATGTTCAACTGCGATTTCTCGTGATAGTATTCAGCCTTGATGCAAACACTGCTCGAATACTTCCCATTCACATTTATATATCCGCCGCTGTCTATTACCAGATATTTTATATGTGTATAACGCACACGCACGCACGCACGCACACGAACGCACGCACGCGCACGTATACAAACGCACGGACTCGCACGCACGCACGCACGAACACGCGTACGCTCTAGGATCCACTGTATATCTGCTGTATCCTCTGCAAATTGAGGGTTGGCAGAATCCGGAAAAAGAATGCAAACAAATGTTAATTTAGTATTTTGTATATGGGCCCTCCATTGGTTTATAGCCTATGTGTAGGCTGGTCGATAGCTTGATTTGCACAAGTAATTTCCCTTTTAAGTATTGTATAAATAGCCGAGTTACCCGGCGTTGTCCGGGGGAAAGGCAGCCGCCTGCGTTAAAACTGTTTTGAAATTGTGACACTCCACCGAGATCCCTACCGCCTCGGATGAATTTCAAAAACATATTAATCTACGAACCACACTGATGGGCCCGCTTGGTCGCGTACAAAATGTCAGTCCCATACATACACAACTAGGGGGTATAGGTCCACAGACAAACACATAAATACACCAATAGACAGGGAGCAGACAGACAGAGAATCGTATTGTTTTATAATAACAATATATATTATGTTGTTAAGGGCGCAATTGGATATATAGAAAGTTGGCTTACGCCAGCTAATAATTCATGTAATTGGTAACGTCAATTGTAAGTATTAATTTTTGCACTTGTTTATTAAACTGACTGCGGATATTATGCCCGTTGTCACTCTCTGACTGAATGTCTAGTTGGTACGGTGACTTAGAGTCGACACGTCTCGAGTCGAGTATAGACGTTCGTCAGTTGCAGTGGCAGTGAATCATGAGTGATGCTTACTCGTACAGTTCACTATCACAAATATTGGCTAATTCTCGTTGAATTTATACACGGCTAGGCCTGTGCGTTCTTGTTGCCAACTGCGATAGTGTAATACGTATGTTCGTACAACAACTTTGGAATATTCACCTTGATACCCCAAAGCACGTGTATGTTGTTATGGTTTTCGTATTCTTGGGATGCCGATCTCGCGTAAAGCACATGACCGAAATGGCGTCAGGAAGTCGACAGCGCATTTGGCTTTGGCCAGCTAAACACGATATAAAAATCAATCTTTTTGATGATTAAACAAGTACGCATTTTTTGTTAAACAGGCTGTGCGCGCTAGTTAAACTATTCACACATTACACATGCATCTGAACATAAAAGAACCGGATTGGTGATGGACAAACCAACAGATTAAGGACTTTTAAACTATTCACACACTACACATCGCGACATTACAACGGGGATTCGCGATGGGCTAAGTTAGTTGAGGAAGCGGATTTAAATACTCACACGTATCGCGGCCAGTTCTTGGGATTCATGACCTTCTCCTCCTTCTCCTCCTCCTCCTCCGCTGATTGCTGCCTTCTTCGCTCCTCCTCCGCCCGGCGCCTCCCCCTCTCATCCTCATCCTCTCTCTTGCGTCTCTCTTCGGCCTCCCGTTTCTCCATTAGCACAATTTCTGCATCGGCTTTGCGCTTTGCCTCGGCCACAGACTGAGCCTGCTGTGCTATCGCAAGTGCTGCCTCCGCTTCTCTCATGGCTACCTCCGCGTTGTACGCCATGGTTGCTGCCTCCTCCTCCAGGAGCGCCACCTGTTCTACGGCGCGGATGACATCAGCATTTGCCGCTGCTGCAGCAGCGCGCGAGGCGGCAGCTTTGGCCAACAGCGCTTTCTCCTGAGCGGCGTGATCGGGCGTGTCTGAAGAGGAAAGCTGACATATTGAAAGAAACGGAAAACGGTAATAATAAATGCATTTATCCGATGTTTGTTTATAAATCCGTTCACTAACATTCTTTTGAGCTTATAATGCCGAGTTTGCTTTTTAAGATCCATTTCGTTCCTTAACAGTTCCAAACTGTCAACATCAAGACGTGTTACTGGGACACTTTTGCTGGTGTTGCACGGAAATCGTGTCCTCGTTGATATGGTTCAGATTTTTGCATTTTTATAAAACTCCTTAAATTTACTAATGGGTTTTGTTCAATGATGAGTTTTGTTGTGTGAGCTGATTATTTTAGTGAAACCCTGCTGGTTACTGTAACGATGCCTATTGATGACATGACACCTAACATACAAAAGTATAGTGATTTAAACAGACACGTCTGCATGTGTAATACCAGTTAAATAATGGCCCATTCATATATACCCACATTGATTAACTTCCACGGAACTCGTTGCATGAACAATGCTGCAGAGCAAGATTAATGTTATATGTTTCTATTTATCAGATTGTAGCACATAGCTGTAGGCCGTACGCCACTCATCCACTCACTCACTCACTCACTCACTCACTCACTCACTCACTCACTCACTCACTCACTCACTCACTCACTCACTCACTCACTCACTCACTCACTCACTCACTCACTCACTCACTCACTCACTCACTCGAGCCATCTCGTGGCTACTACAATTCTTCTCCAGACGCCTCTCCCATACGTGTCTGTTTGAACACCTCTTGCTCCAGGCCTACATTTTCATTCAGCGAGTAAATATAGGTAAAAGGTGGTATACTCTTGCTTCCTGTTCTATGCGCTGGCTGGATGCTCTTAAACGCAATTTCAATAATCTAGCTAGCGATATCCATCAAGTCTCAGTTTTATTTTTGAAGGTGTCTTGGTGTCTTTGGTTGTAGAATTGATCTAGGAGCTGATGCAGAACCCAAACCTCACCCATGCACAACAGGCAAGAACGAGAAGTCTATTATATCATCCACAGCCACGTCGGGCAGAGCACTGGATAATAATAATAATATATTAAATTTGTTATAGCGCCAGATCCACAACTGTTCGTGGCGCTTTACAATACATCATGTGTCATGATCATTAAACTAAAATATTAGTACTAAAACAGTCATTTAAACTAAAAAAATTGCCATACAATAGTAATACAAATATTAATAAATAAATTAAGTAAAAGGCAACAAAATATTTGCAATATGATAGTAAGATGTTAACTTAAAATAAACACAGTATACTGATTTTATAATATTATTAATAAATTACAATGCATAAGTTATTCACTAAAATATAGTAGTATAAAATCAAATAAATTAATACATAAATAGTTTTTAAATATTACTAATATAAATAAGTTCACTGGATCACTGAGGGCAGTCACAAACAAGCTACTAGCGTTCGTCTAGAGTTATATTCTAAATAAATGTGTTTTAGTTGACATTTAAAACTGCTAAGAGTAACCGAATCGCGCCACCGCGAACGAACTGTCACCAGCTTTGACACAAGTACGCGTTGCCGACAACATGTTGTTGTCAGCAGACCGCAGTCATCTAGCGGGTATGTAAGGACAAACGAGATTACGCAAGTAGACGGGCGCATTTTCATGCATTGCCTTGTAGGTAAACACCAATATTTTGAACTCGATTCTGCGAGCAACGGGTAGCCAGGGCAGCTCATGCAACAGCGGAGCAGCACTATCTCTCCGCGGGCGACGCAATATCAGACGAGCGGCCGAGTTGTGAATTCGTTGCAGACGAGCGATGTTGTTTGCAGAAGTTCCGTATATGATTGAGTTGCAATAGTCAAGCCGCGATGTTATTATGGCGTTGACTATGCGTTCCTTCGTTGTTTTAGGAAAAAATCGGCTGATTTAATTAATGTCGCGTAGGTGGAATGCGCACACACTTACGGTTTGTGACGCCTGTTTGCTCATGTTCAGGTGTCTGTCCACGTAGACGCCGAGATTCCGGACACATCGTGAAGCTGCAATCGTACAGTCACCAACACGTATTACAAGTGCAGCGGCCGACTTAGGCACCACTGGAATGTATTCGGTCTTGCTGTCATTCATGCACATGTAATTCCGCGCCATCCAATGTTTTATGTCTTCCAAACATGTTTCCATTCGACGTAAAACAGCAGCATAAGCGGTTGTACTGAGATCAAAGTGGGAGTAGAGTTGTAAGTCATCAGCGTAGTGGTGGTAGTAAAGGCCATGTTTTCTGATGATATCGCCAATTGGTTGCACATACAACGAGAAGAGCAGTGTGCCTAGGACGGAGCCTTGCGGGACACCTGACGAACTGCTGTGATGCATCCACACTGCCATCAAATCCCTTTTGCAGCCGTATCGCAGAAATTCCCGACAATATTTCGTAACTTCTTGAAAAGTTGTCCAGCGCGTGATCCACCCACGTATCTGGTTTCTTCGTCCGTCCCCACTCATTGGCAGATGGAAGCTTGGTACGCATCCCTCTTTATGGGAACATCAAGTATGAGTGTGGACTGTTTTTACTGTTGTGCTAGCATCCTGTTACCTACGCTACTAATGCTATTTCGATAATATTGCGATGATGATTATTATAACGAAATAACGAATAATCGTCACAGTTATTGGTTCGATTCACCCACCACGCACAGGAAGACCTCCGTTACACCTCAGCCGAGCTTGGTGGACATCTCAATACGATTCAGTAAACGTTAATTGTGATCAGTAGATCCTACCATACTAAGTATTAGGATATGTGTGGTACATCAGACATCACTAAGAAAGTCCGAGGAACTTGCGTCATGAGTTTAATTCACAACAGCCATCTTGCTGCTACCGCCATTATGCCATTAAAAACATGAGGGCGGTCGACTGTGCGATCGTTGCAACTCTAGCCCCAACCCTATAACCAATCGTAACTATATCTAACTGTAACTATAACTAACACCAACCCTAATATGATGCATAATCATAATCACAATAATTAATAATAATGTCACGTTATATTCATTTTCTCCAATCATCTTATTGTAATCAACGATTACATATTCAACCGTAATGCTACGGCTGACACATTTCCTTTACGAAAACTCTACAAGCCAGCAAAATGTCATGCTGACATGTTTACAACCACAATCACACACACATTGTTGCACATTACACGGGCACCGTGTCACTGTAATAAACGGTTATTAATTCAACTGTTTCAGAGACTGCCAGTCGTCTAACGGTTCATCGGTTCGCGAATTAGAAGGACAGACATGCACGTTTTATTGCACGGTATTGAACGCTTACAAAAGCAACAGGACCAGTCACTGTTATGCAACATTCGTAATTCAATATGTGTAACTGCTTAACAGTCACACGGGCGTATAATTCATTCGCTATCGATGGTTTTATACAAATGACACGTGGCGGCAGTGTTTCTTCGAAAATCACTACATAAATGTATGCACAGTGCATGTCCATGTCACTATGTCGATTTCTATGAACAGAAAAAAGATCATTAATCAAGACGCGGCTGGTCTTGGTAGCCATTTGCATTTCCACTTGGCTCAAAAATATCCGTACCTAAATTCGATTTTTTCCTTTCGTCTTGTATCAGACTGATTTCGCGACAAAGTGAACCTATATATATATTCGTGCGTACAATTTATATATTTAATGTTGGTGTAATCATCGGATAAACTATGAACGTTTTCCGGGTATAATTGGGGGAACATATATACAAAGGTGGTCCGGTACCAGTATTTTATAGTATAAGTGTATTCACACTCTTGTAAGATACCGCACGTATAACAGAGGGAAAACAAACAACCATTGATGACAAGAATATCTTTGCCGGGTATATATAGTTATGTATGCACCACATCGCAAAGAGATATGCGCCATTTAGAGACGACAGGAAGTTGAGCAACAGGAAGTTGTAACAGAAAGAGTTTCCGCAAAACAGAGAAAGGAGAAGAGATGGAGAGAAAAAGAGAGAGACGCGGGGAGGAGACAGAAAGAGAGAAAGGGGAGTGGGAGAGGGAGAGAGGTGGACAGTGTGAGAGTGAAAGAGAGTGTGTGTTTGTGTGTTTGTATGTGTGTGTGCGTGCGTGTGTGTGTGTGTGTGCGTGTGTGTGTGCGTGTGCGCGCGTGTGTGTGTGAGAGAGAGAGAGATAGAGAGAGAGAGCGAGAGAGAGAGAGAGAGCGAGAGATAGATAGACAGACAGACAGACAAACATACTAGGAGAAAGGGAGAAACAGATAAAGATAGAAAGGGGGCGATGGAGAGACAGAGTGAGCGAGAGACAGAGACGCAGACAAACAGAGGCGGACAGACAGACAGATAGAGGGGGAGAGGAAGAGAGACGGTGGATTTTGCAATACGAGTAGAAGACGAAGGAGAGGAATGGGAGAAAGACGGCAAGTCTATGAACGAGTGGAGTAACGACAACCTTACCTTCATGGTGTGTCGAAGTGCGGCTCATCCAAGATTCCAATCCTTCGTCCTTCAGTTTTCTCTCAATTGTTTTGTTGATCCCAGTCAGCGTTTCACGAACTCGACAAAGATGGCTGCCAAGCTCAACAAGTGGAACTTGTGCCTCATGACCGACCGAGCACACTTTGCGCAAAGCCGTCTTCAGCTGCTCGAAATCGGCGTTTTCACTCAAGCGGGTCGATTGTAGCTTGTCGTGTTCATGGCACAGATCCATATAAACACCAGAGAGACATTCCGTCAGAAATATATCTGACTGTTTGCCGAATGCTTTTGCATCGGCTTCTTGCTCGTGTCCATTTTCCATGTTTGGAGCGTGTTGCATGACTAATTGCACTACTGGTTCAAATATATCTTTGCAGGCGTCACTTCGAGTACATGTAGGCCTATGCCTCATTTACCCAAGCAGCATGACGCGGCTGTCGCTTCGGTGCTGTCTGAATTTTAGCAATACACCTGTCGCGATTGCAACGTAACTATTCACCTAGCGATGTGTCCGACACAGCATGCAGACCTATCGCGACGCCGGATAGGAAACAGTAATGGTAAGGATTTAAGTGCCAAAACATTGGTTGTAATCTGCTAGTGTGTCGCAAACGCCGCTTGTGCCTACGTCGTTTTGCCTGCTTGAGTACACATATACAGCTGCTTGTGTGAGGGACTGTTGTAATCTTGCTGGCCGAGTATTGCAACAAATCGCCGATACAGGATTACGTCGTGGCCCGTTCCGTGCTTCACTGCGCAACTATTGTCGTATTAAAGATTTAATTGGCCGAAATTAATTCATAGTTTGTTTACTCGCTTATTGGACTCGCTCATTCAACAGGGTTTAGTAGGTCTAACTTTGTTTATTTTAGTGATAGCGACCAAACTGTTTAATGCTTCATCCATATGGCTTACATGTTTGCGACCATGCGGTTCGTTGAAGGACATTTGCCCTGTCGTCGCAAGAAGAATGCAGATTAATTAAATTTGTTTAGATTTCGTTAAACCATTCGGACGATACCTCATGTCTTCGCTATCAGAGACTATTTAATTATTTACCCAAAACAAGTAAATAAATATATATATATATATATATATACATATATATATATATATATATATATATATATATATATATAACATTAATAATAATCGGCTAAATATAATGCAACATGAATTAATCCTAACTGGTGTTATCTGACGGTAATATAAATCAACGCTGCCAGACCCTATTCTCTTCTCGCCGAGTTCACGAAGACGTGCGAGAGTTGGCTAACCAATACTATGTAAATATGGCACACTTGACACGGCGTACCTGTAAGGCCTGGAGACTATGGCATTGACAGAAAAAACAACAGAAGAGGATATACGGGTTTGTGAAAACAATTTCATCAGAAGAATTGCGGGAGTGATGAGAATCGACAAGCGAAGAATGGAAGAGCTGATAGAGGAGGGTACTGTAAAAGAACGTTTTAAGAAGAAGTTGGTGAGGAGTCGACTAAAGTGGACTGGACATGTGGAGCGAATGGGAGTAGAACGGTTGGCAAATAAAGCAGACGCCCGGAGAGTGGAGGGGAAAGGAGACGAGGTCGACATGGGCTGCGATTGGAGGATTGTGTAGAAAGATATTTGGGGGATTGGGAGAGGAGTGGAGAACGAGAGCGAACTATAAACGGCAATGGAGA
>OZ023218.1:10960458-10982958 GCA_963995525.1 Escarpia spicata
GAGAGAGAGAGAGAGAGAGAGAGAGAGAGAGAGAGAGAGAGAGAGACATAAACACGAGGAAAGCAAAGGTGTGTAGAGCATTCAACCAACTAAGCACAGTATGAAAATGTACACATTCACTCTACATTAGTTAAGCAGCAGGCTGCGCCCATATGCGGATGCGAATCGTGAACATTAACAAAACACACAAACCAGAAATTGTTACACAACAATGCTACGAACAGTAGGCCTAATATAGTATATACAGTCGTAATTTGCCCAGTCGGTTTAATATAAAACAAGTGTACTTTGATTATAAATCATCGAAAGAGTTTACTTTAATAGGAGTATGTCAATATATATCGAGCCTTCTAATGTTCCCTTGTTTCACCAATTTTGACCGGATCCAGTCAATAATAATGTAATACTGTTACAGTTCTTCCGGTGTTTTCCCAAAAACAAACTAACACATTTATAAAACCGAGTTAGCATATCCTAGTCGACACCGGATATGTATGATTTGTCGCCAAATGAGTCTGAAACGGGCTGAAAAAATCAATCAAAATGAGGATGGCCTTTTAATCTCCAATCTCCGAATCCATTCGATTGGTCATCGGGGACTCCAATCTGGCCCATCAACCGGCCAACGCTGCGCTAATTCGTCTATTGTCCTGCTGGGGTTAACCAGATTTCAATCTTGCAGCAGATTTTGCTCGCTAACACGACCGTCGGCCCAGTTAAACGGTGTTTGATTATTCACAACTACGTCGCTTCGTCGAATCTCTAAATAATTAAGCTAAGCCCACCTTCCGTTTCGCACGGTCGTGAGGTGAGGTCAGCGCAGTGGTGGTCGATCGTCTTGTATACCAACCACTGTTACTGAATCTATCAGCGGGACAGGACCTAGACTCGACACTGCTGCCCGTGGTCGGCCTGTAAGAGAGACCCAGTTCCAGATATCAGTCATTCGGTTCCGACAGTATACTCCGACATATGAAGCAGAACGCCAACGCTGACAACCCTGGCTTGTTTTAATCTGGAGGTATGTGTAATACTTATTGTTATCTGTCTGGTTTTATGACCGGAAATTACTTTTCATAGTACGCGATGTTTTTATCGAAAGCGTTTTAACAAAAACAAGATGTCACATTTTGTGAAATTTCGAATATAATAACAATCCTATGTACATAATTTTATGTCTATAAACACTATCACATTTTCTTGTATCTTTGCAGTTAAATAAACTTATTATTATTTAAAAAAATTTTACTATATTATTTAAATTCAGCCTAGGCCTGCGTTTGGCAGTAGTTATCAAAATAGTACAAAAATGGACATATTCTTTGAAATTGGTAGGAAACATGTAATCTAAGGAACTAATAACGTACGTTTTAATAATATAACTGCAGCAGGACGTTGTGTTTATTAAAATAGTAGCAATGCAATAATCAACATATTGTTCAAATGCAGATGCATACACTATCCTATTGTTTATCCTATTTGCCGATACATTATGCTACTTACATAAACTACATAGAAAATATGACACTGCCTCTTAAAATAATTCAAAGTCAATTCTTCTTGACAAAAAATCGTCCAGTATTTTTAAAAAGACGTCGAATAACTATGCTTTTACACCCTTGTCTCCATGTCCACATTTATGCTGAATACAATACAAGGTGAATATTCTACAGCCGACTCATATGCGTATGTACAGAAATGTAATTGTTATATGCGGTTTCGGAGGTAAACATGGATAAATCGATCATATCCACATTGTTATCGAATAGTATTGATTCGAAGTGCTGTCAGTAGAATGCATGTTTTGTTGCGTCCTCACAACGAGCACCTTACAAGATAAATAGTTATTTGTTTCGCTGATGTAGGCGAACGGAGAGTGGATAGAGTGAAGACTTAGGCGTCTAGAGGAAAGCCACCAGAATATCGAGCTAGGCTTCGAGAAGAAAGCGGGCAGAATATAGAGTTAGGCATCGAGAAGAAGTCGACCAGAATACATAGTTAGGCATCGAGAGGAAAGCAGGCAGAATACAGAGATAGACATCGAGAAGAAGGCGACCAGAATACATAGTTAGGCATCGAGAGGAAAGCGGGCAGAATACAGAATTAGGCATTGAGAGGAAAGCGGGCAGAATACAGAGTTAGGCATCGAGAATATGGCGGCTAGAATACAGAGTTAGGCATCGAATTGGAGGCAGACAGAGTATGTTACTAGGCATCGAGCGGAAGGCAGGTAAGCACTGAATGGTAGACGGACAGAGTACAAAGCTACGCACACAACGGAGGCGGGAAGTGCAAATGTAGACGTCACGCGAAGATGTGGTGGCCTAATGTTAGAATACACACCAAACGCGGGTATACTATGAAAACGGTAGATGGTGAACTGGCGGCACGGGTCTGACAGGGAGAGTATATGGAAGGGGGGTCCTCTCCTGGGAGAATGCTCTCCCAACTTTGGCCTTTTACTTGATTCTGGTGCATTTTATCCACGTGAAATGTTCGTTTGGTGGTATCTTTGGATTTGAAATTAATCAATTATCTTTTCACTTTGAAATTGCGGCTTGACGTAAATGTCTCAAGAGCGTTTGATTTGTAAAACAAAACTGAAGACAAAGCGATAGTTCTCCCGCCAAACACTTCACACGTCTCATTACGGCAGAATTATAACCTTATACCCCAGATAATATAACTGTTGTCTTTGTTGCAGACACTGGATACGCACAGGGTACTACATATCCAACGTAGACTCCTATAATATATCCACGACAGCATCACTAGCAAGGAATATTCACAAAGATGTCTCCAGACCCACGACGAGGCATCGTGACGCTGTTCGACTGGTCAACGGGGTCAACCGACAGCGGTTCATTTCAAGAGACATCACCAAGTGGTGTTGTACACAACCGGATAACGTCGGCCGTAAACCACCGACTTCCGTTGAGCCTGCGAGAAACGCAATTCGTGTACCGTGATAGTCCCGTCAGTCGCAAACCGTCGAAGAACGAACACCGGAAACCGCGACCGATAATAAAACAAGAAAACACGTCGCCTATGATCATTACGAACACGCTGAACAGCTCGATCAAAACCGCTGCGTTTTCGCAGTTCGTTGACGGTCGCGCCATAACACTTATGTCGTTAAACAAAGACTCCGTTTCTTCATCGAGAAAACGCGTGACGTTCTCTGACAGTATGTGTACCAGTGGCAGCAAGAGTGGCGCAAGCACCGACTCCGAGAGCGAGGTCAACCTGGATGAATCCATAAGCGCTGTCAGCTTCCCGGGCGTTCATCTGGATTCCATCCATCCGAACGAAGGATCGACAGACGCTCATACCCTAGTGAGACGCAGGTCTTACAAATCCGTTTTCCCTCCGATCGTCAATAGTCCCCGCGGCACTCGAGACAGTCCGCGGAAGACACACCGAGCGACAGTGATCGACATTTACCTCCCTACGACCGGAATTGACGGCAGCGAAACCTCATCGACGAGTCCGGATGACTTGTCCAACACGCGTGATGGTAACGGAAGTATGAACGGGACCATGTTCCGACCGATGTTCACGCGGCGTAGCGTGAAATGGTCCAGATCGCTGGACGCATCCATGTCGTCGACGTCATCCGAAGAGGGCGTCGCGCCGATGACGTCATCACCACATGACTCCCCGAAGAGACCCCTGGGTGAGATCAGGCGAACCACCAACACGACCGTCCACGTAAATAACATGACGCTACCATAATTTGTCAATTTGGTGGCTCAACTTTAATGCCTGATGAACTTACTGTGATTACGACTTACGACGTGGTGCTCCAAGTTGATATACCATCTGCAACAATAACTTATTCGGGCACGCATGGAATTTATCAAAACAATTATTTACATTTGTGTCGAACGTGTCTTAAAGAATTCCAGTTACAACGAAGACATCGTGAAAATCAAATACCGGTGTCCTTTATATATTTACTAGTAGTTATTTAATAAAATTGTATAACATTGTTTACAGATCAACATCGTTTACTATTTCTTTAAAGCATTATACAGAAATGCATTAAGAGCGCTCAACAGGATTTAGTTTTGGATGCTTATGCACCTTAATCCGATAAGATATTCACAATCACGAGTCATACATTTGGCCCAGAATAAGTTCCTATTTAGACAGGGGGTTAGCTTATTCAAGGCTATGCCAAGTTCTTTGCCAATGTAGTTTGGGCGGTCTTCCAAAATTTATGAAACATTGGGAAGCATTTCTCAGCTATAACTATGTGTTTCATTTCAAACTGTATCAAATAGTTGACATTATTTTTACAGTAATACCACCTGACACAAATACCCCAGGGAGGACAAAAAATCCCATCAATAATACAAATAATAACAAAATATGTATACACCATCAAATCCTATGGTAATCCCGCGTTCATGTGTGTTTACAAAATACATTAAAAATATAACAAGTTATTATTATTATTATGTATGGCATAAACCAGGTAGACACTGCTGCGAGTTAACACTAAACCGTTTCCACTGTAGGTTGTACAATGCATTCCTAACAATACCCTTGGACTGTCTATTTAAATCGATCTATAGAACACTCAATACCAGAATCAACAAACTTTCATAAGTTAATATTGAATATACATTACTGTGGATTAGCCTTTGCTTACAGTGGAGTATGGCAACACGACATGCAAATAATGCGCTAGACTGTCTTTAACCAGGTGGAGCAATTGAGCCGTGGTTGTGCTTAGAACCAGTTCGTGGATAGTCTCTGTGACCCTGCAGCGTGCATGGTCGTTCACTCTAACTAACCTTAATTATTTACGTGGCACTCGGCAGGCAATGGCGCGTGACCTGGGCTTAGCCCCCACGAGTACACCGGTCAAGTAAGTGATTGACCGAAGTAAAGGCCTCCAGTTAATATCAGGATTATTAATTTAAATCATCGTGATAATAATTAACTAGTATGATGATCTTTATGACGCCTACATACTCTACGTGTTAGTATTGACCTAACTGCGATGACATCTATTGAAGCGGTCAAACTGTAAAACTGTTGGAAGATCAACCGCAACGTTTTTAGGATATTTTTTATTTGCTTGAAGTTTAAATGAAAGGCAATATTTTAAAGAGTTGTGTAAGTGTCACAATATATGCTTTTACAGACCCACACACATAACTATCCGTGAGATGAGTTGCCTATAAGTAAAGCAACGATGTGTTTCATTACTTTAGTAACTGCCACTGTTTAAGAAACGCAGTAAGGTAACCAATATGACACATCATGGCCACAATAATAATTTTATATTCATCTTCTAGGTTCAGTTTCTGTGGCAAGCGTTAGCGGTCTCAGACGGTCAATAGCTGGATTGCCCTGAGCTGCTCTTCCATGTATGCACTGACTGCATAATTATGATGGTTTAGATGCAATTTCATCATTGTATCGACAGCGTTGTACAACAAATGTACGCCTTCTTCCCTGTATACATAGGCGTATACAGGGGGTCTGGGGTTCACGTGCCCCTTAGACTGTTGGAATTTGGCCGCGCTGTGCCTGAGCTTCAGTGGTGTGCCCCTCCTAGACCTTTTGTATGGACGGAGTCATGCTGAAGCTCCGGTTCAGCCCACCCAATATGAATTTCGTTCGTTAGTTTTTGTGCTCCCCCTAGACTACCCTCTCTAGACCCGCCCCTGGTATCGTCACTGTAACGGTATTCCTATCTCTGTAGCGCTCTATATTAGTCAGATACTGTTTCCAGACCGTATTGCATACGGTCTTCAGCATTCTTGTGTAGGTTGATTTGTTACTGTCGACTATGGTTCGCACACACCACACACTTCATAACACAAGTCAGTTTCACGAGTCATCGAAGGTAATACAAGGGGATGTTGGTCGGTCGCCAAATTAACTTCGGTTAGACACTATACAGTGGCTAAACGAAGTTTACGACAGTCATAACAAAGATATAACATTGCGTGACGATATTTTAAATAGTAAATACAGTCTTAGGTGCAAGCTTTCAAAGTATCGGGAATATGACACGTGGCGTAATGCGTGGATGGTAGGGCCTATATCGCAAGAAAGACATAGCTACGCTAGAAAATACGTGGTAGACAGCAAATAAAGCAATACGAGAACTGGGACAGTTATGTAAAACGTCAAAACGAACGAGGTTTAGTAGCGCTAAGAAAAAGAGATCAGACATTAGGGTGGTAATAATACCATCACTGTTTACGAGAGTAGCTATATTGAGTGCAGCGAAGCATTGTGGCTCTGGGAATGTTTATGCAGAAGAGGTGAGTACACATATGATTTCCCAATAGGCGGACATGTTAACGTTTCTTTGGTTTCCTGAAAAAATGCACAATTTGATTTAATATGTCACAATACATTTAACTTGTAGCCGCGCACATATATACTGTGTTGTGAAATACGTGAAAATGGCAGGCCTCCTTTATCAACAAATCATTTCCAAGCCTGACACCCTTCAATTTCTGCCAAGACAGGATGGTGATTTTACATGTTTACGTCATACATCCAAGCGACACTTGCGATAGGCTCTACATGCAGCCAATGACTGACTGACACGTTCCAGGATTTGCTTTTACTCTGATACCTCACTATACAAAACATCATTCACTCAACACAATACAGATGCTCTCAGAAATTCACAGAAAATGCAATTTCCATAAGATCTTTTTATGTTGAGGCTGGTTGTCTGGCACGCAAAACATGTCGATACCGTACCCGCTGCTCCGTATTGAGAGGGCGATCCCGTCAATAATGTATTCGCGCTATCAACAGTGTGTCCATGTCAATAGTACATGCATATTGCCGTACTGACAGGGTCAATTTGGCATTAACCACATGGCATATTATTAGTTGTCAAACGGCAAATCCATTTTTTTGCTATGCAACCTGACATCGTTGTCGTCTTGTTGACACGGTTTTGTAAGTGGGCATGATATCTAGAAGCTGTGATGGGACGAATGATCATCGCGGTGCTGCATTGTTCGTCGGTTAAGATTACGCCTCACTGTATGTGGATTTACGTCCCTGATTAGGTGACATAAATGAACAACTGAATAATCCAGAATGCGATGTCGCAATCCTAATTATGAGCATGACATCCGTCAAGTCTTCCTTTAGCGACCATGTTTTTTATAAATATACACATTTACATAACTACGGCTGCATACATTTCCGCAGACAGATCTTGCTTAACAACAAACATTTGGGCCAGAATTTCAACTAAAGATAGGAGGCTTACGACCGAATGTCCAACAGCTGACACGTTTGCAAATTGCGTTGTATATTTTGTTGGGATTATGGCTCCAAATGTTTCGTTTCTTTGCGACAATAACATGAGAAAACAGTTGTATAAGCAAGAACTGTATGCAGGAAAGACTGATTTGGCAGATTTGAAGCCGCACTGGAAATGCAATGCATATATGTAACAATTATCATTTAGACAACTCTACATTAGTTGTTACGACTATGCGAACACATTTCTATCCGTTTTGCTCATGCATACAAGCAAAAATAGATAAGCGAACAAAAAATGAACACCTATCAAACACGTCCCAAAAACGTTTTTTTAGCGATTGCTAGTACCATTACGGTTCGTCAGATCCCAACAATCTTGATATCGTATGAAAGTTTACGCTTTCTGCTATTCAAACATATGAATTGTTTCCTAATATTCATTCCTAACATTAACTGACCTAATTAACGGACCCACAACCGTGCCCATTCCGGTGTCAAGAAATGGTGAAGTGCGCATGTCTGAACCTATGCAAATGAGGAAAACAGCGCCCGAATCGGAAGATTAGTGTACTTAGTACCCGCTGCCAACATCGTTCGGAACCTACAGAACACCGAAAACGGCACGATTGTAGGTCCGTTCATTAGTGTTCTATGAACGATTACCGGGAAATCTAGATGATGCTAGAATAACAACAGCTGCGTCCTTTGAAATTATACCAAGATCGTCGGGACAGGAGGAGCTGTGAGTGTGCTAGCGACCGTAGAATTTCCTGTTTTGGATGTGTTCCAGTTGTTCATTTTTCGCTCACTTGTATATTTTTTATACGTGTTAGATTTAAGATAAACAGTTGTTAAAATGTGTGAAGACGAACCTGCAGCAGTACAATTATATTTAAAACACCATTAAACAGAAATACATCCAGTAATTGGTCATTTGCCCTAAATAAGTTGTTTAAAGAAAAAAAGCAACAAACATGCCGTAAGTATAATTTTATTCGCCAATCTAAGACACAATCGGCCAAAGTTTGACCGAAATGTTGTAATTATAAACGCGTAATACATGCATAATAACACGTTTCCAAGTATCCACTTATATATTATGCAGTAAATTAATTAAAAAACTCAAATATATATACATATATTCACCATAACCACCTCACGAGTTAATGGCTGAATTGCATCACACGATGGTACTTACATAGTGGACATACCGCTTTGAAAAACACCATTGAAAAAAGTACTGTCACATTGGGAATAAATATTAAATATCATTACGTTCCTATATTCATTTATATAATACTTAAATCAACTGGAACCTTTGCAAATCGCATGCAGCTTTAATCGTACGAGTCCAATTGCGTGTGCTACTACGCCATCGTCGAGCACGATTATAGCGCTATGTATGTCGCAAAGGTACCATCTGAAATCAGAGACAGAAATGGCAATCGAACATTCGTGTCAAAGATGAGACGACTAGAGGGACTGTTACTAACAAACGGCACCGACGTAGCGAGAAAGATCGCTGAAACTCGGAATTCCTCGAAGGTACAGTACTACAGCAGTGGATTCCGATGCGCTGACTGATTCGGCATTGTTCAACAAAATCTAAAATAGCAGTTGCAGCAGGCGTTCTGCGGGAGACGGCAAACCACGAGAATCCACGAAAATGTACGGCTATTGCCACTGGCTGACTCGCGTGGACCTATTGGTGATGTTTCGTATAATTGAAATGCCTCGATTCTCTTAAATTATCGATCTTAAATTGGATCTAAACTAATAATATTATACTTCATGTTTTTTAGTCTTCAGTTTTTCCGCTAGAAATTGTATATATTAGAATTAGAAGTAGTTTGCAGGGGAACTACAAGCCAGTCCTCCGCACTTGTCGAATGACATCATCGTTTTAGTTTGAACGAGAACTGTTTTACGGCCGAATTTTGTGACACTGGTATTCAGTAGTATTTTATAACGTTTCAATAATGCCTATTCATAGAGGTATTAATACTGTGGTCTTTCATATTTTAAGGAGAAACATAATTTAGCGTTGAAATAAATTATCACATTTTACCACATGTATCGACCGCTGTACTGTATATCTTGAGATGCCAATAAAACTGCCAATGAATATCGGCGTACGTTCCCTTTACAAGCCTCAGTTGTCCGACATGCCAGAACAAAGATACTGAAATCGGTCTATTGCCGAAGATCGTGCGCCAGACCCAATCAGCAAGCGAGCCACGCCCAGATAGAAACTTGATAAATAAGAAACAACATTAAGCGACCAAAAGCCTCCGTCACCTTGACTCGCGCGTGAAAACGCGGCATCCGGACAGCCACTTCCGGTAAAGACGTCGTCTCGCCAAGGGACGCTTGCGTGTGTGACTAGTGGAGAGAACTGCCAAAGCAGACGCAAAAGACTCAATGAATATACGCAGACACGGTGTAGACATGCGCAGTATGAATACTGGTCAAACGTTTCTATAACGAGAGCACGAGGGCTTTACAGCGATGCCGAAACGCAAAAGATCGCAAACGACGCGCCGACTGAAGCGAAAACGTCAATCAAACGGCTCTATTAGCCATGCTTAGACTACGCCACGTGGACAAGGACAGTATCATTGTTCACCCAAACCAACAAACAATCAGGCAATCACGCACTTAGTTACCCCTTGCGTCGACTAGACATTCTACGTTGGCATATTAAAAAAGCAAACAGTTCAGCGTACCGCGTGTTCACTGAACTATGACTAATGACGTCTCCCGTACGTAAGCAGACAAGAGACAATCAATAAAGTATGTTACCATGGGAAAAACAGGACAGTGTCACGCTTGTGGACATTTGAACACGAAATCACAACTGGGCCTGCATTAAAAACTCTACATTAGTTGTTACGACTATGCGAACACATTTCTATTCGTTTTGCTCATGCATACAAGCAAAAATAGATAAGCGAAAAAAAAATGAACACCTATCAAACACGTCACAAAAACGTTTTTTTCTCAGCGATTGCTAGTACCATTACGGTTCGTCGGATCCCAACTATCTTGATATCGTATGAAAGTTTACGCTTTTTGCTATTCAAACATAGAAATTGTTTCCTAATATTCATTCCTAACATTAACTGACCTAATTAACGGACCCACAACCGTGCCCGCTCCGGTGTCTTAGACACTGCAAACGATGTTGGTTCGTCAACGCAGTTCACCAATCTACCGATTATACGAAGTAGGCGTTACGTCACAATCACGTACATCAACCAATCAACGCAACGAATTTTTACCCGTTGGTTGACGTACGTTATTGTGACGTCACGATCAAAGCACGTCAGTTTCGCTAATTGCTTCGGTTTCGCCGAGGTTTAAAAGTGGGTGATCTTATTACATGACATCAAGAAATGGTGAAGTGCGCATGTCTGAACCTATACAAATGAGGAAAACAGCGCCCGAATCGGAAGATTAGTGTACTTAGTACCCGCTGCCAACATCGTTCGGAACCGTACAGAACACCGAAAACGGCATGATTGTAGGTCCGTTCATTAGTGTCCTATGAACGATTACCGGGAAATCTAGATGATGCTAGAATAACAAATGCATCCTTTGAAATGATACCAAGATCGTCGGGATAGAACGAGCTGTGAGGGTGCTAGCGACCGCAGAATTTCCTTTTTTGGAGGTGTTCCAGTTGTTAATTTTTCGCTCACTTGTATATTTTGATACGTGTCAGATGTAAGATAAATATTTGTTAAGATGTGTGAAGACGAACCTGCAGCAGTACAATTATATTTAAAACACCATTAAACAGAAATACATCCAGTAATTGGTCATTTGCCTTAAAGGAGTTGTTTAAAGAAAAAAAACATGCCGTAAGTATAATTTTATTCGCCATTCTAAGACACAATTGGCCAAAGTTTGACCGAAATGTTGTAATTATAAACGCGTAATACATGTATATTAACACGTTTCCAAGTGTTCACTTATATATTATGCAGTAAATTAATTAAGAAACTCATATATATATATATTCACCATAACCACCTCACGGGTTAATGGCTGAATTGCATCACACGATGGTACATATATAGCGGACATACCGCTTTAAAAAACACCATTGCAAAAAGTACTGTCACATTGGGAATAAATATTAAATATCATTACGTGCCTATATTCATTTATATAATACTTAAATCAAGTGGAACCATTGCAAATCGCATGCAGCTTTAATCGTACGAGTCCAATTACGTGTGCTACTACGCCATCGTCGAGCACGATTATAGCGCTATGTATGTCGCAAAGGTACCATCTGAAATCAGAGACAGAAATGGCGATCGAACATTCGTGTCAAAGATGAGACGACTAGAGGGACTGTTACCAACAAACGGCACCGACGTGGCGAGAAAGATCGCTGAAACTCGGAATTCCTCGAAGGTACAGTACTACAGTAGTGCCACTGGACCGCAGCAGTGGATCCCGATGCGCTGACTGATTCGGCATTGTTCAACGAAATCTAAAATAGCAGTTGCAGCAGGCGTTCTGCGGGAGACGGCGAACAACGAGAATAAGTAGTATGCAGGTGATTTACAAGCCAGTCCTCCACACTTGTCGAATGACATCATCTTTTTAGTTTGAACGAGAACTGTTTACGGCCGAACTTTGTGACACTGGTATTCAGTAGTATTTTATAACGTTTCAATAATGCCTATTCATAAAGGTGTTAATACTGTGGTCTTTCATATTTTAAGGAGAAACATAATTTAGCGTTGAAATAAATTATCACATTTTACCACATGTATCGACCGCTGTACTAATCTTGAGATGCCAATAAACCTGCCAATGAATATCGGCGTACGTTCCCTTTACAAGCCTCAGTTGTCCGACATGCCAGAACAAAGATATTGAAATCGGTCTGTTGCCGAAGATCGTGCACCAGACCCAATCAGCAAGCGAGCCACGCCCGGATAGAAACTTGATAAATAAGAAACAACATTAAGCGACCAAAAGCCTCCGTCACCTTGACTCGCGCGTGAAAACGCGATATCCGGACAGCCACTTCCGGTAAAGACGTCGTCTCGCCAAGGGACGCTTGCGTATGTGACTAGTGGAGAGAACTGCCAACGCAGACGCAAAAGACTCAATGAATATACGCAGACACGGTGTAGACATGCGCAGTATGAATACTGGTCAAACGTTTCTATAACGAGAGCACGAGGGCTTTACAACGATGCCGAAACGCAAAAGATCGCAAACGATGCGCCGACTGAAGCGAAAACGAAAATCAAACGGCTCTATTGGCCATGCATAGACTATGCCACGTAGACAAAGACAATAACACTGTTCACCCAAACCAACAAACAATTAGTCAATCACGAACTTAGTTACCCCTTGCGTCGATTAGACATTCTACGTTGGCATATCGAAAAAAGCAAACAGTTCAGTGTACCGCGTGCTCACTGAACCGTGACTAGTGACGTCTCGCGTACGTAACCAGACAAGAGGCAATTAATAATGTATGTTCCCACGGAAAACAGGACAGTGTCACGCTTGTGGACATTTGAACACGAAATCATAACCGAGTCTGTGCTAAAAACTATCTTACATAAGCGTGTCATGGCAACACGTTTTACATAAACGAGGTCAATATTTGGCTTTGAATTACAAAATTAATGATAATTAATCAGTAATGCAATTATATAGCTGTACAGGCCAGCAAAGCTTCCACTTAACAGAAAACCGGATATGACAGGCAGTTTAAACTAGATAACACAAATGTTTGTAATCCGGAGTTAATTTGTCAAGACTGCCGCTGCAAATACCATTCACCAGGTGGCGTTGTGTAACACAAGAGTAGACGACCACAAAAAGGCGCAGCGCAGACTATTAATCAGCAACAATATCGTACTATTTCATAGATGATCTTGAAAAACTGCGTTTCTGTCATTGGAATTTGTTTCCGGAATGAATACATGTACAATTCGAACTGGCGCAAATGCGAGTCAGCAGTGCTATTACGTTAATTCTGAGAGTTTATCGCCCCATGTAAACCATCACCCTAAGATGTAGGCAATTGTAGGCAACCGCCGAAATCGTGCAGGTGGACAACTAATGAAGCATTTCAGTCGTTACAACGTTAAGAAAGAAACAGGAATGACGAAGAAATGATCCTACAGAACCTTGTCAAACACTGTTACTAAGGACACACACAAAGCAGACAAGCTACACGCAAGCAAACTTGACATGCCGCGCCCGCGTCTTCAATAAATAACAGCATTAAACACAGACGGGCGACGAATCACATCACACGCGGCGGGGCGATATTTGCAAACGATCACAGCTTGGCCTACGTTGACTATGGCGCCCGCGACTCAGGTGTCGAGATTGACGATGAATTGCAAGAGAAGTTTCGGCAGCGGTAGTTTGGCACAGCGCTTCGACAGTTTCCAGTCCAGACTCTCGGCAATGGCGACGCGACACAGGTCCTTCAGCTGCCGCGGTGCCTCGCCCATGGCGGCAAGACGAGCGTGCACGGTGTCGTCGATGAGCCGGCGCTTGAAGTCCGTGTTCACGACGTGGGTGACGCTGTTGACGAACTCGACGAGTTTGCGCTGCGTGAGGGTCCTGTAGAAGAATGTGAGCACCTCCAAGACCGCGGGGAGCGAGTCCGCCGATTGCACGTAGAACGCACGGGCTAGCAGGAGAACGAGGGAAGCCTCGCGGGGAACGACGCACACCATACCGTAGGTGGTTCCGTAGCACGGCGTAAACACCAGCAAGTTCGGGTTGCCGCCGCGCTGCGTCAAGCCGACTATCAGCTGACGGACATCGTGGTAGTATTGCACGCACGGCACGGCCATGTTGAGGAAGATCACCAGCTCCTTATAGTAGGTCGACTCGATTGCCTCGTCCATGCGGCGTGTCCAGTATGTCAGCTGCACGTTGGCGTCGAGTCCGCGCCGTAGCAGGTGCTGCAAGACGTCGCCGATGAAAGGAAGGATCGTCCGGCAGAATGTCGCGTTCGTCGCGCTCGTCGCGCTCGTCGCGATCCACTTGGACACCGTGCTGAGCAGCATCAGCAGCGGGGTCTGGCCGCACGAGTCGGTCGCGTTCACGTTGCAGTTCTCGTTGGCGAGCAGCACCAGGAGCTGCTTCAGCGCCGTCTTGACGACGACGAACATGTCGGGCTGCAGCGATTGGAAGATGCGGATTGCATAGTAGAGCGGCGATACGTAGACGACGGCCGAGGTGGTGGGCCGCTGCGAGATGTCGGCGGCGCCGTGAGCCAAGAGGATCTCCACCACGTTGCATATCTCCTGCAGGAGCGGCTTTAGCCTACGCACGTGCCCGTGCCGACTGACGTACAGCTTGCGCGCGGCGTTGTCGGACAGCACGACGTGCAGGGCGCTTTCCCCGACCCGGTTTGGGATGTTTGGGTTGGCGCCGAATACAAGCAGCAGTTTGAGGCATTCCTCCACCTCGTAGTCGTAGTCGGACTGGATATGGCTCTTTACCGTGCGCCCGACGTGCCGCAGCAGCACGTAGAGAGCGGTGTTGCCGTCCTCGTCCCGGATGTTGATGTGCGACCGGAAGCCGTGGTCGAGCGCGAACTGCGTCGCCTTCACGAGTCCGAGCGTCATCTTAGAGCGGTAGAGTTCGTGTAGCGTCGAGCCGTTCTCCGTCAGGAAGACGTTCTCCTTGAAGTCGGCCCCGTTGTCCATCAGGAAGATGGCGCTGTCGGCGTCAGTCACGAGGCTGCAAGCAATAACGGCTTGGAAATATTACTCACGTAGATACACGCATAATGGTGCAATGTATTTGCTGCTCCTTTTAACAGGCAACAATAGCCATGGTTTTGAGTCTATGCATATAATAATTAATAAAAACTAACCAATTGCGTCTCCTTTACAATCAACAACATAATGCCTACGGATTGATTACACGATTTTTTCTAAAAACCGTTCCTTGTTGTTCAAGGCGCTGATGCTTGAACAGTTCTTTCACGACGCGTTAAGGGTTCCATTTGCTAGAACTGGAGTCCAGTGTGCTAGCTCTTAATGTTGGTTTCTCATATTCCCTTCAATCCATAAACCAATGTATACTTTTGTGTGTAAGTGATATGCAGGACAAACTCTTACCCCCCCCCCCCCCCCCCAGTATACGCCTGTTACAATTCTACAGCAACGAAGCAGTGCTGATAAATTACGAAGATCTCCGTCCTCAGTCTTGGCCAATCGATGTAATAATCTCAAAATACATTGTAAACAATGTCATAAAATCCGAAAATTGAATAATCAGTTGAGAAAATATCAACGTGAATGTTAGGGCGGGGTGGTGGTGGGGCAAGATCTATGGATACTGAAACAAAGCAAACCCGATCACAACCAGACTTGAGAACAACCATTCATAATGCCATGGTATGTTGGATAAGTGGCGCCACCAGTTAGAGTTGTGGGAAACTAGTGCTAGAGCCTTTGTGACATCAGATTGATTATCGATCAGACGGGCACTGCTGGTGAAGGGGTCAGGACACTGTTAGACTTCCTGCTTGGTAGTAGAAGTAGAAGCAATTATTCGAATACACAATATTGGGATTCCCAGAATGGGTCAGGACACTGTTGGACGAAAAAGTGCAGTATATTTTTGAGAAATGATTTTTTACAATATTCACTTGCTCTGACATAAGTGCATTTGAGTAGTCAGATTTCTAGATGTGATTGTAGAAGCTGTTGACAGTAAAATGGTGTCTTTTTAGCTGATTTTACTAAGTGGAAGGGTACTTAGCAGCAATTTGGCTAGTTGACACTTTAGCTGGATTACTGCCTGCATCCATTTGTAAATATTGACGGGTGTCATATATACAGGCATTTTGTAAGAGCTAGAAATATTAGATTTTGACTAAACTCGACCAGCATGTCAATGAGATGATGACAACAGCAGGTGAGAAGTTTAATACATTTTCTAGGTCACGTTTTCTTACAATCAGACAAAACGTTAACATGGTCGCCAATGGGAAAACTATCAGTGTGCTGACCCCTGAAAGAGATTGTGTCATTGTGCAAGGTTCTTCTAGCAGAATACTGGCATGATATTTGTGATTACATTAACAAATGGCTAGTTGCTACGAAATTGTGTAGGTGCATAGACTCAAAAACACAGTGTTTGTTTCTCTTTAAAAATACTTCTGCAATTAATTTAGACTATTATAAAACATGTGTTTTAATGTTTATATCTAGTGTGTGAATAGTTTATGAAGTATTGGCAATTTATCTAATAAAAGTACATACTTTTTATTCCATCAAAACTTTTTTAATTCACAAAAGGCTAGCACGTCATAGTGGATACAACCTAGGTTAGGTTTTTATTATGATTCTAAATAGAGAAGGGTGGGAAAAAAGGGAAATGTGAAAGACAGATTTAGACATCAAATACAAAAGCCGCTGAGATATGTCACGAGATAAACAAAACAATAAAGGAGAAGTAAGCCTAGCTCAAGAAACCGGCTGGCACTCAGACTATGTACAAATTCCTAACAAATAAGTGCAGAGTGGACAGGAAAGGAATTTTGCAACATTGCCATCCAAAGCAGAACAAACCCAGACGGCAAGTGGACAAAGAGGCCATTGGCTTATTGAGAGTTCAATGTTTATTTCTCTGCTAATTTCGTACTCATTTCACATGTGACTTTCTTTTCATACAGACACTATACAGAAAATAACACTGATGATAGGATGAGTAATTTTAAAGATATGACAGTTAATTAGAATGTGGTATTTTATGAGGCAGGCCACCCACTTTAACTAGGTCACTTGGTCCCTGTAGTCACCAATGAATAGTCATGGAGAGAGCACACATAGGTGAGGTATATTTGAGTGATTTCAGAACAAAAAGCGATAATGCGATATACACCATCTGTCTTTTTACCAAAACGTGATATTTATTTTCCTGCCAATCAACAACGTTTTGCTGTTCTTCCCACTATGTGTAGTGATGACGGGTGTTAAATGGACATATCACATTGTGACAAAAAGACATAGATATGTTGCGTTTTTATTAACAACAATCTATTGATCTGACATGCGAGTAAATGGCACTGCCACCTTATCTGTAGTGGCGTCTTGCCCTCCACATTTTCCTGCCACATCTGCTCAGAGTAGCGTTCGATTAGGTAGCGAGAGCACTGGTGCGCGCCCATGCGACAGGCGTCGTGTAGAAGGAAGTCGGTCTTCACACAGTTCCGTGCATTCTCATGATGCAGTAGTAGACGCAGTACCTGAAAATGATTGGTCACATGTAGGTTTATTTGTGTTGCTGTAATACACATGTGATTTTTCAACTTTATTAAATTAACGTTTACTTAGTTACCGAGTCCACCGACCCAACATCAACAATTGTCAATGAAATTAGCATCACTCACGGATTGCCTTTGTGAAACAACTGACTCCAACTCTAAGCAATGGCGCCACCCGTCAATTTCTGCTGGGTCCATGCGACATGAAGCTTAAATTCACATCAAGTAAAATTGAAACATAAGCATATTTAGCTTGCATGATACTATCGCAATAGTATCACAATAGTAATTACAGCTGTCATGATACTATCATCATAGGCGGATCCAGGGGGCCCAGGGGGCAAATGCCCCCCTACACCTTTTGAATTTGGTGTGCCCATAGACCTTTTGAATGAGCCTATGTGACTGTGCCCCCCTAAGACCCTTGGAAATGTGCCCCGTTCACGTTACAATAAGGCTTGAGTGACACTGAAGTGACGGAAACAAATTTTCAACAGGACCCCCCATCTTCCAATGTCACCAATGGAGCCGAGTCAGCAGAAAAGCTAAAGTCACGGTGGTGTGGCAGCAAAAAAAATGTGTACACCATTTGCAAATTTGTACACCCAGTGCAGGTTATGCCCCCCCCCCCCAGACTACCCTCTCTGGATCTGCCCCTGATCATGATAGTCAACTATTCCTGATAATCACCCCTAATAATAATACACCAACTGAGCCAAGTGAATCGGTAAATTCCACTAACATCAATAAACAGAGGCAGCCACAAACCTGTTCGTGGTCGCCAACAAGGGCATACATGACGGGAGTGTACACGGGCTGGTAGGCGAGACAGTAGATCTGATCAGGGTACGTGCTCAGGTTGTGTTCTTCAGGGTAGCACACGGTGCATTCAAGATGTGCGTGGGCCCCGTATGTTAGCAACAGCTGTGCGACGTGTACATGACCGAGCTTACAGGCAAGATGCAGCGGCAGGCTGCAGATGCCTGCGTTTACATCACATCCCTTCTTGATGAGAAGCTTCACGACTGCCACGTGGTTGTTGATGACAGCACGCTGTAGCAGCGTGAAGCCGTCCCAGTTGACCACCCGGAACACATTCCGCACCTGTAGAAATGCGATGATTGTGTATACAACCAGATACGATATGAAAAATTCTATAATGCTAAAATCATCGAAAACATGGGTTCAGACATGCACCAAAACCAAAAGGTGAGGCAAGTTGTGTAAAATGCCAAAGTCCTCAACACACAATGGTAAGAAGCTAAGAACAGTAAACAATATTAAAAAGATAAATTTTAAAGGGAATAAAAACATCTATGGCTTGAATTCATATTATATTACATCCTGCTATCTATTTCCATGTTCACCAAGACAAAAAAACAATGAATTAGAAATTCCACATTTTATGCTGTGCATCCGGACATTTTCGAATATGCATATTTTTGGCACGCTTTTCGGGATGCTGAGATGTAACGTCACATATGACTCGTAGTCGCATCAGGCCGACCCTGTCCATGCATTCAGAGCATGTTTACAAGGATAGCTTTCGGGTCGAAACGAGCATGAAAATGAGTTATTATGCGATATTCCGATGTAATACAAACACTAGTCATCATAGAGGAACAAGCAGGTATTTTACTGTTCCACATGAATCCAATTTTATTCAAAACAATGAATGCAAATGGGCCTACAAGTCGACTAGGTTTCGCCGAGCTTGGGCTCATTTTTAGAATAATTATATCGGATGCAACCAACGGGAGATAATCTACACCAATAAACATACATAACAAACATATATTGTATCCAGCTACAGAAAGTAACATGTATAATCTTATAATATCACTAGAATATCAATGTATGAAGGAGTTGTACAATTTATCATAACAACTTAAATCAGTCAGCGAATTTCTGTCGGTCCTGTTAGCTCAGTTGGTAAAGGCATTGGTTTCTTGGCGTATATTTTGTAATCGAGCGACGCCGGTTCAATCCCGACACCAAACCATTGATTTTCTTTACACTTTTTGGTTTATGTTTTCATCAAGTAATATGAACCAAATAATTTTTATACTATGACTGTTTGTAAATATTTTTTTTATTTTTTTTAGTAATTATTTATTCGCCACAAAAATTAAAACATGGGAATTATATAACGATGTTTCTAAATTTAATTTATCCAAACAAATATAATGTAATGGATACATAATTGATGAACTGTATATAAATTGTACGGTAATGTATTGTAATTATATATGTGAAAACAAATGGTGATCTGTCTGGATAAATAAAATTTAGAAACATCGTTATATATAATTACCATATATTTTCATTTTTGTGGCGATAAATAATCACTACAAAAATATTTACAAACAGTGCATCATAGTACAAAACTGAATTCGTGTGGAACCGTAAGATAACTGCTTGTTCCTCTATGATGACTAGTGTTTGTATTACATCGGAATATTGCACAATAACTCATTCTGACGCTCGTTTCGACCCCAAAACTATCCTTATAAACATGCTCTGAATGCATAGAAAGGGTCAGCCTGCTGCGAGTGTGAGTCGTATGTGATGTTACGATACCATGTGATCCCTAGCTCATTAAATTTATATTTTCCACGGGAATTGCCTCACAGACGGGTTTAAAATCTAAGTTATGCTACAAATGTATTTTTCTGTATTTTTTTAATGTTCTCGAATGTTACATACAATATAAACTTTGTGTACACATGGAAAACGGATTTTAGCTAATGCCTTGTTTTTATTTCCTTTAAGGCGACTACAAAATGATATCATATTTCCTGCTGACTTAATGCTGACAGGATACGAGTTCCACAGAGACATAATTGATGCAGCAACCGAGGAAGCCTAAATTCCGACGAAACCATTTAATGGCATGATTATATAGTGCTATCATAATTTATTTGAAAATGTTCGAAGTCTAATTCTAATTGAAGTGAAAAGTATTTTAATTCAACATTTTAAACTGATTTGATTTTATGTCCCAGTCTGAGCGAATGCCGAAGAAGACTGCACTGAAGCATACAACTGCAAGTCATGTCTAGTAACTCTTCTTCTTCTTCTTCTATGTGCCATGTCTGTCACAGGCATTGACGATCATGGCCCTCCAAACCGCACGGTCGTGTGTAGTTTGTAGCAGTTCTGTTGTGCTCCTTCCACACCATGTTGACAGACTATCTATTATTTTTATTCTCTGGCATCCTCTGGATCTTTTTCCTTCTATCTTTCCTGTTGTTACTATTTGTTCTAACTTTTTCTTTCTCATGACATGGCCTATAAATCGTGCTTGCTGTGTTCTAACTTTGTTGATGATCTTTCTTTTTGATTTAGCTGTCCTAAGGATGACTTCATTGTAACTAGTAACATATCACACAAACCACTGAGTTAGGGGATTTATGAATAATTATGACTTTATGTATACTGAAAGTAAGCATTGACTTAACAGATGCTTAGCCGACGATGAGCACTAAAAGGAAATCAAGAAACATGTGAAAATGAAACTACCAGTAGTCAGGAGAAGAATGAGAAGTGACGGACATAAACAGAAACTGGGTAAGTAAAGATTGACACAGAGAGAGAATGGAAAACAGAATGGGCATTAATAAAGCAAAGAGGACAAACAAAATGAAGATGGATTGCTAGAAAGAACTCGAAAATGGACAGGGATGAACAGCTAAGTTTGGGACAACATATTTTGCAGAATATCACGATAGCTGATACAGTATCATGTCATGAGATGTGGCCCCACCACACATTGAACAAAGGGGGAAGAACGATAATATTTAAGGAACTGATAAATCCACACTGGTTTCCATCCACGTGAACAATTATAGAAATCAGCGATCCAGTTACTGCTTCTACCTTCATAATCTAAGCACAAAACAGATAATAGATTATAAAAGGCAGGCAGATCTCTCCTAGGAGCTAGCAAAACTATCTATACTCTAACGAGAGATATATCAGTTTAAAACTTTGCCCCTTAGACAAACCTCGGTCTTTGGACATTCATCAATGAGTCGTTTGATCAGATCGATATCCTCGGCTCCGAGCTCCGCCTCTCGAGACAGGAACTCAAAGACTCGCTTGGCATTAGTGCAGGTCACCTCGGACACAAAGCAGAGAGGGTAGAGTCTGTGTGCCCGGTGGGGCCGCAGGAAATCAAGCGCCCGCTGCATTATGTGACTCATAGTGCCACTGAGTCGTCTCTCGCCGCCTCCGTTGTAGTTCTTTGTGCCACCACACGGGCATCGTAGTCGCCGTCAATGTTCACGAGACATCAGATCTAGAGAACAAAATTTACATTTAATCCAGCATGCGCAGACGGATATAATTTTATACATATATATGTATAAAATTATATCCGTATATATATATATATATATGCAGTGTTCTGCGTTATGCCCTGCCCTTTTTCAGTAACGCCCTGGTTCCCCAAAAAGGCAAAAACGCACTGCCTTTTTTATACGACGCCCAGCTATATTTTGTACGTAACCCTACTCCTGGCTACAGACGGTTACACAATTGTGTATATTAATTTGCGAGCACTGCGATCTCGAAACACATCCCGACTGCGCCACATGCGGTTAGATTGTTCCCAACTGAGCGCATCCCACAATCGGGAATGGATGCATCACGAGATGGGGGCTCTTGCAGACACTCAATCGTCTGGAAGCACCCCGATGTCCACTATGTATCCCGATCGCATCACGCGTCATTTCGATTGTTCAAGCGCCCCTATCTCGACTCCTATCCCGTTCACCATTAAATTCTTAATTGTGTGTGCCAAAAATATTAAATACGCTGATTTGAGGAGACACCGACTTTCGAAAGTAGATAAACCAGAGCGACGGAGTTTTTCGAAGCGCCTCGACTATATATATCGCTAAGTATTCCTTAATTTGTTCATACCTTCAAAAGTTAAAGTCTGATTGCCTGGAGACTTCTAC
>OZ023218.1:10987958-11131129 GCA_963995525.1 Escarpia spicata
TCACATGTAGAAGCTGCAAACTGTTAATTCAATGATCCTTTAATCCACACACCGAAGCCAGGAGCAGTTTCACACCATCAAAGATCGAACTTGATCTGAGGACTTCTGAAAATTCTAACCCTACAACCATAGGCCAGCAGCTGCCAGGCAGAAGCCTGAAACAATATACTGTCCAATTTGTTAGGGTAATTATCCCATCCACTATTCCACTCCTTTTGTGAAAAGCACTCTCCTGGGTAACCCACTGGGAGAGAGCTCCAGCACTCGTTTGATGACAGCTTTAAAGCTAAACAAACAAACCTCTGCAACCAAAGATTAGACACAGGGCAGGAGACAACAAATAAGGAAGGAGTCGTTCTAATCATACCAGTGGCCACTGACTTGGGGAATGTGTGGGGAGGGGAAGTCATTCAATAATAACTTGCATAACTCACTGGATAACATCTCAGGATTTCAGTTATGTTGGTAGTACATTATTTTTTAACAGATACTCTGGATTTCAACATTCACATATTTCGAAATGGTTTGTTCAGTGTCGGTGATCAGCAATTATAATGAATACAACCTAAAACGAATGAAATAGTGTCTATATCAACACATACCATATATGTGTCTATATATATATATATATATATATATATACACACACACACACACACACACATATATATATATGGCATGTGTTGATATATATACTAATTCATGGTGTGTGTGTGTGTATATATATATATATATGTAAATAAATATATATATATATATTATAATTATACAGAGCCTGTAGTATACGATGGCACATATGCAGGTGGGTGTGTATATGTATAGATATATATATATATATGTGTGTGTGTGTGTGTGTGTACACTGTATATATATATATATATATATAATATAATGCGTGTGGGTGTGTGGGTGTGTTTTCTTTTTGTCGTTCCCCGTATTTTAATGTCCGTCATATGTTTTGATACTAAATTTTAAAAAATCTTCGACTTCCATCCTGAAACATTGCGTACCTCTGTGACAGTGTATATATAATTGACAATGTAACAGTGTAAATATATTATTTTCAAAAAAGAGGTTAGTTTAATTTAATTGAGCGGATAAATGTGTGAGGTGAATTTAATTGAGAGATTTCAAAGTTAATTGTAATTTAATTAATTAACTTTTTAAGATAATTGCTCCATGCCTTATGTATACTTGGTTCCTTTTTGGATAATTTAGAATTTGATTAACATTGACACAATATCTCCAAGAATGGTTGACCCAATGTTGGCCCAACGTTGGCCCAACATTTCCCAGGGTGGTTGACCCAGCATTGGCCCAATTTTGGCGCAATGTTTGACTCAGGGTGGTTGACCAATGTTGGCCCAACGTTGACCCAACGTTAGTATACATTGTTATACCCGAATATATCAATGTTTAATTACGTGTATTTGGTCTGTCATTGAACCACCGCTGGAATAACGTTGCATTCGGTTCACTTGAAAATTGTGTTGATTGCACAACGTAGGCCCAACGATGTTTACCCAACGCCCACGTTTTGCCAGCGGTATCCTAGTTGGGCCAACATTGGACCAACATGGTCTTGCTATCTGGGTAGTCATTATATAACGCCGTCAACCACGCATAGATACATTAAAAAGATTGTTATTTACATATACATTAGTTAAACCAATATGGGAATGGATAAAATAACTATCAATAGAAAACGAAATAAAGAAGATAAATGGTGGTAGATAGGAAACACACTGAAACACACCATTATACGGCAAACATTTACGTGGAACCCCAACGGAAAGAGAAGAAGGAGAAGCCGAGGAACGCCTGACAGAGATACACTGAGAGCAAAAGAAAGAAGACGGATTACACCAGGAATTAAATTGAGAGAAAATTACATTAATCCGAATACAGTGTAGGACCATGGTCGATGGCCTATGCTCCCAGCGAGCAACCATGTCAAAGCATGTAAGTGTTTACCATTACGTTGAACGCATGTGCCTACGATAGCCTAATAGTACGCCTGCATGGTAACAGTTGTGACACTCCGTAAGACTTTTTTGCGACTGTCTATGGTGTTGCGAGTCTGAGCTGAAGTTCTCATTATTACTTTGAGAACAGTAGCAACGGTTTCCATTGCCAGCTGTGAAAGTTAATCAGTGTCAATCTTGTTCACCATAGCCATGACTTGGCAATGCTGCATGTGGGGAGTGATGAGACACACTTTTTTTGTTTTGACAACCCAGTTAACATAAGCTTAAATATTTTTTAACATACGAAATCTGACCGAGATGTCAATCTTGGGACGGAGCTGTATCGGTATCGTCTGTGTCAAAATGACGGAGACTCCGTACGAATGACGAAGAGTTGACATGCAAGCCCGTAGGCTGGGGGTGCGACGGGTTCATACGCATCCCCTCTCTACTGAGGCCAAAAGTTCCGCTTGAGGGAAAATAGGACCGCTCGATTAAACAATAATTGAACAACCCTTCTCTCCCCCCGTCTTCCAAAACCATGTCCGACAGCGTCCAAGACCTTGACACTTGACGAAATTCCCTGCTTTCCGCTTCCCCCCCCCCCCCCCCCAATATAATCTACGCTACACGCCTTGTATGCTTGATGATCACCAAAAACCTCAACTGCACCTCCCCCTCCCCGAAGCCAAAACGGAGGAGGCGTGCACACCTCGTGGATCCGCAACCAACGGCTCTACCATCCCCCGTTGACACTTGTTCAAGTAAAACTGGTGTGTACGCTCCCTGGATCTGCGCCTGGTTCGTGCTTACGTTACGCGCGCCCTCGAGGACTTTCAATTTCCACGCGTGTGCAATTCTGAGAGTAGACTACGCACACATGCGCGCACACGCGCACACCCACACACTGTCACACACACACACAAACGTACCCATATGTACGCACGCGCACCGTGACATACACACTCACACACGCGCACGCAAATACTGACACATGCGCACGTACACACGCACCCGCACACACACAAACAAACAAACTAAACTTGATAACTGTGTGATCAATGAGTACGAGTATATACATGTCAGAACGTCTTAGATAGGAATATATTTCCGTTTTCCAGTGCGTTGGAACAACTACAGCATTATAACATTGCGCGGCGTTGAATTTAACATAGAATGCAAATATGTACAGCGTATTAATATGAAGCATGACGGTTGATATCGTACAAGCAACCTTTCGTATAGAAACACGATACAGTATACAGCGGTTTGAACAGTACATGATATAATGAAACATACGTAATTGTTTTAGATGTGCTTCCTTTCAAAATACAATGTAAATATAAATTCATAAAATATGTTGGAACGCTAAACGATGGAATACACGTAGGCCCTATAGCGTACCTCGACTGTATTTTAGTTAATAAAATATAAGGTCCTTTTAAGTAAATTAGCTCAAGTCGAGCATTCGGTGCAACCAATGTACAGTGTCATAATTACGCTGTCTCTGCAAATAATACCGCAGATGCCAACATGACAGCTTATAACTGTAAGTATGTACAGCAACAACAACAACAACAAATTATAGTCGGTGTCAGTGTTCAGAAGAGTTGTGGCCGTGCGACTCGTAGCGACACCTCACGGTAGGTCTTCTAAGCTTTTCTTTGATGGCGGCCCTCTCGGAACGTCTGCGTTACTTTTCGCCTTTTCTTCAAACAGAAGTATCCTAGAAAAGGAAAGCAAGTAAAATATATAATTGCGGCCCGTGAGGATATTTAAACATTTGATAAATCTGAAGCAAATCCACCATAGCCTATAATAACTTATTGTTATGTCTTGACCAATTTCCGCCATCTTGAATGATGGTTGGTAACCTAAAATCATTTTCATATCCGCTAAACAGGACCTATGAATCAGATTTTTCACTTGATCAAACTTCATAAAATGTATATCAACCATTTTATTATGCCCTATTAAAAAAAAGTCATTCTTAGGATATGTCCCCTTCATCGAACTTAACTGAGTAATTATTTACCGGCACTTAAATAGGCTTAGGCCTACTCTAAGCCCTATCTAAAAGTGAAAACAATTAAATATCTCTAAAATTAATAAAATGTCTACAAAAAGGTTTCACACAAAAATGCAACCATGTCAAAATTAATAATTGAAAATAGAAGGACTTTAATGACATATTATATCGAGTAGCGCAACGCCATAGAACTGACCCGGCGGGGTTAGTAAGAGAGTGCTTCCTGCTATTCATCCACGTACAAATGCATGTAAACACCTTCCTTATATGTCAGTCTTGTCAAAAGTACCTTCAACCTAACTCTAACCCTGAACATAATCTGTTTCGCACATCATAAAATGGCAGTTGTACGTGGAGGTGTAGCAGATAGCCCTGTCCGGGTTAGTAAGACTCACAGCTTCAGAACGGATGTGTGGGGGCCGAGCATCATGTTGATGAATTCTCTGTAACTGATGGTGCCGGTGTCGGTCGTGTCCAGTTCACGAATCATCTTCTTTACCTCTAGATGTGTCTTCGCCTGTCCTAGGTTCTCCAGCATCAGTTTGAGGCCCATGAACGCTGAGACAAACACACCATTTTACATTGTAGATTACATCAAAGATGTTCTTTACGGCTCATAACATGACATGACATACTCTTTATTGCTTCTTAAGAGGAATTTATTTACAATATTCTCTCATAGACATCACATATAAAGACAAGTAATTATGGCGCTTCCCTGGTATCAGACATACTCAGTCATACTATCAAAATCCGAACGTATTGCAACACTTAGCATATAGCCTATCAGCTTAATCTTATGTGTAGCGTAATATAGGTCTACCCGAAGCATTCTGACAAACAAAAGCAACAACAATCCGAAGCCAAACTTAATTCAGATATTTGCCTCTGCTACTGGCGTGTTTACCTATTGTTGCAAATGAGCTATTTTTGTGTTTCCAAAGTTCGCATTTTTCGACTTGGAGACATGTGTTATGGGACAAGCATCAGTATTATCTCATTATCCTATACAAGAACACATTGTTGTGCTATACAATAACAACAAAATAGTTCTCTGCAAGAAATGTTGAATATGTCACCAATGCAGTTTGCACATTTGGAAACAGTCGGACGTCTTTAGGTCTTAGAATGACATTTCCACGGAACTTACTTATATCTCCAGAATCATCTACGTCAAACTCCAGAAATTGCGCTGCAAAAGAAACAAAGCTCACATTAAAATTAATATATATATATACATACATACATAACTAACGTCATAAGAACGGTGGGCGTAAACAGTGTATTATCGAAATACATAAAATGTGGCTTACCATGAATGTATGTTAGTCGTAATATGTCGACATTTTGTGTTAGCGTGATTAAACATAAAACATTTAGGTCGTGAACCTAGAAATCAGTATTTATCAACCTACACATATTTATGTTGAAATATTCGCTCTCGCTTACCTTTATAAGCTTCCAACTTCTCGCCCAAGTCTTCGACTTCTTTGAAGTCGTCATTCTCACGAATCTCCTGAATCAAACAAACTGAACATGAGCCATATTATTTACGTTCGCCAAGCAGTAAATTATAAATACCTAGCATAAAAGATGGTACTATTTTGTAAAGCGTCTTTGTTTAGAAACACCAGCCATGTGTAACAACATTACTATGATGTGCTTAAAGTTGAGACAGTGCATTTTTGCAACAACATCAATTGTTTTAAAACTGCACAAATATTAGAGGACATTTGATGCTGCGTTGATGACTCGCTGATACTTTTTGGTACAGTTTTCAACAAGCATATACTGCGAGTACACTTTTAACCCTTCGCAGAATATTTCGGTTTGAGACTTTGGACGAAGGCGGGACGTACTGAGTTGATGCGGTCGAGTCTGGCTTCTTGCTGCTCTCTGCGCTGTCCAAACAGCTTGCCGCCTGAAACAGAGTGGATTTAAGTTAGAGTTCATGGGCGTTCTGGTGTGCGTGTGTGCGTGCGTGCGTGCGTGCGTGCGTAAGTGTATGCGTGCTTGGTTATGTACGTATGTGTGTACAGGCGCGTACTGTGGATGATGTTTGGGGATGCCATTAGGGAGTAAGTGGAACATAATTGGGAACTTGTGTCAATGTCAAAGTCGTGGAGCGGAGCGTCAGCTCCTGTCTCGGGATATGACATAGACAAAGGGAAGGGGTGGTGTTAATTTTTGTTAATCGAACGGAACTGTTTTCCCTCAACCGAAACTATTTTCCCTCAGCGGGAGGGGTACTCATCGGACCCCCAGTTTACGGATCTGGTGTGCTTACGGGCCTGGTGTTTTGGTGCGTGGGTGCGTGGGTGCGTGCGTGCGTGCGTGCGTGCGTGCGTGCGTGCGTGCGTGGGTGCGTGGGTGCATGCGTGTAACGTAGCCTATAGTACAATGTCTTCACAAACCAGAAAAGAAGAAGACATTTTGAGACAGAAAGCAGCCAAATAGGTCCATAAATGGAAGTTCCTTATGATCATGGTCTCAGTGTAACCGTGTATCTGCCGAATCCCTCGATCTAGACTCGGGGCAGTTGAGCGTGTTATATTTGTCCTTGCATACACGAGTCAATATATATACACGATTTTACATATGTGAGTGCTCAATAAGCGCATTAAATTAGGGCCAGGGATGGTCGGTGTTGTAGGTGCGGGATGAGATCACGTCGCCAGTGTTAGCCTATCTATGGCATTTCCTGTATTGTAGCTTATAATGCGTGGAAACACAGTCGATAAGAAGGAATTGAGCTTGAAAGCCCTTGCTCAGCGAGGGTAACCAAGCAGGTCTGACAGCTATAATAATATAATAACAAAAAGTTATCTAACACCGTCAAATCCGGAGCTACTGACCGCTCCGTGGTTATTGCAAACGTGGCGAATATTTTCCTCCTCCGCCTTTTTTTATAATAACAAAGGTACTTTATGAAACCGACCATAGTAAAAATCGTTATGTCGTGACCAATGTAAATATTATGTATACATACGTGTTTAACCCAAAACCAGCACCGCAGGCATAATGACATACACAATTGGTAACAGTTACAGCAATACCACGTATTATCAAGCGTTGGTTATCATGGCCCTGGAACCCTGTAATACTTTGGCCCATTCGCTTACTATAAAACAATATACTGTCACAGAATAACAGCTAGGCGACATCATCCATCCCTCCACCGTCCTCTTGTCAACGTATTTCAGCATTTATACAAAGGGGTCAGACTACAATTCTTTGTCTTAATAATTATTGTTTCTTAATTGGTTGTTCTACTGCTATGCCTAAACGTACGTAGTCTGAGTGCTGCATTTGGTTGGTTAACTAAAATGAGAAGTGTTTCTTTTGTTTAAATGGGTCAAGAGGCCCTGGAGTCCTTTGGACTGTATTGTGAGTTTGTAATTATTAATTTAATGTTTTTTGGTGAATCATAGTTACAGATCATTAAGGGTTATGATGGAAGTAAAATAATAACATGTTTAATGGAGACTATATTCATGCCAGTGAAGATACACCTGGAAATAAAATATTCGAGTAGACGGTTTCGTGAAGATTGTATATATTAGTTAATGTGTTATGACAAATACTGTACAATTTTATCCCGATACTCTGCTATTTAGGCCGATTTCCAGTGGTTGTTGAAACCTTGCAGGAGAGTTGGTGAGCTGCAATCTCGCATGTTGCACAGTTAAAGGTTGTTTAAGAAAATGTGCACACACTTTCTGTTCTTATTGTGCAATTCGAGGGTCCTGCGGTGCCCTTAGAATGATTAAATCAAATACAGATTTCTCCTGCATAGTGGCAGTACCCTAAGATACGTCTATGCAAAATTAGAGAAAAAGTTGCTGAACCGTTTTTGAGATATGCTATGGTAGCTAATGGCGCACGACGGACGCAGAGTGATGGCATAAGTCCATTGAACCTACGGCCCAAGGGACTAAACAACGATGTCGTTGAATATGGTATTGGTTGCGACCGATTCCAACTTTCACACATGTTATAGCTAGACTTATAATTATTAGTGGTCGTTATGCAGAGGAGAGTAGATCCTAATGTATTATATTATAGTGGTTTGTACCCGCGAGTTGCGTTGGAATCTGATAGGGTCAGATAAAACGCCGATCAACAGTCGGCTTCGACGAAACTGCAACTAAACAACATCCGGGTTTAACGTCGGAGGCTGCCTGTGAATTTGGTAAAACAGGCACGGGAACAACATCTGTTTCAAAACGTCTACGAAGTAGTGCGCGTTAATTTAGGGCTTACCCGTATACCACTTCCATCACTGAATGGGTGCAGATGGCTACATCGTGTCCCATTTCGTGCTTATTTGGTTGACGGTGGGTTAAATTAAGTGTTCGTATTGCAGTTTTACTTGATACGTCCTGCTCTATTTTCGGTGCTGATAACTTTACACTTTAATAGGTCAGCTGAGTGACATCATTAATCATTCCCCTGACGTGATCTATTTATGTTTGTGGATAGGCCACAGTCAGGCAACGTCATAACACCGCCAGGGACATGATATGGTGCTGGGTTAACATGCAGTCGTTGTAACAACGATGGACGCAGAGAACAGACTGACCACCACGGGGGGCTGATAGCGTTCGCAGCTGCAATAACAATTACGCTTCGCTCAAGAATCACGCCATAGTCTGTGCCGTGCTCTGCATGCGTTTATCTAAGCATCGAATTAAGGGGAGAAACAAGCGTTGCATCAACTTGCATGGCAGTGGTTTTCGTCTGATATCTGCTTCGTCGATAGAATCGCACAGCATAGTCGTTCGCGTAGGGCCTACTATAGCTGTTGATAGACGGAATCAAAACAGGTAGTAATAGCTCCCGAAGCAACATTCAAATTTGGAACGTGGCTACACACGCTCGGTTTGTTCGATCGGTTAATGAGAGCATCGGACAATATATCTAGCTAGTCTGACGAGTTTCCGCAACGGACACAGGGAACACGTACACACTTTGGATTTGTTCCGGGTCCAGATATAGGCAGGGTCTATAATGGAGTTAGACAAGGAGGTATTTTATCCCCCTATTTGTTCAGTGTTTACATGGATGGTTTATCCACTGTACTTAATAGTTGCAATACAGGATGTTATGTAGGATATAATTGTGTAAATAATATTATGTATGCTGATGATCTTGTAGTTTTTTGTCCGTCCAGCAGGGGATTACAGACCCTTCTCACCGTCTGTGATCAATATGGAGTATCTCATGACATAAGGTACAATGCCAAAAAGAGTATGGTCATGATAATTAGAAACAAGAGTTGTAAGAATGTTAAATTTCTAAGTTTTATGCTTGGTAACGACAAACTATGTGAGGTAGAATCTGTAAAATATTTGGGTTATATAATTTCAAATAGTATGCTAGATGACAATGATATATCTAGACAATGTCGCCAGTTGTATGCACAAGGCAACATGATCATAAGAAAATTTCATATGTGTTCAAATGATGTAAAGAAGACATTGTTTACTACTTTTTGCTCACCTATGTATACTGCCCATCTATGGTGGAATTTTCATAACTATGCAATCAGGAAATTGTATGTCTCTTACAACAATATATTTCGAATGGTGTTAGGTTATGACAGATACTGTAGTGCTAGTGAAATGTTTGTTAACAATAATTTACCTAACTGTGCTGCTGTTATTATAAATCTGACATATAGGTTTATATGCCGACTGCAGTTCTCAAAAAACATATTGATTTGTAACATTAGTAATAGTGACGTGAAATACATGTCAAGAATATGGAAATATTGGTTCAATTCCCTGTACATACATTTTGTTGACGGGTGATTTTTCATTCTGTACATTGTAACTATTGTTATAACACAACTATAGAACCATGATAATGTACTTGTATGTTGCATGGAGTCTGTGAATAAAGCAATTATTATTATTATTATAGTACTATATTATAAGCACGTCTGTGCGCCATCTGAACGAATGTGTACGGCATGCAGTTTTGTCTTTTGACAAGAGGTAATTTAAGGAAAAAAGACACGAAAGGAATACACGGAACAATTAATACCTTCATAAAAACGTATTCGCAACGCTAATAAATATAAAGGTTGCATTTTGCGTCTCGTCCGTGTTGAATTTTGCATCTGGTCCATGTTTACGTCTAAATATACTCGATGTTTCCTATAAGCCAGTCTCACTGAGTGTTTGTCAACCACGTATCACTTGACAAACCCACGACATTCAATTGAACACTATATATAATAGGGACGACACACAACCTTACCTTGGTAATTGTCACCGTTCGACATGGCGCTGTTCTCGGTATGGGGTCTGCTACGTCTTACACAGACTACAGCAGACGATTGTCGGTTTATATGTGTAAGAGGCAGACCGTTCCGGATGCTGTGCGCTCATGTGACGCTGACGGATCTAGTCCGTCGTCGGTGACCGTGGCAGTAAGCCAAAGTTCGCATGTGGAAGTGAAGTGCACGAGGCGGCCCGATGACTTGGGCCGCGTAATCACATCAACCTACAGTGCTTCGCTGCCGCTAGTCAAAGTCCGCATGTGTGTCGGTAAAGTTGATAACCTCGCACCTACATCACATTATGCTTCACATAAATACCTAAACAATCTAACCTGAAAAGTAGTTTTCCAGTTACATGTATCACAGTAATGAAAGGGTATAACTTGTGGATGTCTGTCTATATATTAATATTTATATCGACTTGTCTCTTTCTATATAGAGATAGATATATAGACGGACGGACGGACGGACGGACGGACGGACGGTTGGATGGATGGATGGATATACATTCGCTTAATCACTGGCATCTGATCTACCAATTTTGAAAACAACATGAAAAGGTACTTATTTTGAGGTTTGTACTTTTTCAGTTGTGAGTAATTCCGCAAGTAAAAGTGCAGAGAATGGCACTTCCGACATGTTTTGAACTGATTAACTGTTATTCGGGGGTGTCATTTGAGATAGGCGGGACATATCCCCCAAAACACGCATAGCTCATACTCCCGAAACGAATGTTTCCTATGCCAATAAAATCGCCCAACTTTAAAAAAAATCCACAAGACTCGTAAAACAATTACTACGGTTTAAGGGTAATGCCCCATTTAATTTTCTTATCCACCATCACCATGCCTGCCAATCCTCCCAGATTTTCTTCGAGAGTCCCGGATGTGTTAACAATCTCCCGGACTCCCGGAAAAGAATAAAATATCCCGGATTTTCATAAACGTCCTCGGGTTACTGTTTCTTTAGTTTCACTTCCGTGTTCGTAATAAAATAGTCCAATAGTCCGACACTTAATTAAAGGGCTTCTACGGTTATCGTAAGTGTAAGAGACATTTAGTTGACGCAATTAAGCGCCGTAACCGTACGCGAAAACTGGACGCGACGTCAAACTTCAAGTCGACTACACATTTTGCGTCGGCGTCTAGCAAACACCATTAGCTAACAGCTCAGTAAGAGATTCTACGTTGGACTCCAATAAAAATAAATGTACGCACATTGTAGTTGGAAATCGATGTGCATAGCTAGATATGATATTTAGAACATTCACGGCTAACCAAGAAAATACACAGACCCAACACAAAGCCAAAACAGTCCAATAAACTCATCTTATTTCACCGCTACAAGCTCGGCACAGCCATCGCCTGACTGCATCAACGCAGTTATCAACAATTAAGCGATTTTAAAAACTCGTCAAATGTGCTGATTGGTATTTAAAACTCAACTTTCTGTATACGTGTGTGTTCTTAAGGGGTTGAGCTGTTACACTGCATAGTTATTTTTAATTTAGTAGAACTATTTACTTTTGAAACATTGCGGCGTTTATGCGTACGCCGAATTTACAATTCTCGCGTACGAACGCCGCGTCGAACGGCAGACCTGCGGTTGACCTCTGACTGCACTACAAAAGGTATGACGTAGCACTCAATAACTTGGGGTAACTTTTTGCTGTTAAAATAGTTTTTGCCGTCACGTTGCGCTTAATTGGATTAGATAAAGGTGTCAATTTAATATCTTGCAGTGTGAAGAAACTCTAGGCAGTTTTGTGTTATAGGTAATTAGCTAAACGGATTATGTGAACAAATTTGTTGGAATCGTACTATGATCGAGCTTGTGTGTGCGCATGCGTGCGTGCGTGCGTGCGTGCGTGCGTGCGTGCGTGCGTGCGTGCGTGCGCGGTATACGGTAATGTTAACGTTTTCCTCTTATACGGCTAGAACCTCGAGCGCCATATAGCCAATATAGAAAATGATCTACATATTAAGTGAGATTTATTATTATTTTATATAAACAAATCGGGGTAACTGCATGTATTCTAGAAATCCAGCAGAAATGTCATGGAGTAAATAGCGTCGCCCTTCTGGGGATCCACAGAGACACAATGTCCTTGTTTTGTGCGTCTTCATCGAGAGGAATACCGGCAAGTGTCGAGGCGGTCATGGTTGCACCTAGTTCTAAATCACAAGTAATGTAAAGCGCAAACGTCAACCAGCATCCGGTCACCATAATGTCACGTGGCTATCATATAGGGGCCTACGTATCACAGACATACCCGAAGTTTAGAATCCACTATTTTATGTTGCACGAATTAATTAATTAATTTCAACCGACGTCACTCATGAACGATCAAGTATCGGTGAATGTTTGTACAAGTAAATATTCTACTAAATTAAACATGTTCTGTGCATAACCCAACACACCGAATACCGTCACGCAATCGTCACATGAGCGACCCTTCGATGTGGTGATCCTCGACTTCTTTCAAGGACACGTAATCCCGAATGGTGACCGGAAGTGGCAGCTGACATCCCTTCCTGTGGATACCGAGTCCGAGACGACGTCTGATGGCGATGCGAGTCAACTGCTGTAGACTATGCGGGGAGTGCATCCACGAGCGGAACCACTCGACCGCGGCGACTTCGACTTCATCTTCCTCGTGTTCCTCCTGCGCGTCCTCGTCGACGAAGAGCGTGAGTCGCGGTGGCCGGGCGGCTATGAGAGCGTCGCGAGCAGCCAGCCAGCGGTAGAGCGGGGTCAGGTCGCAGCCGGCCAGCACCAGCAGCTTAGCGATGTCGAAGAGCTGCTTCTGTAGAGCTGTCGCAAGCGGAATGGGCGCAGTGGACGGGGTTGGTGGAGGGTCCGGGTGACAGTTTGCCATCAACAGCGCCTTGACGGCCTCGGGACGGTTGTGGCTGACTGCGTACCACAGCGGCACGGCTCCGTTGGAGTCGGGCACGTCGACGTCGCCGCCGGCCTGTGCAATGGCCGCGATGCCTTGCCAATGGTTCTTCATCGCCAGAAGGTGCAGCGCCGTCTTGCCGAAGTTGTTGGCGATGTCGCTGTCGCAGTCTCGTTCGACGAGACATTTGACGACGGCGTCGAAGCCCTCGGCGGCGGCCAGGATCAGCGACGTGTTGCCGTCGGCGTCGCGAATGTCTGGGTCGGCGCCCGCGTCCAACAGGAGCTGAGCTCCCATGGCCTTGTGACTGGCATAGTGGAGGGCACAGCGTCGGTTCTTGTCCTGTCGGTCCAGGTCACATTTGGCGTTCACCAGTCGCCGGATGACGCCGACGGAACGGTGGCAGTTCTTGGCGGCGGCGATGAGGGCCGTGTCCCCGGCCGAGTCCTGCCAGTCGAGCGGGGCATCTCCCTCCAGCAACCCGGCGACACAAGCGTCATGTCCCTGCCTTGCCGCGTAGTGCAGCGCCGTGCCGCCGGCTCGCGTCATCGCGCCGACCTTACAGCGAGCCCTCACCAGTCGTCTCACGATGTCGTCGTGTCCTTCCTGTGCGGCCAGCGTCAACACGGGCGTGTCCGAGACGTCAGTCGTGTCCGGACTGACCCCGACTGTCAGAAGGGCGTCGACACAGTCGGTGAAGCCAGACCGGGCGGCGAGGACAAGGCACTGAGAGAGCTCGCGATCTGACACCGTCCCGGGCACCGTGAGACTCAGCTTGAGCATGTAGACGCTGTCACTTCGCACCATCTCCAACGGGCTGCACGCAACAGAACACAAACTTGCATAATGTGTCTTCATATAATTATTACTTGTTCTTGTCATGATAAGATGCATCTAAAAGCTGTCTTGCATCGAAAACTTAGGTATATCTATTCACAGGAACAACGTACACAAAGGGTCTAGTATTTTACATTCTTGTATGTACAACTTTCTGTAGGAAAACATGTATGTCTAAATGCGTTCTAATAAGAACAGCTTACATCTTATTTGTAGATACAACATAATTTTACAATACGTTTGTATATAATTGTTTGCATAAGGACGACTTAGGCTACATCTTAGTTGCAGGAACTGTATTAATACTTGTTATTATACGTTCTTGTAAGGCCAACGTATATATATATATATATACATACATACATACATACTTACATACATACATACATACGTACATGCATACATACTTACGTACATACATATATACATACATGCATACATACATGTACACATCACTTAATTGTAGGAATAATATACACGTTATTATACGTTTCGTTAATAGACAACTTACGTCTTACTACTTGTAGAACAACGCACATCTTATTGGTCGTTCTTGCAAGGTCAACGTACATCTTACTTGTAGGAACAACATATATATTATTAGGCCTTATGCTTTTGAACAAGAACAATACATAATTATGTATCTTACAACGTTCTTTTAAAGACACCACACTCACGCATGCACGCACGCTCACTCACACACATTCGCGCGCACACACCCACATACACACACGTGCGCGCACACACATACACAGACGCACATGCACACACACAGACGTACACAGGCAGACAGAAAGACAGACGCACACACACACACACACACGCACGCACACACACACACACACACACACACACACACACACACACACACAGGTTTTATACCCGGAGATATGGCGCTATGGCAAAATAATAATGTAGTATTATTTATTAGTATTATTAGCACGTTTAGAAAAAGACAATTGCTTTAAATGCATACCTTCCCATTGTGCAAAACGTCATGAAACCGTCTTATCAACCTCCAGTGGATTGCACTGGCAAACCATGCAGTGGTTTGGTACTTCCGGTATCGCCTGTAAGGAACATCAGAAGTCGTCTGCGGCCAATTAGTTGTCCAAGAAGATCCAAGCCTAAAACCTATAAGAAATATGTTTGATATAAGGTTTACATATTATGTTGATCCACCCAAAAGTGAGTCGAGATTTCACATGGTAGCAGGTGGATGTAGTGGGACTATTCAACACCCCATTAGTCTCCGAACCTACTGACTGTGGTATATCCTTCCCCTGCTGAACAACCTCTCTTCAAACCGGGTCGGAAACAACATAAGTACCTACAGCTGCATTCGTTAAAATGTAAATTATATATGCGTACACCATTTCGGTGAAAATGACTTATTTAATCGATTATGCCTATGCACGCTATCCTCTCCAGCTAATCCCTCGCCCAATATTTAAATTAGTTTCCATCCATTTACGAGATTAACTGACTTTACAACTGCATTCTGGGCTAACCGAGTAATAGTTTATAAACAAAATAAATAATCTTGTTTATCTAATAGTGTCACCACCTGACATAGCCTAAACTAGCTGATACACTCTGCACTTATTCGGGGTAAATAATTATTACGTCGCAAACGAATCGATCTAAATTAAATTATATAAAATTTATTTACTTTTTCCGTTGTAACTTGAAGGCTACATTATAAGTATTAATGACGATGACGAGCCTGTGTGGCATACATCTATCCTGGATTAAACCGCTCCCACACTACAGTAGGCTAATGTGTAGGCAAAACGCGTTGAATTCTGAAAATTTTTGATTTAATATGAAGGCAGATCTCTTTAATAATTATGTACGTTGGTTCGTCGCCAAGTAACCTAAATATCGTTCTTCCAAGGCAGCTAAAATAGCTTTCATGGTTGCCATGGGAGCCCCAAGAAGCCCAGCACGTAGACTCGACCGCTGCGTATTTATAGATTGCCGCGGACAAATAGGTCCTGCTTATATACGAGACCAGCTTGGAATTAAGCGTTGTTTGTTCGATAATGCAAACCATGCTGTAGCTTTTGCGAGTTATGAAGACCATCTACGTTACCTTGCCAACACGATGAACCTACGCAGTAGTCGTAGACTACGCGGGAACCGCTGATTTCTCGAATATCTCCAGTTGTGCGTTGCCACCGTCTAGATCCCTCAATGTGAAACCCAAGTGTACGTGACGCGCGAAACGAGTGTGCTGTAGGCCTATGTTACAAGTGCAGTAGCTATGGAAGAGAGCCAAGTTGCGAGCATATTGGTGGGCTGACGTGGCAATAGGCTACTTGTGCATCATCACCAATAATATTGAGCGAGCGATCCAATAACCCCGATTCCGACAAGGCTTATTAAATTTTACATAAAAAGACCTGGATTGATTAAACAATCGTTCTGTGCTTAAGGCCGTATTATTAGTTTCGGACTCTTTCTATATTACAATGTCACCCGATGAAGAAATGTCCGCTTAATAGAGTAACTTCGAAATCCCCGTTTGGCCTGCGTTGTTCATAGAAGCGTGGGCATGTGCACCCGTTGATATAAGCAAAATTGGATACAGTAGTGGTCGAAATCGCACTGATTTATGGGCGCCGAGACCAGCGGGGGCTTGTTGCTGAGCCCCCAATATTTTGGTGGCGGACTGGAGATAGGATTGCCCCCTAATATTTAGGGAAAGGTGTGCATTTCTGTGGGGGGGCTGGAGATAAGATTAGTCACACCATATTTAGGGAAGGGGTGTATTTTTGGTGCAATTTGAGGGTTTTTGCGAGCTTGAAGGTAGTGTTTTGACGAGCTTCAAGTGGTTGGAATGAGAGGTTTGTCTGAAAGCCTGTCTTTTTGGGCGAGCGTAAAGGGGGTGCAACTGAAGGTGTTTTGGGGCATTCCGGGGTGTTTTGGCGAGCCTGAAGGGGATGCACATAGAGGTGTTTTGAGAGCCTGAAGGGTGGGTGCAAATTGAGGTTTTTGGAGAACCGAAGGTGGGATTTGGAGCTGTTTGCAATTGGAGGTATTTTGGTGAGCCATATGGTGAGTGCAGTTGAAGGTTAGTCTCAAAGGGGTGTAATTGAATGTTGTTGGTGAGCTTCAAACATTTTGAACTTCGCCGCGAAAAATAATCAACGTACTGCAGCAACAATCCCCTCCCCCCGTCTTCCGTTATCTCAAATCATCTGTTTCACAATAACGTTTGTCCCTAAAACCAAACTTGACATTGGCAAATATGTTTTTTATAGTTGCAATCAAACTCTTGGAATCAACTCCATATCACTTTAAAATGAACTGAAACTATATCTACCTTTCGTAACCAACTCAAGATTTATTTATTTGAAATCGCATTCCCACCCTAACCTATGGCGGTCCCTTGCTCTAATGATGACTCTGAGCTCCGATTCCTGAGGATATTGGCGCTATAGAAGTTTGTCATTATTATTATCCGACAGCGGAGTGGTGCTGAAGCTCAGAACTCAGCCAACCCAATATTAATTTCGTTCCGGTGCCAGTGATATTGCATGGGTTTATTTGTACGTGAAAGTAACAGCAGTGCTGCATGGTTCATTTCCTTGGAGTATTCAGTTTGCTCTACAGTTTATTTTATTCATTGTAATCATACACGTACGAACGGGAGGAGATTTTAGGGAATTTTTTTATTATACATCTATGTTTTAGTGAGCGTTATCTAAGTTGCAACCTCATAGCTGGAACTGCAACTTTGGATTGTGAACCCCCCCCCCCCACCGAAAAGCCAAGCCTTCTATTAAGCCAAGTTGTACATTTTAATCATTTTTAAACGACAATATTTCTTGAAGTCTATAATTGTATTTTATCTTCCCAGGAAACACAACCTTTTCTTAATATTGGCGTTATGATAATGCTACAAAAAATATTTGTTATACCATGTTGAGATCGCTCTGCGACACTACCTCTGCCTGATGGTGTATAACTGCAGTGGAGAACACACATTTTCGAAGCTGGAACAGATCAAGAATGACTTGCGCTCAACAAAGGGAACAAAAACTTACTTTAATTGATTTCAAAGAGTGCGATGTTCTGAGGATAGTTTTTCCTCAATAGTTGATGACTTTTCGCTGAGAGAATCACGAAAGATACTTTGAAAGTCGAGTTTGCTTACGTGTTAGGCATAGGAGTTTATGTTTGTCATGGAAAGTCCGAATATGTTATTAGGCCTAAATTGTCTTGTATCAATTTCAATCACTTTACCGTGCAAATTTGTTGCTCACTTTAGTGGGGGAAAGGCAGCTTGCGGCACTGGATATGTGTCACGGATTAGCGAGGTCTCCGTACACTAGATGGCTCAGTCTAGTAGGGTTCTTATATATCAAGGTCAACGCATATGAGAAAGAACGGTTTTCGTGAACAAGCAACAAAGAACGAGGAAAATTTAATAACTTTATTACAAGATATCCTTCTTTTGGTAAATATCTCGATTAACAAAATAAACAGAATAATGAAATCCCGTAACCAAAACTTAATAGAACATTATAAACAATAACACTGAATCTTTCAATTATCAAATTCCACTCCCTTTCTAAGGTGGATTATACCGCTACACGACCATACACTAGGCGCCAAGTGTTATCTAAGAATAACTCCCTTAATATAAATACACAGTATAAGCTAGTCCTCGCGGACTCTCATTACAGTAATCTGTTACAACACACACATATATATACATATATATGTGAATACTTCAAGGGTAAAAATACCTCACTTCAAACACAGATAACTACCAATCATAATACAGCAAATAATAGATACGTTCAATCAGAAAACAGACATTGATATTGGGCTAATCCCATCTCGAATATATACGAACGTTTGTTGAAGTCAACACGCCGAGCTCCGAACACAATTAGAACGGGGTATCTCGGCCGCACGAGTGATGATGCCGGGCACTTGACGATTGCCGTCGTACGCCGCGAATTCTCGAGTCGCGTACGTTCAATGATCGCACGGTCGCAAACGATTGCGAAGTCAGTTGAATACGTTCAACTGGAAGACGAAGCCGGGCAGTAGACGCTTACCGCCAGCCGTTACGAATTCGATCGAGAGGTCTTGCCCTGTCGCAAACGATCGAGAAGTCGAATGAACGGTTTCGCGCAAATGACGACGCCTGGCAGTATACGTTTACCGCCGGCCGCTGCGAGTCGCATTCGGTCAATCTTTCTGACGTTGTCGCTGTGAGACCGCTGTTCGAGGATGGCCCGTGCTGGGTGAGCGCGCCGCGATTATCGCTCAACGACGCAAATACGTTGGGGACAACCGGAACGTTGTCTCAATATACCGCTGACGTGGCGGCATGGCTTCTTCGAAGCTCGATCAAACAGTCACTCTGGACACTGAATATTACACACACACAAAAGCTTGGGAACGTAACCCACGTTAACGATTCCCACCACGCTTTACGACTTGACTAGCCATTCTCTTGGCAGCAGGGCAACCTGTCTCGTTCAACCCTGGATCTGTCCCAGTCCTTCGCCAGCGCCCAGATGGCGAAATGCGTACAATAAACGTTTATATAAGCGGACCTAAGTACACATCATATGACAGGTTTCCATCATTTCTATTGGCTAAAGCCATATACAATTCAAACTAAACATTGTGGAACACCCTCTAAGATTACAGTGAAACCACCTGCTGGCAATGCTAGCAACAGAATACCACGCCCCACTGAGCGCATCTGCAACCGAGTTGCCGTAATTACGTAACCAAGGCGGTTGGTCAACAATATGTCTATTTACTGGCTTGACCTTCCTCATTTCCCAAATTAAACCTCAGGCAAGTAGATTTAACCATCTTGAAATAGCAGAAATGCTACAATATGTTTCTTCTCCATTGAGTGGGGCTCCCTGGAGCTCGGGCCTTGGAATGATTTTCTGTCTCCCTTGAATAGGGCTCCCGGGAGGTCGATGTTACCGGTAGGAGGCTTTACCCCAGATTCGGGTAGAGACGATGATTGGTTCTCAGGCCAACTATGAAATAACAAATTAAATAAGGATACACTTTTATCAGATAATACTATAACATAACTACTATTCAACATTAAACTTATATTGAAACATGTCACACACAAAATATACCGACATTAAACTTTTTTCATAGTTTAGTGCCTTTTAATCACATGCATATTCACTAGGTGGCAGCTCTCGTGGCTGCATGTCGAAGACTCCGTATTGACTTTCTTTACTTATGCTCGAGCAGAAACAAAAGACTAAGTGTGAATAAGCATGATATAAATACCAAACAAGGATACATTTAACTAAACAAAGTGCAATCAATGTCTCGCGCAACGGTCGGACTGCTAACTAATATATGTAGTCGCCAAAACACAACCAAAACGTCCTGATCTTGGTGACTAAATCGGTAGCGTATTGAGCTGCTGTTTTCTGCATGTCTGGTTTTGGCTGTATGATCGGTCATAAGTACTATGGTGCTGTTGGCTATGCTGATGATATATCTTTGGTAGCTCCATCGATATATGCATTGAACAAAATGTGTGATATATGTCTAAACTTTGCATATGAATATGATTTACAATTCAACCCGGCAAAATGTCAACTTATTAAATATGGCAGTGGTACCGACTGCCCATTTTACTTTGATGGTTTAAAAGTGAAACATAGTAAAAAAGGGTTGCATTTAGGCCACGTTATTGGTCCTGACGCTCACCAGGCTATGGTAAAAGATATGTGTCATGATTTTATATGGCGTGTAAATGCATTATCTGCAAATTTTTGGTTTTGTAATATAAACATAAAACGTCAATTATATATGTCGTACTGTACATCTTTCTATGGTGTATGTCTGTGGAACTTGCAAAACAAACATCTTGATATGTTTTATACTACGTGGCGCAAAGGTATCAGAAAACTGTTTAATCTACCAGTTTGCACGCATTGTAATATGGTACCACTTTTAGCAGACTGTTTACCGATTCAAGTTCAAATTATGAATCGAATGGTACGATTTATGCAGAGTTGCTTGAAATGCAGTAACTCCAGTTTGAAAATGCTCTCTCATCTAGCCTTTCAAGGTAGTGGGTCATATATGTCTAAAAGTTTTAACTATATCATGTCCAAATTCAAACTTGATGCCATGACATTCTTTCGAATGAAGTCTAATCAGTTTTATGGTATGATTCAAGACCACTACCAGGAGGGGCTGGATGATGAACTAGTATGTAGAGTCTCATTTGCAAAAGATGTATTACATAATATAAATAATGTGGGTAGCTCTTCTTTTTTAGCCATTGACGAGCTGCGCTCATTGCTTACTGTTTTATGTACACAGTAACTTATATACATTGATTTAGTTGAATTGTACGAATAAATGTATTATTATTATTAAGGTCATCGGTTCGAATCCAACAGAGTACTTGAAACTTTTGTTTGTGTTCATTTAGCTTAAGATTAATTTATTTTTCTATAATACTATTTCGGGCACTATTTTGTAATTTCGTCATCGAAAACATGTATAATGTATAAACATTCTGGGTGATAGACGTGCTAACTGGCAGTGAGCAGTCAAAACGCCATTCTGAGGCACAGTATCTTCCTGGCGAAGTCACGCAGCCAAGCGAGAGTCGGTTAAGCGAGACTAGATTCACTTATGAAAAGGCTAACAGGCGCTTTTAAGCCACGCCCAGCGCGCTCGTGATTTGTCAAGGAGCGTTTGACACATGTGTCACTCACGTTTCATTTTGTTTTTCGCGGGGAGACGTCAGGGCTTGTTATATGCTAGGAAGGGGCTACACGTACACAGACTAATTTTATGAACAGGTAGGCAGGTTCCTACGTACACAAGCTACCCTTACAAAAAGAGCCAATGGTATACCATTGAATAACATTGAATACCATTCGGTACCATTGGACCATTCAATAATAAATCAGTATGTCTCAATGGTAATCTCAATGGTATTTGAACATATCAAGTACCATTCAATGATACATCAGTGTCGCAATAGTATTTGAACATATCATTCAATACCATTCAGTGATAAATCAGTATGTCTTAGTGGTACTCTCAATGGTATTTGAACATACCATTCAGGACCACTGGATCATAGAATGATAAATCAGGTTTCAATGGTACTCGCAATGGTATTTGAACATATCATTCAATACCATTCAATGATAAATCAGTATGTCTCAGCGGTACTCTCAATGGTATTTGAACATACCATTCAGTACCACTGGACCATTAAATGATATATCAGGTTTCAGTGATACTTTCAGCATGGTATCTGAACATACCATTCATTACCATGATAAATCAGTAGGTCTCAGTGGTACTCTTAATTGTATATGAAAATATCATTCATTACCATTAGGACTCTCAATGGTATTTAAAAATACCACTTAGTATCACCGGGCCATTCAATGATAAAGCATTAGGTGCAGTGGTACTCTTAATGGTATTTGAAAAGTACTATTCATTACCTTTGAAAGGTTACATAATATACCACTGCATGGATACAGTCAAACCTCAATAGTAAACTGCATGGCAAGTCTCAGCCATATTTGAAAACACCATTCACTAAACTGAACGTTGACAGCGTACCTCTAAATACCATTGAACCTTCAGTGGTAAACTGAATGGTACCTTCAACTCAGTGGTATCATAAACGGTATCTGCATGTATTTTTGAAACGTGTGTATTTTGTGTCAGGTGCACATGCGGTGAATGCTTGTGTCAGAAGAAAGATTATAATAATTATATGTATGATTAAGTTACGATGTTTTTATATAACTCTACTGAATAAACCCGCGAATAAACTCAACCCGCGCCGCATTTGAAATGACCCGTGAGTCATTATTTCGACGCGTGCGAACTTTTAAACTGATTTGGTTTTGTGTCGTGGTCAAGGAAAGACACATTATAATGAACAAATCGGGCCAACGGTCGTATTCATGCCACGAAACAAAAGGTAGTAATGTTGTGTGTTGTTTTATAACAATTTGACTGACAGTAATAATACTTAACAACAATTTTAGTTCTCTGCTTCGATGTTTCAGTTATCGTGCGCAACGTAGACAATTAATTCTACTTAAATACATGTATAAAAAGAGGCCTTGGCCATTACGCTGTCACTTGACCAAAAAAGTAAGAAAATATACAGTGATAGAATAGTAAATAATGACTATGATCACTATTCGGAAGGAAGGAATACCCAGACTGAGATACTTATACTTTGCTGAGTAATTACCAGAGACTATCAATAATTGTCCAAATGTTCCAGTTTTTTATTGACAGTATAATATTATATTACTATTTATTCACTGGCCACACACATTGTATTTTTATTGTGTTCTTTTCCATTTATTTCAGCTTGATGTCTTCGCTGCATGATGGCCAAAAACAAGCTTTCTCCAGGCTGCACAACAATGAAATCAATAACAGTGGTATAGTGTTTGTGTGTATGCATTCCGAATTATTGGATATTATTATATCATATAATGTATACTGTAAGGTTTCAGGGCAAACCGCAATATATCTCAAAATTCAATTATACGCTACGTCATTATACTTTAAATGAAAACTTTGATATAATATTGGAATTGGAATAATACAAAATCATGATGATTTATATCAAGTGCCAAACTGTTTTTTTTACAGGAGAACCTGTTTTTTGGACAACCATCCACTTTCTCACTTCCCCTTAAAATGTACCATCTTTACAATGTTTACTGACATGCCATATGATAAGGCCAGGCACAACAGGTAGATAGGATTATTTTTTTATTTGTGAAAATTTTGCAATTATGTCTTCCCAAAGTATGGAATGGATCATGCTGGGTAAAAATATATTGAACTTTTTTCAGGCCAAACCCGTTTCCATGCTAACAAACAAAATGGCCACCATTTTGAGCCACCTTTGGCACATTTGGAAACACTGCCATTCTTTTTGGAGCACATAAATATATATAATTACGATTCTTGCAAATCCATGTTCTGTGTACATTCTATTGTGAGATGATCATATAATTTTTCCGTTTGTTTTATTTTATAAATATTTTTTTATTAAAGTGCCAAAAAAACCTTGTTTTTGCAACACATGTGCTTATCTCTTTCAAACTATTGATGATTTCTAAATTTTCTGATCATTTCACACAGCTGTGTCTGCTGAATGCAACACTGAAAACCTTATTTGTATATAGCATAATTACTTCCAGTGATATCCCATTTCCAAATGTTCCAAATGCAGAAATTTGAGGAATTTTTTTTTTTACCAAACTGGTCTGTTATGAAAACATGGATTAATTATAAAAAATGTAGGTCATAAATAAATTAATGTTATTTATTGTAAATTCAATCAATCTATTCTAGCATTTTTATATACGTTATGTTTAAGGTTCTTGTGTTGGCTTCTGCAACGGTTAATGTTTTTATTCATAGCTAGAACATTTGTAAGTGTCGGTATGGATGTTTATTATACAAAGCAAATACTGCACTAGCATCATGTTACGTAAATACGTCCTTTAAAAAACTGATAGTTGACATGTCTCAGTGGATATACTATCCAAATTCTTGAAGACGGTGACAACTTTACAAATATATTTTTCGTCAAGAGTCCATTATTTTATTTGTAATATAATCATCACAATTAGCTTAAAATGTGATAGGCTTAATATTCATAGACAACCAAGATTTGAAACTGTCTCTTATTTTGTAATCTACGATCAAATATTCCTTTATTATAGTACCGTAAAATTTCTTAAATTTCATCACATATCATAGTTTGATTGCTATTTTTGTGTGCTTTGTAAAAACATACGTTTGCATATACATGTGTGTACATTTAAATTATATGGCATGTTCTTGATTTTTATATGTCATATGAGTTAAACATGCAGACTATATCAATATATAAGATTATAAAATTACTTAATTAATTGTGTTGATTAATACATTTACACAACTTGTTGCAGTAAGCTCCATGGACCGAGACGGGTACTATTTGACATTTGACAGGTACTATTTGAAATTTCACGCATTTACCCAAAATAATTGGTTGTATGTGTTTGACGTGTACAGTACTATACGATAGACATATAATAACTTATTTGTAACATAAATTGGAGGTGGTTGGAAAAATGTAATATTTTGAAGGGATAAAACCTTTTTTTATACGTTTACGAATATGTTCGGGAAATCTTCCCACTTCTGGGCAGAGACCAGAAGAAGTCCTTTGAAGTCGCCTTCAATATGCTCTGTCGTTCAAAGCTTTCGAATGTAAAAAAAAACAGTCACGGAAGGTGTGAACATGGATTACACCTTCAGTAGTTAGTTGTACTGGGACACCCTGAGGTTGGTAAGATGTATAATCTTTGCATGTGTCCACATCGATCATCATGTCCTGTGAGTTGTAGTTGTAACTTAAATGTAAGGCTGTATTTCTTGTTTGCGATAACTTTCTATTTTGCCTCGTTAAGCCGTGTTTAGCGACATTAGACAACACCTCTTTTTTATATAATGCGGTAAGATCAAGATTTGTATGAAACCTGTCAGGAACGTAGCTTTCATGTGAATTGCATTTAGTTGGTAATGATGGTGCAAACGTTGTGTTCGCCGTTAATCGCTAGATGGTGCCATTATTTTGGCCAGTGTTCTATATGTTGGTGGTTGTAATCCACAGTAGATAGGATGTATGTATTTTGTCATTGTTGCTTAATCTCAAATCACCTGTTTGTATATAATTAAGTGTATATAGCGCTTTAGCTGATTTATTCCATGTAGATTATCTACACCAATAAACATACATAGCAAACATATATTGTATCCAGCTACAGAAAGTAACGTGTATCATCTCATAATATCACTAGAATTTCGATATATGAAGGAGTTGTACAATTTATTATAACAACTTAAATCAGTCAGAGAGTTTCCGCTGGCGCCGCTAGTTCAGTGGGTAGGCGCGTTGGTTTCTTGTGTGCTTAGTTTACAATCGGGCGACGCCGGTTCAATCTTGACACCATGCAAACCATTGATTTTCTTTACACTTTTTTTGTTTATGTTTTCACGAAGTAATATAAACCAAATCATTTTATTCTATAATGCACTGTTTGTAAATAATTTTATTTTTGTAGTAATTCTTTATTTGCCACAAAAATGAAAATATGGTCATTATATAACGATGTTTCTAAATGTGATTTATCCAAACAAATATAATGTAATATATATATATATAATTTATTAATTGTATATATTGTACGGTAATATATTGTAATTATATATGTGAAAACAGATTGTGATCCGAAGACATGAATGGTGTAGCATCTAACATTTTAGAATAACAGTTTATTTCAAAGAAGTGCCTCCATTCGAGAGGCAACATTTTTAGATTTTACCTATTGTTTGTCGATTTCAAGATTAGGATGTTTAAATCGATGTGTTTACGTTTATACACAAGTAGTTTGCTCTTACAATCGCAAATTTAAAACACCAATAATAGGACTTTTATGGTGCGAACGTAGGACGGTAGAATGGACACGTTTGTAATTAAAATTACACTGTCCTAGTAACGGTCACATTGAGATCATAGCTGCGGTGAACCTTTGATCAAATGTCACCGGAATTGATCAAATCATCACCTAGTGCCATTAACAGAAAACTCCACAATTACCAGAACCGGCGCTGCAGAGCCAGCGAATGAAACATTTTCATTAGGCGAAAGCGATTGGCTCGGCTTCCGTTAACAAGGACATGTAGGTCTGATTTACTTAAACAGTTAAGTCGAGGACGGGAATGGTGTAGCATAGGTGTGATCGGCCAACAAATAGCGTAATTTCTGCTGTTTGCTCGCAAAAGGTCACGTGTTTTATTCATACGTTGGCCGCCATTAGGCGCGCATTGCAATAGTAACCTTTCATACTATAACGCCGTCCTGTTCCGAGAGTACGTTCGTTCGGTCTCTCGTTTGGTAAACCAGCTACGCATCTATGTTTTAGCGAGTGGCCTGATGACCTCTTTCAAGCTGTTATCGTCGAAATCGTCGAATGACTGGGCTTGTTTGCGGATCGGTTAAGACCGATGTGTATTCTCGTAATAGCTTCGGTGCCGTCGGTGTCTCTTACTTCATTAGCGATCGACAAACAGTAGCAGGAAGCAGAAGGTTCTACAAACGTTGATTCTGTGGACAGCGTAGCTTTGTGTTAATGTTTGTGCCCTACTTCTGCAGCTGCACCCCCGGGTGCTGACACCGCTGCCGGCGAAGCTACCTAGAAGTCGTCACTATATATGCGGAACTCAGACTGGCGCACACGTTTATCAAAATTACTTCTGGTGCGCAGGACCTGGTTGGTACGGTGGCTGGTTATTGGTTCGTGGCTCCACAAGACGCCAAACTATCGCATCCGTACCTTCGCGTTGCATGATTACAAATGACAGACAATATGAAGACGAGTTGTCTTTAATCACCAGGTGAGATTGTTTTTCTAGTTCCATTGATTAGCTATACAGAAGAGTAATACTTTCCATGGTCACATCAAGTATAAATTCGTAATATTGTAAGTCATACTGTTGTTAAACAATCCATCTAATTTAAATGTCAGCCGCAGTTTGTAGATATATTAAGTATTCAATACTGTGTTGCTATGTTTGGCAAAAGTCAAACGACAACAAATGTAAATCAATGTTGTCGAAAAGTGTAAACCAATGCTAGTCTCTCTGGGCTGCCCTTACAACAATAGATCGTTTGATTTGTTTAGAATGGCATGTAGTACCAGGCTGTTTGCAAAAATAAGGGAGTTTAATATTTTATATATAATTGACATGTACAATGTTGTACATGTCTGCTGCGTGATTGTTACCTGAATTAAAGTTAACCTTACCAACTGCAATCTGAATAATAGATCAATCTGACAATGGTTCCTGCGTTGATCTTGCTTGAATAATATATTCTTACATCATGTTTTAGTTTGTAAACACTCCTGAATCTGCTTTGTAGAGCTATGTGCTATAAATATAAACAAAGATATTTGATCTGATTTGATTTGAAATAAATATAAATGCCAAATGCACTTATAATATCGCCGATCTAGTTGGACGACATGTTTTATTTTTGTTTGAGTGAAATGGTAGTAATGGGATAAGGTTTGCAGATTAAGTTTCCGGAGAGCTGTTACCTATTTTGTTCTCTTTGTTCATAAATATATGCAACTGAGCATGATTTCCCACGTAGACTTGCTCAGTGCGTATCTAGAAGAATTTTTTTGTTCAACTAACCAAAGCATTTTATTTTCAGTACTACTGCTATACCAATTTCAAACTGGTTTAACTGTAGTTCTTCGCAACTATGCCTTATCTACAAATCTGTTAATAAATGATAAATATAGTTATCTATGTATGCCCCGACGTTTTTCTATTTTTATTTTGTTTCTTTTAAAATCTGGGCATAATATCTTTGATTGCAGACCGTGCGCATACGTTACTATCTCCAGTTCGTCTCAAGAAATAGCGTTTTCGTGTGAAGTGTATTTCAGATGTGTCAGACTGCATGTCCGTACATGAATGCGTGCATGCTTGCATACATACATGCATGTATACATACATACATGCATAATACATACATACATACATACATACATACATACATACATACATACGTACGTACGTACGTACATACACACACACACACACACACACACACACACACACACACACACACACACACACACACACACGCATACACGCATACACATATATATATATTTTAATATTTATTATATACATCTTGTATATATATATATACACTACAGAATATATCGGTAGCACACAGTAATGAAATTCTGAGTTTGTTTCAATACAGAATGACGAATATCAACAGGACAGTAGGGACAGTAAAATTCGTGCTGTATTTCGCGGTGTATTTTGTTTTTGATATTGGTCGACCAACCCAGACACTAATCGATTTCAGATAAGCGCCGTGCGATGCCAAGCAGTCTAATGATTTACAAATTACAGTCCGAGCCGTGTGTTACAAAAAATTTCGCCTAGAAAACGAGACTAGAATATCTGATGGCAAATAATTTCCTGCAGCCCATAGTATAAATAACAATACGTCAGCGCACCCCTGCGTGAAATGCAAAAAGCGTCGAATTCGTGCAGTTAGCCTGCAATCAATAACACAACATGTCTGCACCAGATGGCATGGCCAGACGTTCTTGTCTCAACGGACGCCATCATGTGTCACTTTACGTTGAAGGACATGCCCCAAATATCATTGTTCTCCGCCCGAACTTTTCTTGTGTAAACTGTTATCATAATTAAAGATGTTTTGTTGCGTATGATCATTCTCACAACAAAGCATCGACGGAAACATCAGCATGTGATTATCAGAAGTGTTACAGAACAGTGAACCAACAAAGTAATGTATTCTTTTGCCATTTCTCTTTTTGTATAACAGTTATAATTTTATTTGTGGGGCAATCCTGTCTTCACCATGTAGTAAAATGTCATAATTATTAACTTCTTATATACGTTCGATAGATGTTTGTGTGTGAATTCTATGTTTGGCTTCATTCATGAAGAGTTTTTTCGTCTCGAGATTTATGGTGTCAGAGATCCGCAACATGCCAGTTGTGGTGTTGTAAGAGTACCACTGTTTTCATATAACACAGCCACCTGCATAGTGTTGGCCCATATGTGCACACATATATCTTTTCCCCTTGAATTTATATATTGTAAATCTTTGACAGTTCGTGTTCTGTAAATATGTTTAACAGCATGCAAGGTTTTTTTAGTCAATAACTAGCTAGAATGAAAAACTATTATATATGTACAAATTGTAGTACATAGCATATGCGGTACATAAATCGGTAATCTTTGTGTACTCGTCTGTGCACAGGATGTGAAATGCATTGTATGTAGTGTCTGTGCACAGTGGCAATCCCTGTGAATTAATAAATTTGGATTGCCCATTACCAACCTACGCAATAGTTGGTGTAACTCTATACAAACAAAGAAAGGGCTGCATGAACAATTCTGTAACACATGTAATCATACATACACTGGGGGTGAGGGGTTGGGGGTGAGGGGGTACCGAGCGGAAATAGCACACGAAATACACTGTTCACACAGCTTCGTTCATATTTGAAACCGTTTTGTCAATAGGACGATCTTGTCTGGTATGCGGCATAAGGTAACACTGGACAGTGTCGTCCGGGTGTTGTTTAGGAGCACAGCAGGACTCATGTACGTTAGCTTGCATACCGATATGATTCTTTGGTTTGAAAAGTGCATTGAATGTACATTGGCTAGCGCGAAAGCAGAGGAATCGACATGTGTGGGTTTGGAAATAATGTTATTTGTATATTTGAATAGTTCATTGCTTCATTATCATCTGATCCTCTATGCGATGTTTTAGTTTTTCATCACATCTCCTTCGGTGTGGAAACGGCTGGGTTTTCGCACTCGAGTATTTTGGCTAAACCCATTTGGATCAGCATTGGAATCAATATTGGCCATCTGCTCTTGGAGAGTTTTTGTGTGTGACATTTTGTGGCAGCATCAGTAACGAGCCTTGATGGGCCATACGTGTATTATCGCCTCGCTTGTGATGTCGCGTGTACAACAAGTACACGTCAATAATTTGAAGGCGAGCGCTCACAGACGTTGGATTGAAGCTCGTGTCACCGTCTGAACGTGAGTCCCGAAGTGGAGACTTGGCTTCACTTTACGCATCACAAAGTCGTTTTGATTGACGATTGCTGTTGTGGCCTTAGAACCGTGTGGGGTTATGTTGTCAACTATATGTCCTGTCCACGTCGTACGATGTTAGTAGTGGTGTTTGAAGGTCGATTTGCTGACAGATAGATCACGAGTGCTGGTGACCGCTGCCTGTGCGCATCCGTTGCTGTTAGGTTTGGACTGTCTGTAGGATGCGCATGCATGGCCGTACATGCTAGCATACTTTGTTGCGTTACCGAGCTTGGAATTCTAGGGCTCTATTTCAAATCCACACATAAATCGTTGACACCGGGCGCTGGGGGGGGGGGGGGTGACAGAAATGTCAGTTTACTCAATTAACCTGGGATGTGAAATCATCTTTTTTTGACAGTGGTGCGGATTAACAATGCAGTGCAGCAGTGTGTGTGTGTGTGTGTGTGTGTGTGTGTGTGTGTGTGTGTGTGTGTGTGCGTGTGTGCGTGTTGCTGCTTCTGTATACGCCTCTGCGCCTATGTGTACGGGTATTTTATTACAGCATTTGACGTAGCGCTATATTTAGCCGCATGCGTGTCTTTATTTCGCCCGAGGCGCGTGCGTGCCGTGTTCTTTTCTCACCGGTCGTATGCGATGGGATCAAGTGTCATTCTTACTTAACGACTAGTTACTGCCTGTCTCAACGCAATAGTCCCCGAATGTACTTAATTTTTTTTGGGTCTTCTGAGCAACATTTTACCAGGTTCCATTTATTTGTCAAATTAAAAACACGCAAACTACCCTTAATTAGGTAATATTGTTCAGTACATACATTCATCAGCATATTCCATTTGATAAAAAAAGATTCCGTAGCATGCATACATAAATACATACATACATACCTACATACTTACCTACATACATACATATATACATACATACATGCATGCATACACTCACACACACACATATACACACGCATGAAATGATAGAAAAGCCAATTGCCAGAAGTACTGTTTCGCATGTCCACGTGTGCACGCACTCGCGTGTGCGTGCATGTGTGCCTGCCTGAGGTAATATCTTGCCTAACAGATTATAAAATCAAAGGCAGTCAACGCCGATGTAACCATCCAGTTATCGCCTGCCGCGGCTAGTTGACATAACGATGTCCTATCCTTATCGAGTTCGCCCTATCTGCTCCACCAGAAGACGTTAGCGTTCACCTTCACTTCGCGTCGACATGACTCAGGAGCACTGGCAGACCACAAACAGCCCCATGTCGGTACGGAAGTGTACCTTGTGGAAGCAAGACGCAACAACTGATATGGAGACTTACGTGTAACAGGTGAGGGACGGAGAGCCGAACTGTGCTGAGTAACGCCATAATTAAATGACTTCGACATTTTGTACCACGCACAGGACGTAAATATAAAGATAACGTCATTTTGTTGGATTATCACTTGTGTTCCTCTTCCAGGTCTAGAAAAAACCTCAACGAGGAACACCTTGATACAGAGTAGTACATATCATTCAAATGTTGTTTGGTATCGTTCTTTTTATAAATACGCAAGCCCTGGTGTGTGGTGTAGTAAACTAAATCCAGGCCCATATACTGGGGTGCGATTTGTGCGAACGCACCTCCGCTGAGGAAAACGTGTTTGCATGAGCATGTGAGCAAACCAACTGAGATTGTTGAGCCTCAAACGGGATGAAGTTGGAGGTTTTTTGTGAACGTGAAAGGGGTTGCAATTTGCGGTCTCAAGAGGGTGCAGTTGCAGTTTTAACTGAGCATTCGCAAGTCAAAAAAACACATCCCCACATTAAGCACGCTACGAACCTCCTATCCTAGATTCACCTCTTTAGTACCATATCTAAAGGGATGTATCTGCATGGTCGTCTGGCTATCGTAGTAGAGGATTATGCAAACAAAGACACCCTTGAGTATCTGCATGATATTGCGTAAGCAATTCTAACTCGTAAAAGTCCGTCGCTTAAGTGTTCAGTCTAGAGACAAAAATGAAAGATTCGTGGCGGATGAAGCAACATGAGTATTATGTAGTATTATCTGCTTGACATTTCAACCGTGCAGCACGTTTCACCAGACTGATTATTTTGCCTGATGGGCCACGAGATTGCTTTGTGATCCGGAGCAAACTCAGAGCGTGACAAGATCCATTATCTAGGACGGATCAGATGTTGTAAACGGTTCACTGTGTGATGCTCTCAAATGAAATATTCCGGGTCCGACTCCTCTTGCTGTTCGTTTCAAACCTTGGGCAAGTTCGTTCATTCCACGTTGGCCCAGTTCACTTAGCCGTATGGACATGTATGGGCTATAGCAAGTAGTGGATTTTTGTGTATGAATAGTCTTCGCACAGTAATTGCAGCGTGGCTGAATGCTTCCCAGAGAAGCCGAGATGGTGTTCTATTAAACGGATCCGCCAGGGGACGAAGTGTCAAGCGATTTGAGCAGGACAAATGGACTGGATGCCGCTTTATATAAGAACGTGCCTTGATGTGTCAAAGTCAAAAGCGTTTATTCAAACACATCAAACAATCCAAGTGTACAAGTGAATGAGACATACACAACCTATGGGTGACAAGTTTGAAAGGAGAAGCATATAAGTAGCATTACTTATAAAGCCATGCTTCTCCTTTGTTGAAAATTTCTAGCAGCTTTTGTTTTGTTTTTTAAATTAATTAGTTATATACAACAAGGCAATAATTACAAATGTTTTGGGTGCTTGCTACGAAAACCTAAAAGAAAAAAGAAGAAGTCAGATTATATACGCATACAATAACTCTCAATTATAGGTTTGCTGTAGTGTGATTTAAAAAGGTGAAACGACCTTGTATTGCTAAAATTGATATTAAACTAATTCCACATTTTGGATCCATGTAAGTAGTAATATATGTCCCTTACCGCGCGCAACTGTCGCGCCCCTGCGGAAATCCCATGTTAAGAGATAGGGATTTCCGCAGGGACGCGACTTTTTGTCTCATAGACCGCGCCCGGGTTAAAGATAGGGATTTTTAACATGGGAAAGATAGGGGTTCCCCCAAATCTTGTAAACGACTTCTCACATACTGCTCCCGGGTTAAAGATAGGGATTTTTAACATGGGAGAGATAGGGATTCCTCCAAAACTGGTAAACGAGAAATCTCGTTTACAAATTCCTTCCGATTTCCGCCGAAAACGGTTTTCGAGATTCGGCTGAGCGACCGGGTTAAAGATAGGGATTTTTAACGTGGAAGAGATAGGGGTCCCCCCGGAAATGGTTTTCGAGATTACGCAATGTGCAGACCGGGGCAATCCCGGGTTAAAGCATAGGCCATTTTTATCGCAAAGGTATCCGACCACTTTTCGAATTTTAACCCCACGTTAAAGCATAGGCCGTTTTTATGGCAAAAGTATCCGACCACTTTTCGAATTTTAACCCCACGTTAAAGCATAGGTCATTTTTATCGCAAAGGTACGCGACCACTTTTTGAATAAAATAACATATACCGAACACCAATTGAATAGGCTACTCACGAGATTGCTTGATCCGGATGCCGAGGCTTCGCCAAGGAACCGACCCGTTATTTGTTTGACGATGACGTGTCCAATATGTGGTGTTATAGTAAGGCGTAATTTATAACAAAAGGCTTATAAATTCAACGGAGACCGTTTTATCTGAAGTAATGTATACGAAATGTAGACTACATATAGGACTATGTTATACCAGAGCCTATAGCCTCGTTTTTTTCCGAACAGAGTGACCAAGGAGTACTGCCCAAATTCGTGTGCAATAAAGCCCCGTGACGGATACTTCATGAACAACAAACACCACTTCATGTGACGTCATGACGCAGTGACATCGTTAAAACTCTACAGTCTGTGCTTTTGAATTTTCTACTCTACAATCTGTGATCTTTCGGCACGCCCACGTGACCTTTATGTTCTGTTGAACTATTATAAAAGCCCTGCGTCTGTTTTTTGTGGTCGTTATATCTTACAATTTGGAAGATGAACAACATGACTAGTGATAACGTCCGACAAGGGATTGTTTTATCTGAAGTAATGTATACGAAATGTAGATTACATATAGGACTATGTTATACCAGAGCCTATAGCCTCGTTTTTTCGAGCAGAGTGCCCATTTTGGAATTAGCTCTTTGGTGTCTGTTACAAAAACCCGTACTCGAGACGTGTCTGGACACGTTTGTTTGTCGCAAGCACGCGCACCCTGTATGACGTCATGATACGCGCTGTAATTGTGTACACGAAGTGAGTTGTTCAAGCAGATAGTGCTTTGGTTAGACCTTGTGTTGAACTTGCGCGTATGTAATGTAATCCCTTCATGTTACGTCAATTAAATAAGTAATTGCGCATGCACAATAGTGGCTATTCTTATATGTCGTAGGTTGTCGACCCTTTGATTAGGTGTAGGACGCTCCTAGTCTATACATTTACAACTTTAACATAGGTCCAAACCCGATAAAGCATAGCCATAGGCATAGCCATAGGCCTAAGGCTAAGGGACTAAACTTAAAGGCTATCTGGCCTACAGCGCATAACCACGGACAAACACCTTACAAACACTGACAAACAGCTCATAACCACTGACAAACAACTTACAAACACTGACAACCAACTTACAAACACGGACAAACAACTTACAAACACTGACAAACAGCTCATAACCACTGACAAACAACTCAAAAACACCGAAATGCTATAGCGAGTGAAAAATCTCCCTGTTAACCGGAATAAACTGGTATAAATCAAGCCTCAAGGTTCTGTGTATTTGTCCCGTGTTAAGGCATAGGGAATTATACGAACTTATCTGCTAAAACATTCAAACTACCAGCTATCTGTGTAATATTTTGGTCAAACTATTTGTCGTGTAACAATATTTGTCAGTACTTACCAACGGTCACAGTGGGTATCCTGTTTGTAAACTGTTTTGAAGGGGTATTCCCTGTTCAAGCCTCATCTATTTAAATAAACACGCTATGGGCGATGCACAATGTCGACTCGAGCGACTTGACGCCAAAGATCATATATCAATACAAGACGACGCAGTGCTCGCTATCTATATTGTTCGAGGAAAGTGAAGCTTCATGATAGTGAAGCGTTATGTTAGAACAGTACAGACACACAATAACCTCCCAGATAAGATGTACCAGTATTTATATAGTTTACCGTATTAAGGGCCAAGTGTACAAATGTCCATTAGAACGTTTTTATCTTTTTTCGGACTATAGTATTTAAATTCGTGCTTCTTCGTTAAAACCTGCCAAATTAGCTTCGGTCGTAAAACAAATAACCTGGCACGGGTAACCGAAAATGAACTCATAGATACATACACGTGGTACGAAACACACAATTGAACCGAATACGCTATTCAAATCAAACTCAGACCAACTAGTTGCGCAAACGAAACACAAACTTAACCGAATACGCTATACAAATCGAACTCAGAACAAATAGTTGCGAAAACGAAACACTATAGTTTGACCAACACGCTACACGAATCGAACTATAGACACGAGTTGTACAAAAGAAACACAAACTTAGCCGAACACGCTGCACGAATTGAACTCAGACCGACTGATGACACATCACACGTTATGTCACGAGACTACGTCGGATGTCACATCACACAAGATTACGGATGACACATCACGCGTTATGTCACAAGATTACGGATGACACATCACAAGTTATGTCACAAGATTACGGATGACACATCACACGTTATGTCACGAGACTACGTCGGATGTCACATCACACAAGATTACGGATGACACATCACGCGTTATGTCACAAGATTACGGATGACCCATCACAAGTTATGTCACAAGATTACGGATGACACATCACACGTTATGTCACGAGACTACGTCGGATGTCACATCACACAAGATTACGGATGACACATCACGCGTTATGTCACAAGATTACGGATGACACATCACAAGTTATGTCACAAGATTACGGATGACACATCACACGTTATGTCACGAGACTACGGATGTCACATCACACGAGAGTACGACCGAGACAAGAGATATGCCACGAGACTACGGATGACACATCACATGAGACTCAGACCAACTAGTTGCGTAAACGAAACAGAAACTTAGCCGATTACGCTACACGAATCGAAATATAGACACGAGTTGTACAAACGAAACAGAAACTTACCCGAACAAGTGACACGAATTGAACACAGACCGACAAGTCGGACAAACGAAACACTATAGTTTGACCAACACGCCGAACGAATCGAACTATAGACACGAGTTGTACAAACGAAACACGAAACTTAGCCGAACACGTGACACGAATTGAACTCAGACCAACTAGTCGGACAAACGAAACACTTTAGTTTGACCAACACGCTACACAAAGTTGTCAATTCGACGTGTTATCGCGTGAGATCCCTCAAAACGAAGCAAAGCAAAGCAAATAGTCGGGTTATCAAAGCAAAGCAAAGCAAATAGATGGGTTATCAAAGCAAAGCAAAGCAAATAGACGGGTTATCAAAGCAAAGCAAAACAAATAGATGGGTTATCAAAGCAAAGCAAAACAAATAGCCGGGTTATCAAAGCAAAGCAAAGCAAATAGACAGGTTATCGCGCAATTCAACTAGTGGTTCATTTCGTTGTTTGCGTTTGAACAGTAAACACCTGCATCATGAGCTTATCTACTGTTCTACTGACTGCCAACAAGCCCACACCAGCACCGTCCTTGGCACCTTTCCGATGCCCAGATTGCAAGATATATTTTACACGTAGGAACAACTGGAAAAGTCACATTGCCCACAATCGCTGTAGGCCATCGACAAACACTACGACGACAAGCACTACATTGTTGAATTCACTTGAACCGGCGCCTACTTCGACATCTGTGTCTTTGATCCCGGCAACAAACTCGTCATTCACGTCTCCATCTCAGGCGCCTACTATGACACATGTACCTACGGTTCCATCAACAAGCTCGTCATTCCCGGCTCCATCTCAGGAGACCATGGAGTATACAAAGAAGATGGCGCTGGTCGATCCACGTATTTGAGAAAACATTCAACCACAACGTCCTTCTCCGGCTAATCCTATCGAAAGGGTCTTGCAACGACTCGACAATGAAATGCAAGGCATATTGGAACGAAACGATATATACGAGAGGGAAAAGGTTGTGTTGTATAACCAGGTATTGAGTCGGTACAACGATCTTTCAGACAAACGTAACCAAGAACCCGTGCGTGTGGTCTTCGAAAAAATCCCCAGTGAAGAGAAAAACAAAGTACAACCTGCTAACGAAAACGAAGTCGTCGAAAAGGAGAGTATCGAAAACGAAATCATCGACAGCGTGCCGAAAACTATGAAGCAGAAAGCACGAAGACTACTCGATAAAATGAAAGGGGCCGTAAGTTGGAACGGTCGTGGCGAGATGATGTACAGAAACAAGGCGATACCCGGAAGTAACATCGTGGACCTTGTGAATGACGTGTTGAGAAAACGGAAGTCGTTTGAACCGGTGTGATGGGAAGCCTTTGCTCGTGGTCTCAAGGATGTCAACACACCAATGGATTTAGTCGGGAACTCAGATCGTTGGATTTACATGCAGACAGCATCAGTGGACGATGACATATCAAAGGAACCAGCATTCCGTGCGACAGTGGTCGTCGTCGGAATCGTAGACGACCTTCATCGTCGCGACGCGCGCCTCATTCGGCGACACCTTTGCAAATCACACGTTGGGAACCTTATTAACATTATCGATTTGGAATCTACAGGAACAGTGTTCAAGAGAGATCATATGGGAAATATTCAAATAAAATTGTGTTTATGCTATGGATGAGTGTGTTTGTTTTTTCGTTTTCATAGTCACGTGACTTCCCTTAACACAAAAACTGTGCACGTTCATGAGAGAGGGAACATCCGACACCACTCAACAGATACCTGAGTGTGTGTGTGTGTGTGTGTGTGTGTGTGTGTGTGTGTGTGTGTGTGTGTGTGTGTGTGTGTGTGTGTGTGTGTGTGTGTGTGTGTGTGTGTGTGTGTGTGTGTGTGTGTGTGTGTGTGTGTGTGTGTCTGTATGTCTGTGTGTGTGTGTGTGTGTGTGTGAGTGTGTGTGTGTGTGTGTGTGTGTGTGTGTGTGTGTGTGTGTGTGTGTGTGTGTGTGTGTGTGTGTGTGTGTGTATGTGTTAGAGTCTACCATAGCAAGCGAATTTGAAAACCGCTATGAGCGAAAACGACTATGTCAATAACATATCAGGACAATCACCTGACAGGACTTCATTCAAAGAGGCGACCATCAGGGTTCCCAACAACACTCAACGGATGCCAACGTAATTAGTCAGAGTATTGCCATCTACCGACCACGACAGATCTCTATTCGTCGACACGTAGAGGCCGCCATGACAGTTAGTCATGACATTCAAGACTATATACACTAGTTTTCGGCGTCATCTCATTTACATAACCAATAAGACCGAACGTACAGCACGTGACTTCCCTTAACACAAAAACTGTGCACGTCCATGAGAGAGGCGACATTCGACGCCACTCAACGGACACCGATGTAATTAGTCAGACTATCGCCATCTACTGACCATGATGACCAACGATAGCGGAAGCGTAGAGACCGCCATGACAGGTCGCCATGTCATTCAAATAACTTCCGGTACTACATTACTTCCGGCGTAGCGTCCCTAGTAGAGGCCGCCATGACAGTCAAGTGACTTCCGGTATGACATAACATCCGGCGTAGCGCCCCCTAGTGGATAATCGGAGTACTACGTCACATGATGGCGCCATCTAGCGGGTAAAAATTAATAATTAGGTTAGCTAGAGAAAAAAGTTGGGGTTAACCTCGCTAAAATGTAATGTTTTTGTCCCTCTGGGACAAAAACATAAAATTTTCTGAAAATTTATACAACCACTTTGGTGGTTGTTAAAATTTTCGCGAGGTTAACCCCAACTTTTTTCTCTAACTAAAACTAATTATATATTTTTACCTTCTAGATGGCGCCATTATGTGACGTAGTACTCCGATTATCCACTAGGGGGCGCTACGCCGGATGTGATGTCATACCGGAAGTCACTTGACTGTCATGGCGGCCTCTACTAGGGACGCTACGCCGGAAGTAACGTAGTACCGGAAGTTATTTGAATGTCATGGCGGCCTCTACGCTTCCGCTATCGTTCGTCATCATGGTCAGTAGATGGCGATACTCTGACTAATTACATCGGTGTCCGTTGAGTGGCGTCGAATGTCGCCTCTCTCATGGACGTGCACAGTTTTTGTGTTAAGGGAAGTCACGTGCTGTACGTTCGGTCTTATTGGTTATGTAAATGAGATGACGCCGAAAACTAGTGTATATAGTCTTGAATGTCATGACGAACTGTCATGGCGGCCTCTACGTGTCGACGAATAGAGATCTGTCGTGGTCGGTAGATGGCAATACTCTGACTAATTACGTTGGCATCCGTTGAGTGTTGTTGGGAACCCTGATGGTCGCCTCTTTGAATGAAGTCCTGTCAGGTGATTGTCCTTATATGTTATTGACATAGTCGTTTTCGCTCATAGCGGTTTTCAAATTCGCTTGCTATGGTAGACTCTAACACACACACACACACACACACACACACACACACACACACACACACACACACACACACACACACACACACACACACACACACACACACAAACAAACACACACACACACAGACATACAAACACACACACACACACACACACACACACACACACACACACACACACACACACACACACACACACACACACTCAGGTATCCGTTGAGTGGTGTCGGATGTTCACTCTCTCATGAACGTGCACAGTTTTTGTGTTAAGGGAAGTCACGTGACTATGAAAACGAAAAAACAAACACACTCATCCATAGCATAAACACCATTTTATTTGAATATTTCCCATATGATCTCTCTTGAACACTGTTCCTGTAGATTCCAAATCGATAATGTTAATAAGGTTCCCAACGTGTGATTTGCAAAGGTGTCGCCGAATGAGGCGCGCGTCGCGACGATGAAGGTCGTCTACGATTCCGACGACGACCACTGTCGCACGGAATGCTGGTTCCTTTGATATGTCATCATCCACTGAAGCTGTCTGCATGTAAATCCAACGATCTGAGTTCCAGACTAAATCCATTGGAGTGTTGACATCCTTGAGACCACGAGCAAAGGTTTCCCATCCCACCGGTTCAAACGACTTCCGTTTTCTCAACACGTCATTCACAAGGTCCACGATGTTACTTCCGGGTACCGCCTTGTTTCTGTACATCATCTCGCCACGACCGTTCCAACTTACGGCCCCTTTCATTTTATCGAGTAGTCTTCGTGCTTTCTGCTTCATAGTTTTCGGCACGCTGTCGATGATTTCGTTTTCGATACTCTCCTTTTCGACGACTTCGTTTTCGTTAGCAGGTTGTACTTTGTTTTTCTCTTCACTGGGGATTTTTTCGAAGACCACACGCACGGGTTCTTGGTTACGTTTGTCTGAAAGATCGTTGTACCGACTCAATACCTGGTTATACAACACAACCTTTTCCCTCTCGTATATATCGTTTCGTTCCAATATGCCTTGCATTTCATTGTCGAGTCGTTGCAAGACCCTTTCGATAGGATTAGCCGGAGAAGGACGTTGTGGTTGAATGTTTTCTCAAATACGTGGATCGACCAGCGCCATCTTCTTTGTATACTCCATGGTCTCCTGAGATGGAGCCGGGAATGACGAGCTTGTTGATGGAACCGTAGGTACATGTGTCATAGTAGGCGCCTGAGATGGAGACGAGAATGACGAGTTTGTTGCCGGGATCAAAGACACAGATGTCGAAGTAGGCGCCGGTTCAAGTGAATTCAACAATGTAGTGCTTGTCGTCGTAGTGTTTGTCGATGGCCTATAGCGATTGTGGGCAATGTGACTTTTCCAGTTGTTCCTACGTGTAAAATATATCTTGCAATCTGGGCATCGGAAAGGTGCCAAGGACGGTGCTGGTGTGGGCTTGTTGGCAGTCAGTAGAACAGTAGATAAGCTCATGATGCAGGTGTTTACTGTTCAAACGCAAACAACGAAATGAACCACTAGTTGAATTGCGCGATAACCTGTCTATTTGCTTTGCTTTGATAACCCGGCTATTTGTTTTGCTTTGCTTTGATAACCCATCTATTTGTTTTGCTTTGCTTTGATAACCCGTCTATTTGCTTTGCTTTGCTTTGCTTTGATAACCCATCTATTTGCTTTGCTTTGCTTTGATAACCCGACTATTTGCTTTGCTTTGCTTCGTTTTGAGGGATCTCACGCGATAACACGTCGAATTGACAACTTTGTGTAGCGTGTTGGTCAAACTAAAGTGTTTCGTTTGTCCGACTAGTTGGTCTGAGTTCAATTCGTGTCACGTGTTCGGCTAAGTTTCGTGTTTCGTTTGTACAACTCGTGTCTATAGTTCGATTCGTTCGGCGTGTTGGTCAAACTATAGTGTTTCGTTTGTCCGACTTGTCGGTCTGTGTTCAATTCGTGTCACTTGTTCGGGTAAGTTTCTGTTTCGTTTGTACAACTCGTGTCTATATTTCGATTCGTGTAGCGTAATCGGCTAAGTTTCTGTTTCGTTTACGCAACTAGTTGGTCTGAGTCTCATGTGATGTGTCATCCGTAGTCTCGTGGCATATCTCTTGTCTCGGTCGTACTCTCGTGTGATGTGACATCCGTAGTCTCGTGACATAACGTGTGATGTGTCATCCGTAATCTTGTGACATAACTTGTGATGTGTCATCCGTAATCTTGTGACATAACGCGTGATGTGTCATCCGTAATCTTGTGTGATGTGACATCCGACGTAGTCTCGTGACATAACGTGTGATGTGTCATCCGTAATCTTGTGACATAACTTGTGATGGGTCATCCGTAATCTTGTGACATAACGCGTGATGTGTCATCCGTAATCTTGTGTGATGTGACATCCGACGTAGTCTCGTGACATAACGTGTGATGTGTCATCCGTAATCTTGTGACATAACTTGTGATGTGTCATCCGTAATCTTGTGACATAACGCGTGATGTGTCATCCGTAATCTTGTGTGATGTGACATCCGACGTAGTCTCGTGACATAACGTGTGATGTGTCATCAGTCGGTCTGAGTTCAATTCGTGCAGCGTGTTCGGCTAAGTTTGTGTTTCTTTTGTACAACTCGTGTCTATAGTTCGATTCGTGTAGCGTGTTGGTCAAACTATAGTGTTTCGTTTTCGCAACTATTTGTTCTGAGTTCGATTTGTATAGCGTATTCGGTTAAGTTTGTGTTTCGTTTGCGCAACTAGTTGGTCTGAGTTTGATTTGAATAGCGTATTCGGTTCAATTGTGTGTTTCGTACCACGTGTATGTATCTATGAGTTCATTTTCGGTTACCCGTGCCAGGTTATTTGTTTTACGACCGAAGCTAATTTGGCAGGTTTTAACGAAGAAGCACGAATTTAAATACTATAGTCCGAAAAAAGATAAAAACGTTCTAATGGACATTTGTACACTTGGCCCTTAATACGGTAAACTATATAAATACTGGTACATCTTATCTGGGAGGTTATTGTGTGTCTGTACTGTTCTAACATAACGCTTCACTATCATGAAGCTTCACTTTCCTCGAACAATATAGATAGCGAGCAATGCGTCGTCTTGTATTGATATATGATCTTTGGCGTCAAGTCGCTCGAGTCGACATTGTGCATCGCCCATAGCGTGTTTATTTAAATAGATGAGGCTTGAACAGGGAATACCCCTTCAAAACAGTTTACAAACAGGATACCCACTGTGACCGTTGGTAAGTACTGACAAATATTGTTACACGACAAACAGTTTGACCAAAATATTACACAGATAGCTGGTAGTTTGAATGTTTTAGCAGATAAGTTCGTATAATTCCCTATGCCTTAACACGGGACAAATACACAGAACCTTGAGGCTTGATTTATACCAGTTTATTCCGGTTAACAGGGAGATTTTTCACTCGCTATAGCATGTCGGTGTTTTTGAGTTGTTTGTCAGTGGTTATGAGCTGTTTGTCAGTGTTTGTAAGTTGTTTGTCCGTGTTTGTAAGTTGGTTGTCAGTGTTTGTAAGTTGTTTGTCCGTGGTTATGCGCTGTAGGCCAGATAGCCTTTAAGTTTAGCCCCTTAGCCTTAGGCTAAGCTTTAGGCCTATGGCTATGCCTATGGCTATGCTTTATCGGGTTTGGACCTATGTTAAAGTTGTAAATGTATAGACTAGGAGCGTCCTACACCTAATCAAAGGGTCGACAACCTACGACATATAAGAATAGCCACTATTGTGCATGCGCAATTACTTATTTAATTGACGTCACATGAAGGGATTACATTACATACGCGCAAGTTCAACACAAGGTCTAACCAAAGCACTATCTGCTTGAACAACTCACTTCGTGTACAAAATTACAGCGCGTACCATGACGTCATACAGGGTGCGCGTGCTTGCGACAAACAAACGTGTCCAGACACGTCTCGAGTACGGGTTTTTGTAACAGACACCAAAGAGCTAATTCCAAAATGGGCACTCTGCTCGAAAAAATGAGGCTATAGGCTCTGGTATAACATAGTCCTATATGTAATCTACATTTCGTATACATTACTTCAGATAAAACAATCCCTTGTCGGACGTTATCACTAGTCATGTTGTTCATCTTCCAAATTGTAAGATATAACGACCACAAAAAACAGACGCAGGGCTTTTATAACAGTTCAACAGAACATAAAGGTCACGTGGGCGTGCCGAAAGATCACAGATTGTAGAGTAGAAAATTCAAAAGCACAGACTGTAGAGTTTTAACGATGTCACTGCGTCATGACGTCACATGAAATGGTGTTTGTTGTTCATGAAGTATCCGTCACGGGGCTCTATTGCACACGAATTTGGGCAGTACTCCTTGGTCATTCTGTTCGGGAAAAAACGAGGCTATAGGCTCTGGTATAACATAGTCCTATATGTAGTCTACATTTCGTATACATTACTTCAGATAAAACGGTCTCCGTTGAATTTATAAGCCTTTTGTTATAAATTACGCCTTACTATAACACCACATATTGGACACGTCATCGTGAAACAAATAACGGGTCGGTTCCTTGGCGAAGCCTCGGCATCCGGATCAAGCAATCTCGTGAGTACCCTATTCAATTGGTGTTCGGTATATGTTATTTTATTCAAAAAGCGGTCGCGTCCCTTTGCGATAAAAATGGCCTATGCTTTACACGGGATACCTTTGCGATAAAATGACCTATGCTTTAACGTGGGGTTAAAATTCGAAAAGTGGTCGGATACATTTGCCATAAAAACGGCCTATGCTTTAACGTGGGGTTAAAATTCGAAAATGGTCGGATACCTTTGCGATAAAAATGGCCTATGCTTTAACCCGGGATTGCCCCGGTCTGCACATTGCGTAATCTCGAAAACCATTTCCGGGGGGACCCCTATCTCTTCCACGTTAAAAATCCCTATCTTTAACCCGGTCGCTCAGCCGAATCTCGAAAACCGTTTTCGGCGGAAATCGGAAGGAATTTGTAAACGAGATTTCTCGTTTACCAGTTTTGGAGGAATCCCTATCTCTCCCATGTTAAAAATCCCTATCTTTAACCCGGGAGCAGTATGTGAGAAGTCGTTTACAAGATTTGGGGGAACCCCTATCTTTCCCATGTTAAAAATCCCTATCTTTAACCCGGGCGCGGTCTATGAGACAACAAGTCGCGCCCCTGCGGAAATCCCTATCTCTTAACATGGGATTTCCGCAGGGGCGCGACAGTTGCGCGCGGTAAGGGACATATATTACTACTTACATGGATCCAAAATGTGGAATTAGTTTAATATCAATTTTAGCAATACAAGGTCGTTTCACCTTTTTAAATCACACTACAGCAAACCTATAATTGAGAGTTATTGTATGCGTATATAATCTGACTTCTTCTTTTTTCTTTTAGGTTTTCGTAGCAAGCACCCAAAACATTTGTAATTATTGCCTTGTTGTATATAACTAATTAATTTAAAAAACAAAACAAAAGCTGCTAGAAATTTTCAACAAAGGAGAAGCATGGCTTTATAAGTAATGCTACTTATATGCTTCTCCTTTCAAACTTGTCACCCATAGGTTGTGTATGTCTCATTCACTTGTACACTTGGATTGTTTGATGTGTTTGAATAAACGCTTTTGACTTTGACACATCAAGGCACGTTCTTATATAAAGCGGCATCCAGTCCATTTGTCCTGCTCAAATCGCTTGACACTTCGTCCCCTGGCGGATCCGTTTAATAGAACACCATCTCGGCTTCTCTGGGAAGCATTCAGCCACGCTGCAATTACTGTGCGAAGACTATTCATACACAAAAATCCACTACTTGCTATAGCCCATACATGTCCATACGGCTAAGTGAACTGGGCCAACGTGGAATGAACGAACTTGCCCAAGGTTTGAAACGAACAGCAAGAGGAGTCGGACCCGGAATATTTCATTTGAGAGCATCACACAGTGAACCGTTTACAACATCTGATCCGTCCTAGATAATGGATCTTGTCACGCTCTGAGTTTGCTCCGGATCACAAAGCAATCTCGTGGCCCATCAGGCAAAATAATCAGTCTGGTGAAACGTGCTGCACGGTTGAAATGTCAAGCAGATAATACTACATAATACTCATGTTGCTTCATCCGCCACGAATCTTTCATTTTTGTCTCTAGACTGAACACTTAAGCGACGGACTTTTACGAGTTAGAATTGCTTACGCAATATCATGCAGATACTCAAGGGTGTCTTTGTTTGCATAATCCTCTACTACGATAGCCAGACGACCATGCAGATACATCCCTTTAGATATGGTACTAAAGAGGTGAATCTAGGATAGGAGGTTCGTAGCGTGCTTAATGTGGGGATGTGTTTTTTTGACTTGCGAATGCTCAGTTAAAACTGCAACTGCACCCTCTTGAGACCGCAAATTGCAACCCCTTTCACGTTCACAAAAAACCTCCAACTTCATCCCGTTTGAGGCTCAACAATCTCAGTTGGTTTGCTCACATGCTCATGTGAGCAAACGAATTGATCCGTAATCTTGTGTGATGTGACATCCGACGTAGTCTCGTGACATAACGTGTGATGTGACATCCGTAGTCTCGTGACATAACGTGTGATGTGTCATCATTCGGTCTATAGTTCGATTCGTGTAGCGTGTTGGTCAAACTATAATGTTTCGTTTTCGCAACTATTTGTTCTGAGTTCGATTTGAATAGGGTATTCGGTTCAGTTGTGTGTTTCGTACCACGTGTATGTATCTATGAGTTCATTTTCGGTTACCTGTGCCAGGTTATTTGTTTTACGACCGAAGCTAATTTGGCAGGTTTTAACGAAGAAGCACGAATTTAAATACTATAGTCCGAAAAAAGATAAAAACGTTCTAATGGACATTTGTACACTTGGCCCTTAATACGGTAAACTATATAAATACTGGTACATCTTATCTGGGAGGTTATTGTGTGTCTGTACTGTTCTAACATAACGCTTCACTATCATGACGCTTCACTTTCCTCGAACAATATAGATAGCGAGCACTGCGTCGTCTTGTATTGATATATGATCTTTGGCGTCAAGTCGCTCGAGTCGACATTGTGCATCGCCCATAGCGTGTTTATTTAAATTGAACAGGGAATACCCCTTCAAAACAGTTTACAAACAGGATACCCACTGTGACCGTTGGTAAGTACTGACAAATATTGTTACACGACAAACAGTTTGACCAAAATATTACACAGATAGCTGGTAGTTTGAATGTTTTAGCAGATAAGTTCGTATAATTCCCTATGCCTTAAGTTAACACGGGACAAATACACAGAACCTTGAGGCTTGATTTATACCAGTTTATACCGGTTAACAGGGAGATTTTTCACTCGCTACAGCATGTCGGTGTTTTTGAGTTGTTTGTCAGTGGTTATGAGCTGTTTGTCAGTATTTGTAAGTTGTTTGTTCGTGTTTGTAAGTTGGTTGTCAGTGTTTGTAAGTTGGTTGTCCGTGTTTGTAAGTTGTTTGTCAGTGGTTATGAACTGTTTGTCAGTGTTTGTAAGGTGTTTGTTGGTGGTTATGAGCTGTTTGTCAGTGTTTGTAAGTTGTTTGTCAGTGGTTATGAGCTGTTTGTCAGTGTTTGTAAGGTGTTTGTCCGTGGTTATGCGCTGTAGGCCAGATAGCCTTTAAGTTTAGCCCCTTAGCCTTAGGCTAAGCTTTAGGCCTATGGCTATGCCTAGGCTATGCCTATGGCTATGCTATGGCTATGCTTTATCGGGTTTGGACCTATGTTAAAGTTGTAAATGTATAGACTAGTAGCGTCCTACACCTAATCAAAGGGTCGACAACCTACGACATATAAGAATAGCCACTATTGTGCATGCGCAATTACTTATTTAATTGACGTCACATGAAGGGATTACATTACATACGCGCAAGTTCAACACAAGGTCTAACCAAAGCACTATCTGCTTGAACAACTCACTTCGTGTACAAAATTACAGCGCGTACCATGACGTCATACAGGGTGCGCGTGCTTGCGACAAACAAACGTGTCCAGACACGTCTCGAGTACGGGTTTTTGTAACAGACACCAAAGAGCTAATTCCAAAATGGGCACTCTGCTCGAAAAAATGAGGCTATAGGCTCTGGTATAACATAGTCCTATATGTAATCTACATTTCGTATACATTACTTCAGATAAAACAATCCCTTGTCGGACGTTATCACTAGTCATGTTGTTCATCTTCCAAATTGTAAGATATAACGACCACAAAAAACAGACGCAGGGCTTTTATAACAGTTCAACAGAACATAAAGGTCACGTGGGCGTGCCGAAAGATCACAGATTGTAGAGTAGAAAATTCAAAAGCACAGACTGTAGAGTTTTAACGATGTCACTGCGTCATGACGTCACATAAAGTGGTGTTTGTTGTTCATGAAGTATCCGTCACGGGGCTCTATTGCATGCAAGCGTGCAATAGACACGAATTTGGGCAGTACTCCTTGGTCACTCTGTTCGGACAAAAACGAGGCTATAGGCTCTGGTATAACATAGTCCTATATGTAGTCTACATTTCGTATACATTACTTCAGATAAAACGGTCTCCGTTGAATTTATAAGCCTTTTGTTATAAATTACGCCTTACTATAACACCACATATTGGACAAGTCATCGTCAAACAAATAACGGGTCAATTCCTTGGCGAAGCCTCGGCATCCGGATCAAGCAATCTCGTGAGTAGCCTATTCAAATGGTGTTCGGTATATGTTATTTTATTCAAAAAGTGGTCGCGTACCTTTGCGATAAAAATGGCCTATGCTCTAACACGGGATACAAATTCGAAAAGTGTTCGGATACCTTTGTGATAAAATGACCTATGCTTTAACGTGGGGTTAAAATTCGAAAAGTGGTCGGACACATTTGCCATAAAAACGGCCTATGCTTTAACGTGGGGTTAAAATTCAAAAAGTGGTCGGATACCTTTGCGATAAAAATGGCCTATGCTTTAACCCGGGATTGCCCCGGTCTGCACATTGCGTAATCTCAAAAACCATTTCCGTGGGACCCCTATCTCTTCCACGTTAAAAATCCCTATCTTTAACCCGGTCGCTCAGCCGAATCTCGAAAACCGTTTTCGGCGGAAATCGGAAGGAATTTGTAAACGAGATTTGTAAACGAGATTTCTCGTTTACCAGTTTTTTAGGAATCCCTATCTCTCCCATGTTAAAAATCCCTATCTTTAACCCGGGAGCAGTATGTGAGAAGTCGTTTACAAGATTTGGGGGAACCCCTATCTTTCCCATGTTAAAAAATCCCTATCTTTAACCCGGGCGCGGTCTATGAGACAAAAAGTCGCGCCCCTGCGGAAATCCCTATCTCTTAACATGGGATTTCCGCAGGGGCGCGACAGTTGCGCGCGGTAAGGGACATCTATTACTACTCATGTACAATAAATGACATACATCTTCTAGTGGTTGAAGCACGGGTACGTAAAATTAGATTTTGAATTCGTGTGGAGTGCTTCTTACCATGTTTAACAAATAACCTTTAAATATTCGACGGTAAGTCATTTTATGGGCTTTATACATAAATAGTAATATCCTAAATTGTACCAAGTCAATAAAGTTAAAAATGCGAGCTTTGTAAAAAAAAGTGGAGTTGTGTGATCGCATCGCTGTGCTTTGTGCATAATCCGCGTCCTTGTCAATGACACAGTATTACTCTTAAATGTATCTCTCGTATATACCGATTAATCCCGTTTCTCTGCTTTTGTGATATTTCTGAGAAAACCGTTGGTTCATATGTGCTATTGTTGTACGTTGTCTGTCCGGCGTTGTGCATTCATCTAAGTAGACATTGACACTTGTGAAAATAAATAGAGCAATATGAATGACCAAAATTAGGAAAGTTAACAAATGTCAACACAAATTGGTAATTTTGATGTTGTACGTGAACGGACTCAAGCTGAACTATTTGTGTTTTAAAGGCACGGCATACAGAGGGCGACTAAGCCTTTGGACAATGTACATAATAAGAACAACAATAATAATAAGATAACTTATATTGCGCCTAAATCCTTGGAAACCAAGCTCAGAGGCATAAAAACAAAAGGACTGGTCAATCTCAAAATCCATAAGCAGTAATCCAGTTGTCAACAGGGTCAAGGCGCTAGGAAGCTATGGTGGATAAGTAAGGTTATAAAGATAAGTTTTTAAATGCCGACGCAATATTGTAATATTTTCAACTGATCTAACACTAAGGGGGAGCATATTCCAAAGAGTTGGTGCAGCAACAAAAAAAGACCTATTTCCAATGTTAGTGTTGATTCTAGGAACAAAAAGTAGGTCAGAACTAGATGATCGAAGGCGGATACGTTTTCTTACAGGAGTAAGCAACGAAATGCAAATAAGATGGTTGCTTACTTGACAGTGCCTGGCATGTATTGGTACAGATCTGAAGTATTACACGATATCGTACAGGAAGCCAATGCAAAGACTTCAGAAGTGATACAGAGCGAGAAAAACGAGCATAAAGATGATGATCCAATTAGCATGTACATTGCTTCCGGACTCGGTTACATTCATAGTTTTGAAAATACGGCAAGGTACGTTTCCGAGTCCTATGTTGCTCTGAACGGAGCTTTCGACCAAGAAAAAGAGAAAGACACCAAGTGAAGAAAAACAGACCAGCCAAATACCGAACATCCCTTTACCATACGTGCGCAACATGTCAGAGAAATTTACCACCATTTCCCGGGAACATGGAGTGGGGACGTACCACAAACCTTATAACACCATAAGATCCATCGTAGTGAACCCAAGGACAAAACCCCCAAGGACAACATGTGAGGGGTAATTATGAGATAGGATGTCCGGAGTGTCATCAGTGAAACCAGCAAAACACTAGGAGCCCGACTTAAAGAATACAGAAACACCAGGGCCTGTTTCATGAAGCGGCTAAGAACGTTCTTAACGCTAAGATGATTGTCTTAATAAATGAGGTGATTGTTTAATATAAGCGAACAGAGGAGTTTACGCAAATACGCGACGCTAAGTAATTGCATAACTTTAAGTACTCTTCATGAAACCGGTCCCGGTTCCCACTCACAGCAGTAGGTGAACACAGAGTGAATGAGGGCCACAACACCTCGGCCAAAGACGCCAAGATGTTCGCCAGAGAAAACAAATTCTGGAGAAGGAAAATCAGTGAGGCGATTGAAATCGGAGAGATGCGACCAGAAATCAACAGGGATTCCAGATACAACCTTCCCGTGATCTTCCTGGAAGTGTTGTCAAGTGACAGTTACCAACATAGTCACATGACGACCGAGAGTGGCGCAGACCAACGCTGATGAAGACGTCGTGAAGAGGTCGAAAGCACCGTTCAGAGCAACATAGCACTCGGAAAGGTAACTTGCCATATTTTCAAAACTATGATGATCCAAGGTATGCCTTTGTATAACAGCGCTTAGTGAGTGACGTGGTGTAAAGAGTACGAATCAAAGGCCCAAGAACAGAACCCTGGGGAACACCAAGTTGGCAGTGCAGCCGAAAAGCAGTTCCCAATCTTTATGATTTCGTATCTGTCAGTTAGGTATGAAGAAAACCAGCTAAGAGCTGTGCCATATATGCCGTACCACTTTAATAAGTGTTCAATTATAATGTTGTGATCAATCGTGTCAAAAGCGGCAGAGCGGTCTGGTAAGGTAAGTGCAGTCACTTTACCATTATTAATGCTCAAGTTAATGTAATTGTGAACCTTTAAGAGGGCAGTGTTGAATGAAACTGTCTATATACACATTAGTTAAGACATGTGTGCTAATGTGAGACGTTAGACGACTTGCTACAACATTTTCTGGGATTTTGGAAATAAAACTGAGGTTAGAAATCGGTTTATAACGGTTTAGGTCTTGCTTACGCAGAGATGACTTCTTAAGAAGTGGAGTGAGATGGGCGTATTTTAAATAATCAGGAAAACAGCCAGAGCAAAGCGATGCATTTATAATGTTTGTTATAGGTCCAATTAATGTATCGAGACATGTTTTTAGCAGTATTGTTGGAAATGGATCAAGATCACAAGACTTATTTGGAGATGACATAATTAGTTTCCCATCTTCATCAACTGTTGCAGGTTCAAATGATACAAGTAGAGAATGTACTTGTGGAAAGTCCTCATTACTTAAATTATGACGTGGGAAAGCAGAACGAATAATACTGATTGTATTCTTAGTGAATAGAGAACGCGTCACACGATAGAATGGTGGTTTGATAACCCATCTGAAACAGTAGGTGTTTGGATATTATTGAACGCGTTATCAAGAGGTCAAGCCAATGGCCATGTATATGTATCGCAAATGTAGCATGTTGTTTCAAATCAAAGGATGCCAGAATATCATCAAACGTAGTTGTAGTTGTAGGTGGTATATCCAAATGAAGATTAAAATCACAAAATATCTGAAATTCTGAATGAATGGTTGCCAGATTTTCTGGAGTATTTCAGTGTTAGAATGTAATTTAACTTTGAACTGCAGTAATACTAGAAAGCCAACACCACTACCACGTCCGACTAAACGTGGTCGATGGTGAAAGGTGTAACCACAAGGAGAAACGTCAGCTATGCATGCAGCTGTATAATGTGGTCTGAGCCAGGTCTCAGTTTCAGCAAGAATGTCTATTTTATTTGAAATTAATAAATCACAAAGTGAGGCTGTCTCGAACATATCGAACGTTTGTAGTGGCCACCCGCAAGCAATAGTTATATTAGCCACATTGCATGGACAGTCTAAACTAGTGGGCACAAGACGTTAGTTAAAGGATATTAATAAACTAAGACAGATAAACATGTCAACGTAGAAATTCAGATTGTAATAGTTAATATATAATAATTTATTATATATAATTATATATCATCTTGATAATAAATAGCAAGGAATGTTAGGCCCAAGGGTAAGGCTACGCCGAAGGCGTAAGTCAAAAACTAAATTACATTTATAAAGATAGTAGTCTCGATTTTAACAATAAATCCGAATTTATTTAATTAGAAAACGTTGAACTCCGGTCACTAAATTAAGACTTACAGGCCTGTCAAGGGAGGGAGAACTATTTATATTTATTAAAATTCACTTAGACAGACAGAAACATAAACACCCAATACCTGTTTGGATAGAATGAATGTACGAAAGCGTACAATATTTCTTAATACATCGTCTAAAAACAGAGTTGTGGCAACGCTCACTCAAAACGAATTACCCAACTCGAGCAATGCATCCCAGTTTCTCCTCAATGCGCAATGTTGTTATAACATATTAAGTGACATGTTTATAATTGCGCTGTAGACCTATTTATTGCTCTCCGGTGTCATTAGATGATTAAAACTAGAATACATATATTCTATGTTGGCTTATCTCAATTAATTATCACATGCTGTGGGTGACGCATTTATTGTCACCGTCCATATATCAATTACCTGGCTCTTCGTCCATGTGACATGCTCATCGATGCACTACCTGGCGCCGTGCATTTACACGGTAGGAAGTGTTATTTTATTCTCTAAATGTCGACATATTGGTCGTTATATTGGAATAAATGTCCAAGTGGACAGTGCATTCTACGCCCCGACCAATCCGTATGATAGATGTATACTCCCGTTCATTCCCCATGCATTCCCCCGCACAATCACGATTGCCAGTCGCCGAGTTGGCGTAATTCAACCCAAATAACCAAATTCGGCATGATTAGCGCCGAGCGAATGGTTATTTAGCGTTGTTATGTATCCGTTTTCGCATGCAGGTGCGGGATAAATTACAGTCGGATGCGAGTTAGCCGTGTCCCGCTGGAAGCGCGCGGACTCTGTGAGACCAGTGCGCACAGAGCACAGATGATTTCTCTATTGGCTGCCATGTTTACGTTTGGTCTGATTATACAGAAATTGAACGTGAACAAATTCTGAAACTACTCCACAGCCTCTTGCATCAACCATTTATATCCTGAATAAATTGAGTCAAAATCACATGCCTCAGCTTTTTAAAAACGCGTGCGTGTACGAAGCCCGTCAGTATTTATAAAAAAATAGTTAATACTCAGCCAATTTGGGTTATGGTATAGAAAATGGCAAACATCCATCCGCCATTTAATATCTTAAAAATACATAATTTCATGCCAATATAATATATTATACCATTAGACTAGCTAATATGCTTGATCAGTGGCACGCATTTCACAGCAAAAGTTTTTGTTTTCATATTTCACAATTATCCCTGACATACACTCGTGTGAAATATAACAGACAGTTATTGCGCTCTTGTGCAACAAAATGATACACGCGACATAAGTTAATTAATTTCGAAAATCGACACGTGATACGCCCATATATCGACTGAACATGCGCTATACGTGTGATTTCGACAAGAAAATTCCAGGATAAAAACGGAACAACAATCCGTCTTCTTCTAAACACACACAGTGTAAAAGGCGTACTCGGTGAATTACTTGCTCCGATTGTACAGAATGATTGTGAGCATTAGCGCTCCAAGAAACCTGCAAACGCTGCTATATACTGTACCGACAACCTTTGAACTTGTTTGATATACTTGTGCTTTCAACTGCCTGTATGCTCGGTTGGTTGAGTTATTTGGAGAGAAATTACTATATCCATGTTTGCTTTAATACAGTTATGGATTGTGATATAGGCAAAAACAAACACCCCTTCTCTTTATTGGTATTTTGAGTCAACAAATGCAGGTGAAGCCTAGATATTGAGCAGCGTGTTGACAGTGTGCCTTGGCGAGTGCGTGTGGTTTGTAGCACACGCTGAGGTCATTAGGGCAAACACGGTGCAATTTGCACGGCCGTTTTTATGTTCTTATACGACGTACCCCATAATCAAATATCCCCGTGTTTCAAACTGTATGCTTCCATACCCAACGATTTCTCATTCCGAAAGTATTCGTCGCCTCAGTTGGCTCAATTGTATATTTCTGTATCACTACCTGGCTACAGACAGTGGTGATGCAGTGGATGAAATTCGCCCAGTAATTACAGCGTGGCTGAATACTTCACAAAGTCGAGATGGTGTTCGAATTAACAGAAATGCCAAGGGCTGACAGGTAAAGCGCCTTGAGCAGCCCGTAAGGACTGGATAGAGCGGTACATGTAAGAGGTTACCTTTTTAACTTTTAAAATATGTTGATAACCGAGTGCAAATGCGAGCTAATTGCCTATGAAACAGAATAAACAGCATTGCGTAGTTTAGTGTTCTCCTGGTACCAATACTAGGAGAGGATATCACATCAGCAGCCTCGCCATGGAATCAACACCTGGTCACGTACACACATGTAAACGTAGACAATATATTTTTCGTCAAACGTGTTGATGCAGTTTTAAGACTTCATCGCAATATCCGGTAGTTTCTCATTCTATCGCCAACAGTATTGCAACTGTTCTTGTTAGACGTTTACTGGGCTGCTGCAGTTCCACGTTAAACGGTATTCATCTTAATGTTATTACAAAGCACCAACGTATGAAACATAGTTTGGCAGATGTAGAGTTACTCAGCCTCTGCGTCTCTGTCACTCAATGTATCATCAACAATATTCAGCGGCTTCCCATCTTATAACAAGAAAGTCAAGGTAGAGTTCAGACACATAAATGTAGTTGTATGTCTTGTCTCGTCAACAATATGGAAGAATTCATGCCCCTTCTGTGTCAAGCCATCAGGAAATAACTGATGATTTTCTTCGACGTCATCTTAATATCCACCTTAATTGGTCCCTTTTCCGCCTAAGCTCATCTTTGTATACGCATCTATATTTTGACGACTTGTAGCATTATACACGAATTGTCCATCCAAACCACTCTCCGTGTCATGCTGTACGCTGTATGCTGTATGCTGTACGCTGTACGCTGTACGCTGTATGCTGTATTGCAGTTCGTGGGAATTTCGCTGCGTTAGCTGTTTAGTACATTCACTAGTAATGGAAGTAGCACTCATGCTCGGAAGCTACACATTTGGAGGAGTACATTTGCGCGAGAGAACGCAGATGAGAATGCTGAGATGGGTGACTGGGATGTCCTTGTAGAAAGAAGACATAATGCAGATATAAGAAAGGCGATGGCTGTGGCACGTAGAACAGGTCTTCTAAGATCAGACTTCGGTGGTTTGGACATGTGCTACGGAGAGAGTGAGACAATTCGACCATGTACGCGTGGAGGCTGCCGGTGGAGAGCAAACGCAGCAGAGGACGACAAAGGATACGAATGAGTGAGGAGAGACATGGAGGTGACAGAATTTGTGGAGGAGGACGCAGTGGACAAGGCGTCGTGGTGAGGAGAAACATGTAGATGGCAGAGGTTGTAGATGGACAGGGTGTCGTGGCGGATGAGTATCCGAGCGGCCACTCCCAATAGGAAACACAAATTCGAAGGGAGACGATGTATATGATTATAACATCATATCGATGTGTCCATTACCTTGTTTTGTCAGACGCTTATTATCGCAGTGACTACAATGTATAATTGCGTGATGTAACGTCATTTTCAAAACCACAGGAAGCACTGCGACAGCTCATTAATTCTTGTATTACAGCAATCGCGACCAATTTCCGACAATTGTGGCTAGTTACCATATAGTGTTTCACGTTATGATACGCTGTTTACACAGGTTCACAAGTCACAAAAACGGATATCATTGCGTATGTGTGGTGGGGTTTTGTCGTTGACATGTATTGCGGGAAGGTCAATATATACAGTGGCGCCACCTGTTACGTAGAACATGCATTAATTCACAGTCTGCTATCGTGTATAATAGAACCAGGCAGCGTGGGGGTTGTGTTGACAACTGTCGCATCAGTTATATCCGGCGGCTGTTGCCTGTTTTTTGGAAGCCATTTTGGATCGCTCAAAATCGTAAGTGCAACATGACGTATTGGTTGGGGTGCGTGCTTGTTTGAACCAATATGAAATGCTAAACAGTTTTGCACGTTGCTGACTGATGAAACCAACCAGAGTTGTCAAATGTTTCATAACATTATGTTAAAAAATAGTTTGTGTGGTATCTATCACTGTCCTTAATAGTATTATTGGGTTTTGAAAAGAAGACACACTTCATTGACTGTTCGGAGATTCATTCGGTTCATTTCGGTGTTATTCAAAGTATACTGGGTAAATTGCGTTCATCTGCACAGCGCAAAAGTCAATTTCAGTAAACAATGACACGAACAACTGTGATGCCTTCGGTCAACGTGAGTTTGATACAACACAGGCAACAAAAGACATTTTGCATAAATCGGCAGTCCAGTCACAATGCAAACAAACACTGTTTGGAATACATTATTTTGTTTAGAACACAAGCTTCCCCTCTATTCCATGGGCGCACATGTACAATAGTATTTATAAAATGGCGATCTCCAAACAGGGCAATGATAAATACGTCGATATGTTTACATTCGAACCACACAACGCGTTAGAACCGCAAGACCGTGTCACTAACCGCGTAGCCATCTTGAATCCGGTACAACCATTCGTTAACAGTGCTATCTATGCAAACATGCTTGCGAATACGTGGCAATAACCTTATATGTGCACTCATGCACGAGCATACCGGCGCCATTGCAAGTGGCGATTAGAATTCTTTAGAAATCTGTGAGATTCTATAGAATTCTATAGAAAATCATAGCAGTCTGTAGAATCCAATAGAATTGTTGCGGCCACAATTTTCCACATACTTTTATAGAATAATTTATAGAATTCTACTGACGTCTATAGACATGTTATGGTCGTTTAAATTTCTGTAGAATACTGTAACATATTCTACACACATATACAGAAATTTATAGAAGTGTTATGATCTCGTCCATTTTTTTTAGAATTATACACACAATAAAAAAACAACATAAACACGCTCTCTCTCTCTCTCTCTCTCTCTCTCTCTCTCTCTCTCTCTCTCTCTCTCTCTCTCTCTCTCTCTCTCTCTCTCTCTCTCTCTCTCTCTCTCTCTCTCTCTCTCTCTCTCTCTCTCTCTCTCTCTCTCTCTCTCTCTCTCTCTCTCTCTCTCTCTCTCTCTCTCTCTCTCTCTCTCTCTCTCTCTCTCTCTCTCTCTCTCTCTCTCTCTCTCTCTCTCTCTCTCTCTCTCTCTCTCTCTCTCTCTCTCTCTCTCTCTCTCTCTCTCTCTCTCTCTCTCTCTCTCTCTCTCTCTCTCTCTCTCTCTCTCTCTCTCTCTCTCTCTCTCTCACACACACACACACACCACACACACACACACACACACACACACACACACACACACACACACAAACTCATACACACACACAAGCACATGCACACATACAAAAACGCGTACATACGCACACACGCACACACGCAGCCACACACACGTGGGTGACCTTCCTTGAATTCAAATTGATTGACTACCGAAACAATAATACATAATGTACATATAATTTTGTATAACATCCTTCCAAGAGAAGTCGAGATCGTGTTCGATTGAACAGGTCTGCCAGGGAGAAAAGTGTAAAGCGCCTTGAGTAGTCCTACGGACTGGATACTACGCTATATCAGAACTTACCTTTTCACATCATCTTTATTATAGGAAAAAGTAATTCAACATGTGGTTATAACTTTATCACATGTCAGTAAAAGACCATCACGCCAATACAAAGAATGCCCGTTCTGTACATTAAATTCCCTAACGTAATAAACCGATTTTTGTTCAAATACAAAACCCAATAAACCTCCTAACAACTCCAAGACCACCTGAAACGAAAAAGAATTATCCAAGGGTGACACCTACGATATTTACTGACCATAAAGCTAGTGCAATTCAGACAATCGGAACTAAACATTGTATTTCACTCGTGAAAGCCAGAGGCTTTATTTATTGTCGCAGCAATCGGGTCCGTGTCACTCCAGTCGTTAGAAGCCATCCTTCGAGTGATTTGCCACACGTCAACTCCGGGCAACGCAACCGCGTGTTCCATCTGATGTTTATTGGATGGTACTCTCGCAATTAATTGTTTTCTTCAGAGGGATTGTTGATCACGTTGGCTGATGTCCATGTGTTCGAAGAGATCACTGCCTCCCCCGAGAAGTCACGCAGACGCCGACCGAACGGTACTAAAACGCCGGACAATACGTATTGATTACGTGTATCTAAATCACATCCCACGTCGCTTTGAAAAACAAAGCTGTTTTGCGTCATATGTAGATTCGGCCGTCAGGCTCAGCAGTGGTACCGAATAAATACAATTGGTGCCTGATTTCGTGATGTGCCATGCGACATTCAATCAGTACTGATGACCGTTTTTATTATGGTTCCATAGGATGTTCCATGTGGATTTTCTAATAAGGGAAGACGTATGTTGGCTAAAATGAAATAATTATTTGCCACAGGGCGGCCAGAGGTTTGGAAAACATGTGTGTTTGTTGTTTAGCTCTACTTAACGCTACTGTTATTGTGGTTGCCTGGTAAAGTCGTGTTGATTAAGCAACCATTTCTGCTCCGATTCAGAAATCTGCACAACGTTCACACTCGAGATCTGAACACGCTTCGCGGTATTGAACGAAGAATCGAAAATCCACCAAGAGGTACAGGTACTTACGGAGAGCGCCGAGATCACAAGAGGAGTCTCCGAGAGTCGACGGACATCAACGACTGCCGACGGATGTTGTACATCGTGTTGTGCTGTTCCCGCCGAAAGTAGATGTCAGTCTCCTGTGTGATTGTTGTCTCGTAAATTATAAAAATAACAAATTGAAATTACTCAAAACGAACGAAACCATCATGGCGGACGCACCCTCGCAGTTAATTATATGGCTCAACAATACGATCAACGACACATGCGCGACCTCTGGCGAATGCGTCGGCAACGTGACCGATGCCGACCCTCTGCCCGACCCGGAAAATGCGCAACTGACCAACTTCCGGTTCGTCTGCGAGGTGGTCATCTCGATCCCGATCATCGTGTTGGGGATTGTTGCCAACGTCGTGTCGTTTCTCGTTCTGTACCACCAGAAGCGCCGTCTCACGACGACGGTTATGCTTCAGGGCCTGGCCGTGGCCGACACGCTCATCCTTCTATGTGCCCTCATGCGCTGCCTCAATATCGTACATACGGAACTCCACATCCTCGGTCGCTACCAGGATGTCTACCCGTACATCTTCATATACCAATACCCGGTTATCTACTTCCTGCGACTCGCCGACACGTGGCTCACGACGATGCTCACAGTCGATCGTTTCATCGCCGTGTGTCACCCGCTGCGCGCGCAGTGGATCTGCACGCTCGGGCGCACCTACAAGAACATGGCGGTCGTCGTCGCCCTAGCGCTCGTCTTCTCCATCCCCCGTTTCTTCGAGTTCCGTCTCGCTAACAACCTCCACGGCTTCGGCGAAACAGACCTGTTCAAGGATAAGGTATACATAATTGTCTATCGCGTGTTCCTCTTCTCCGTCTTCATGTACCTCGTGCCCGTCGCAACTCTCGTCTATCTCAACACGCGTCTGCTGTGGGAGCTGCGCATGTCCGATCGGTTCCACGCCGTGCTGCGCCAGGCCAGTGGCGCCACCGGGCGGCACAAGAAGCAACCGGCGCCGGCGTCACGAAAGAGCGTGACGGTGGTCGTCGTCACGGTCGTGCTCGTGTGCATCGCGTGCAACGTGACGGCGCTGATTTCGCACCTTCTCTGGTCGCTGCACGAGTGCTTCCAGTCGTTCCAACACCTGGAGACTGCGCGACGCTACACGTCTCATATCAGTAACGTCATGGTCACTGTCAACTCGGCCGTCAACTTCTTCATCTACTGCCTTTGTAGTCGCAACTTCCGGGCCGAGCTGCGTCGCGTGTTCGGCTGTCGGCGCATGAGCAGACATACGACAGCGGTGTCGACCCACTGATAAATAAATATATATTTATAACTGGATAGCTAGCCAGCCAGTTTTATTGAGGCCCCCGACCCCATTAGCGGCCATCTTGACTAGGACCATTCATTAGTAGAGAGGGCTGGTAATTACACTGCCTACACTGTCAGAGGGTCAGAGTAGACGGATCAGTCTCGGTAATAAAGTCATAAAAGGTTTTTCTAGTATACTCTTGTAATCGGTGATTTAAAGGACACTAATATATGTTAGTACTTCTTCAGAGTCAATTAAATTAAACACGCCCAGAAGTGGCAATTAATCGCTACACATGAATGTATGTCTCCATGCCATGCCCTCGCCTGACTATGCACAAGCATGCAACTGAAAAAAAAAATTGCTTTGCACAGAAAGGTGTATGTGAGAGGGGTGCATACATTGATTTTGTGTGAGGCAGCGATGCAATATTGATAGTAGTAAAGGGGCAAACGGTAGCGCCCTCTAGTAGATAGGCCTGAGGTTTCCCTAGTGATCAAGCTGAGAACAACGCGGAGGGATATGTGAAAGAGTGATAGGGGCTATATAGGCCAGCCACAAAGGAAATTCAGCCTCACTCTCTGGTTTGGTTTGATTCGGTGTAAACTATAGGCTCGTCAATCACCAAAATTCTGTGTTCTGTTTTTATGTCGATTTAGTTATATTTATTATCTTTGTTTAGGGCGGAGTGACCCCCACCGTCACGGTGGTAGTGGTAAATATAGTGCAGTCATGTAGTTAGTCATGTTAGTAAGTAGATGACTCGGAAGTTATATGCTTAGAAATTGTAGGTATTGCTTAACAATGCTGTTGGGGCCGGCATGCTTGCTGTGTATTGATGTATGTATATATGGTGTGGTTTTATGTATATATGGTGTTGTTTAATATGTGTTAGTGAATAAATGTCATTAAGTTGGCCTGTTCAATCAACATTGGTCTTGTATCGTTGCTTTGCACAGAAAGGTGTATGTGACAAGAGTGCATACAATATGTGTTAGCACATATCCACATAGTACACGTTTATTATTTATATCCTATAGACAGCACAGCAGAGCCAGATAGTTGTGTTACTGTTCGTAGTTCACACAATAGCAATATATGATCCACGGTAGAAACCAACGAGAAGGTAACAGTAATCTTCTACCATAATGTGTTGTGAATATGCAATGTGGTGTATGTCACGATTGAATATAGTGCCATATTCTCTCACACTTTTGGGGCAGATAAACTTAAAATATGAAATATTGGTCTACTTTGTAGACAACAGTTAGAAATGAAATAATACTGAAGGAATTTGCTCATTTATGCGGAGCTATTTGAGAAAATGTCAAATTTTACAGATTACCCACAAACAGTTTGCTTAGCGTGATATGAGTTGTAATTTAAAGGAATAAATAACTTGGCCAAAAATATTTATTATTAACGAAATAAACGTTTGAATTGTCTAGTGTAACATTATTTAGGAAGGTTTCTAAGGTATGTGACTATATTAATAATACTCTATAAACTTTGCAAAAATGTGAAAGAATATGGTTTGTTGGTGTGTTAAGTGTGCAACAATTGTGTCCGGGAGGAAATCATATTATCATCAGTGACATAACAAAGTAACACCATCACTGTCTAGTCCCTTCTCTCCAATCATCATCACTACCTAATTGTATCTGGAAAAAATATTCAGAACATTAGTGACATAACAAAGCAACACCATCACTGAATAATCCAGACATGGGGCGGAAGTACTCGGTACTCGTGTACGCATGTACTGGTGTACATTTTTGAAGTACTCGTACTCGTACTCATAAAACTTGTGGGTCATGGATTCGTACTCCTACTCGTATTCGTACGCATACTCAATGTACTCATATTTTATGAGTACATTACGAGTACATCTGAGTACTTTCTTAATATGTACTGGGAAAATTTAATTATTTGGTTATAAAATGAAACTTTCCTGAAATATTTAAATGTTCCACTATTCTTTAAATATTTTTGTTATTTCTTACCACCTTACCATCCTTACCATAACTATGATACCCAAACATGGCAACAGGCAGCATCTTTTCCCAGTCAGAAACACCCTTATAAACTTATATATAGCTGTGGATTAAAGATAGGCCGAATCAGCAGAGAACTGCAGACATTGCTAAATGTTATCTGGAAATGGTGCAAATTGTACATTTTCGTAATCCATCAATATCTGAGACTACTTACGATTTTCTACTAGGTGATCAAAGCATATGCATCGTAAATAAGTATAAATATTTAGGTTTGATTTTAACTGAATACCTTGATTATAAGGTGATGGTAAAACAGTAGCTACTACGGCGAACAGAGCTCTGGGTTTATTAATGGCTAAGACAAAGTGTAATGGAGGAATGCCTTTAAACTGTTTTACAAAACCATACGATGGTATGGTGCTCTCCATTATTAACTATGGTTCTGCTGTGTGGGGTACAAAGGAATATTCGGTCATAAATAGCATACATAATAGGGCATGTCGATTTTTCCTAGGTGTTGGTAAATATACCCTATCAGCAGCAGTACAGGGTGAAATAGGGTGGAAAACCCCGACTCACCAACAATGGCTATCTGTTAGTAGGCTCTGGTGTCGTTTGATCAATATGGGTGTATCTATGGATGATGGAAATGGCCGTAAGTGGGAAACAAAATTGAGGCTACGAAGTATACCATCGTTATAATGACTTAAATATGCATACTCTTACTAATATAAGAGACCATGTTAATGTAAAGGCTATAATAGAACACACAGATGCGTGCCTGTCTGTATTACAGGAACAGCAATGGCTTCATATTATAAATAGAGAAGAGGGCAGAAATGGTAGTAGAAATAAACTAAGAACTTATAAACAGTTCAAAACAAAATTGTTAACTGAGCATTATATGCACTTGCAAAATTTCGATGTGACGTGGCACCAATCAGAATTGAAACTGGACGTTTTGAACGAAATTACCCCCCACCTGAAGCTAGGACGTGTTATAATTGCACGAATGAGATAGAAAATGAGTTTCACGTTTTAATGAAATGCCCTTTATATTTTAACGAACAACAAGAACTAATAGGCTATGCAACAATTAATGACCCAGCTTTTTCCAATATGAATGATCAAGATAAATTTGTATATTTATTGAGTAATGACGATATAGTAAGTAAAACTGCCAGTATCCTCCAAAAAAATACTGCACACAAGATTACACAATACAACAAAATAATAGCACCTGTTTATTAAATTATTACTGTTTTTATTTGTACATTTTTGTTTTTACATGTCTCTCATAACTCTTTTTGAGTGGTCTTTGTATACAATGCTAACTTTGAATGTAATGTATTTATTTGTCTTGTATTTTAATGCTTGTATACGTGGAGTGAGACTCTAATAAAAATACTACTACTACTACTACTACAAAATATGGTCGATATATAATAGCAAATCATATAGTGTAATATGTATTTTTGCCAATAGTTTGACAGCCGAAATGTGTTTAATGAACTATATTTTAAATGGTGACTGGTTTGAATCGATTCCATGTTCACTTATTGTACGTGGAACAGTCTAAAGGATTGATAAAGAGAACGGGGATAACTCGTACAAATATTGTGTTCCTATTCATGCTATTTTTCTTCATGCTTGTTTCGTTGATATTTTAAGTTTCGCAGTGATTGCAGTCACAATTACAGCGGATGCAAGGTCAGCGTGACCGTGAAAGATTCGTTACATTGATATTCCTCACATGATGCCTTCGCGATAATACATCAAAAGTGCCTTTTTGCCGACTTTCAAAAAATCAATGTTGCCATGTTGTAAGTGTTAAAGGCAGCAAACCCGATCACAATCAAAAGGTGTCTTCCACGATGATAATAATCATCTGATCAGATTGATACAGACGTTTCGCAGACTTCCTGTATTGCTGACTTGTTTCAGCTTAACATTACTTGACTGACTGCATTTTCACGCTCTTTCGGTGCATAGGCTATTTGGTAGATATACCCATGGAAACTGTTATATTTACGACACACACCACACACACACACACGCACACACACACGCACACACATATACATGTATGTACAATGTCATAAAATTACCACTAGGAATCATTAAAACAATTGTGATAATTGTCTTTCCAAAGTGGATATTAGTTAGTCAATAACTGGTCCTTTCCACCGGGTGTGCCTGGAATTGGGCGTGCGTGCTAAGGTGTTTCCAAATGCTTCCTGCTTGTTCTATTTTTGCTTCCACAGTTAGTTCTCGCCTTTCCCTTTTCTTGTTGTCGTGCGTGTTCGATCTGAGTGCCTGTCTTGTAGTGTGTCGTGGTAGCTTCCTGGAAGAATGGACTATCAAACAAAATTTCCTCCTACTAATTTGACGTTCGTTCGTTTCTTGATTCGTTGTTTTCCATAGCGCTTCGTTACTAATTGTTTCTGGCTACCGTAAAATTCTCCTTAGAATTCTCCTTAGACCCTTGTGAATGCCATCTCTTACGTATTTCTATGTTCATCCGTTTTCTTCACTTTGTTTCCTACATATATTTGAAGACATTTAACCCTCTTTTCAGTGCATCCGCCAAATTAAATGTCAGCGCCGTTTCGCTGGATTTTTCTGTTGCGAGTGCACCAGCGAAGGGCTGTCGTGCGGTGTTACGGAAAAGTCATTATCCCAAACGTGGACAACTTCGGGAATATCCGTGATGAGAAGATAGTCCAATCACACTGTAGACACCCGTGTCTTCCTTCTTTTAATACGGAGACAACAGCCGAGCTATTCATAACCGTCGCAGCATGAATGTGCCGATACGCAAAGAAAGCCAACGCAATGCAGGTGCACTGCTTCCAACCATTGCTCAAGACACCTAGGTGAATCATTCCCTTGGCAACTGTCCTTCAGTCACTCTCTTTTTTCCAGGGATAACGAAAAATAAACAATGACCAAGGTGCAGTACTGCGATCATGATTTATTACATGAATAAACATGGGCGGGGAGGCCGTATCAAAAAGATAGTAGTGTTTTATTATTTTGTTCGATCAAGTATTCGTCCTAAAATCGATAGCGACCTCATAAAGATGACTACAGTGGTTCTGATCCGAGGAATAACGTCTACTGACTACCGGTAAGTGGTAACTTGTTCAGTTTATTATTTTTTGCAGCCCTTTGTTTTTTTGTATAGAGTCAATGATTTCACAATCTGAGTGTAAGTTGAGAATATTATAAAACGTAGATGATGTGACAATTTTTGATTTTCAAACAATTTTATTGTCTAAATGTTACAAAGATAGGTGAAGAATAACTTTAATATTGTGTTATCTAAATGTTACTAAGATAGGTGAAGAATAAAAAAAGCTAAACATTATTTTTAAAATGTTTGTAGAAATGTTGTGTATCATGTCGAATCGGAATGATGGGCTATGGCTATGCCAAGGTTATGGTCATATTCATGGGTAATGGTAAGCCCCGGCATCAATGCCTATTTTGATACATTGCCTGATCTCGCACTGATTCACGTGTCACGTTCCGGCCATAGAGCGATTAACACAGCGCAAATAGGACGCTCGGTTTTGACCTATGCGTCTTTTACGAGATTTGGATTCCGCTGGACTATTTTCATAAGTAATTCATTTTTTCTAGCAGTCTGTTTGCATAACTTTGACGGAATAGGCGTTACAGATTTAGCAAATATATCTCTTACGGAAGAATTTGATTAGGATTTTGCTAAAACAGTATAAAACAAGTTGACGCACGATTTGTGCCCCTACTAGTATATTAATCGCCCAGTCATTTCAATTCAATTGAATCATTAGCACTAGCAAACTTCAATAAACACATGTTAAATCTTTTACATATATATGGTTAGACCTACCTTTGCACTGCAACAGCTTTTTTCTTGATCTAGTGACACTACTCTTGCGTTGCATTTTCGAAGTTTTGGATTAGCTAACACGAATAATGATTAAGCGGCTGCAAATTTGAATGCTCTTCTGCAGCTCCACCACTGATCTTCATAGTTCAGTTCATAAGCGAGAGCCTCTTGTGAATACGTTTCAATGGACACAGGTAGGCCTTTGTTATTTGCGCATTGATTTGTTTCAAAATATTCAGCGGTGTAGGTTGCACTATTTGTTATTCAATGAGTAAAATCCTTTGTAACACCACACACGACTTTTAAATTATTTTTTCTTGTTCTCGCAGGAGGTTGATCAAATAGGCCATTTTCTCTTCCCCTTGGAACTCTTCTCGTTATCCCGTCCACGGGCACCAGAAAGAGAAATGGCAACGTGGTTCGACCTTCTGTCTCGTGTTTGTCGTATATGTCTTACCTTACCTACCCTCGTCGTGCCTTGGTGAACATAAGGCTGCTGTGCAATTCCGCCATCTTGTCCTGTCATTGGCAACGCGTCTAGCTTCGCTCTATGTTGTCCTTCCCAGTTGGTCTCATTCTTTTTCCACATTGGTTCGCCATGTTGTTTTGGGCGACCTACTTTTCTTGTTCCTTCGGGCATCTACGTCAGTGTTGTCAGGCAGTGGTTGTTGCCGTTTTTCCTCAGCACGTGCCCGATCAGCACGTAAATGTCGGCATGTAGTTATTCACTATACAAGTAGGACTCCACTTTTCATTCATTTTATTTGCTTCTTATCATTGTGATGGACTTCTCCGGGAGTCCATAATGTCTTACTAACTTTCAGATGGATTCATGATCTAATTTGTACACAGCCAACACAATTCATATGAAAACAGGCGGATGCCTTTCTATTAAGTGCTCAGTTATTGTACGAATTGCTGCAATCTGATCGGTGCATAATCTTTCCCGCCGGAAGCCTCCATAGTGGTCCTTTAATTCTGAGTCGACTGCCATTTGTTTTCAACCTCTCCAGAAATATTATGTTTCGGACAGGGCCTGATACTGAGAGAAGCATAATTCCTCTTTTCGTTCGTAATGTCTTATTTCTTTGGGTAATTTAATTTAATTTATCGTTCCTATTCATCACCTGATTGCACTATATGCACTTCGTAAATTGTTAACCTCTTTTCGAGTTTGAGTGGAACTCCACAATTTGTTGTGTGTTCGTGTTAAGAATACCTTGAATTTTGTTAGGTGTATATAACGTTGTAGATGTAACAATCATACGAACATTTTTGGAGGTTGGTATGCAGAATTAACATGATACTGGCCTCCCGCTATAAAATGAGGCAGTCTGTTACTTATCTTTCAGTTAGTATTTAATATAATGTTCTTAAGACTAAATAAATATGTTGAAGGCATAGTTCCTGCCAAATAGTGTTTAGTAGGGGAAGTATCAAAGTTCGCAATTTGGAAGATACTGTAATGATACTCGTTTCTACGTATCAATATATATATATATATATATATATATATGTATGTATATATATATATATATATGTATATATATATATTTATATATATATATATATATTTATATATATATATATATAAATATATATATATATATATTTATATATTTATATATATATATATATATATTCACATACATGAGCGAGTGTGTAGACTGACCATTATTCACACCTCAACAGTCCCCAGATGTCTCACCGTCGGGGAGGGTGTAACTCCGGTCTGTGGGTGTCACTGCATATGAATAATGTGCATTAATGTAACATCCCTCTTTCCGAACAAAGATTAGTACATGGGGCTTTACGGTACCAAGAATACTGCATATAGTTGTCAATAACCACTATAACTAATGGCCTAGTTTACAGTCCAAGCCATTTGCACTCGATACGGCAACTGGCAAGTTGGACACAACTCTTCTGCCGTAGAGTAACTCTGCCGGAGGAGGTAAGTGACTGTCTATCGGCGTTGCTCTCAGTACGAGTAAGGCCATCTGTGTATTGGATCGCGGCCCGAGTTTCTTCAGTGTACGTTTCACGGTTTGAATGTGTTGCTCAGTGAAATCGTTAGATTGCGGATAGAGAGGACGTGACGTCATAAGATCGAACCACCACCGATCAGCAATTTTCGGAACGCTTCGGAGGTAAAATGATCTCCATTGTTACACTACTTGCTGTGGCATTCCTTATTCCGCGAAGAGTGATTTCATCTTTGAGATGACACTGGCGCTCGTCACTGGGCTGGGAATCGCGTAGACTAACGGGAACTTGGAGTAGTAGTCTGACACGATTAAGTATGACTGCCTGTTTATCATGAATATGTCCGTTTCAACTATCTGCCAAGCACACGTAGGGGGTCTCATGTGGCATGAGGGGCTCATGCTGTTGGGCGCATTGCATCTCTTGACATGTTGCATACTTGCGTACCACTTCCTCAATGTCGCGGTTTATCCCGTTCCAGTATACGCATGTTGTGCGCGTGAGCGGGTTTTCTCTATCCCCTAATGCGATTCATGTAGCTTCGTCAGTGTCTTGGCTTGGAGACTCAAAGGAATGACGATGCGGTCTCCTTTCAGAACTAGACCGTCTTCGACCGATAATTCGTCACGGTATGACCAAAAAGGTTGCAGCGGTGTTGGCAACTGTCGTTAGTGTTCAGGCCAACCGTTGGTGATCACTGTGATCATTCTGTGGAGGTCTGCATCAGCTCTCGTCTCAAGGCGTAGCGTCTGTAGTTTCTGGGTTGAGAACTGGACGAGTGTTATCTTAACATCCAGCTCGATCTTCTTCTCATCTCCACATGGTTAACGTGACTAGCTTCGAGAAGACTGATGCACCAGCGAGCTTATGGGCTATCTCATCCAGGGTTGGTGTTCTTTTATGCAGTCTCTTGATGGCCTTGTTGAGGTCCTTCGGCACACTCGTAGTCGACCGGTTGACTTCCTGCTGTACACAAAGCTGGAGACCCAGTCTGTTGGTTTGGTGACCTTGGTCTATCATGCTGTCGATTTCCTTCCTTATTTCTTCTCTGAGATGTATTGGACATCGTCTCAGGGGCATGCACAATCTGTGTCACAGTTGGGTCAGTCGTGATATGGAAGGTAGCGATCCCTTGAAATCTGTCAGGGTATGCCATGCACAGGTCTTCCTTGCAGTTGATGGGATAGTTCTGGGAGATACTAGTGTTGATCTCACAGTTCATGACTACCAAATTCAGGGCTCTTTCTGCAAGATGGCAAGCCGATGATTGCTGGGCCTGGCGTGTCGGCTAGTGAAGACTCGTTGCTGAAGGTGTGAATATCGGCCAGTGTTGCTTCGCAAGTCCGGGCTATGTCCACGGCACTGTCCAGCGTCAGTGTGTGGTCACTTCACAGTAGTTTCTCTTGTATCTTCGGGTGTTTGATACCAACGATCAATTGCTGTATGAGACACTCGTTAGTCTCCCGGATGTCACGGAACTGGCAATTCTTCGCCTGTAGTTTACATCTAGTCATAAATTCATCAACTGACTCTGATGCTTCCTGTCTGTACCTTTGTAGGTTAAACCGATTCAGCCGGTAGTTGGTCTTGGGCTGAAGAATGTCTGTGAATTGCGTCCACAACGTTGCGACTATGCGATGTGCCTCGATCAGTCAGTTTCCACGTGTTATATATACGCAGCCCTTCCTGGCCGACCCACAACAGAACATACGTAAACCTTTTTGCTTCCTCTATATCTGCGAGGGATCCTCTCCAAAGATCCAGTCGCAATATTGACGAAAGTTTGGGAATTCTAATGGCAAGTCAGCCGCTGCCCAGTCCATGCGTGGAAGGTCAATCCCAGCCATGGCTGCCATCTTTCTTGTTTATGTCCAGCTGACCAAATAGCCATACATACAATCATACTTCCTTCTCACTATACTGTGTGAAAACTCTCTATTTAAGTTCAGAGACGTGCAGTACATGTCGCTGCTACCATGTAATGAAACTCGGTTCTTCGTACCAATATATATATATATATATATATATTCACATACATTAGCTAGAGACACGCCATGTGTGTAGGCAGGCCTTTATTCACACCTCAACAGTCCCTAGGTGCCTCACAGACACCGGGGCTTGTTCAAATGGCAAACAAAGCACATGGTTTCAAAATAATCTTAATTGCCAATACTGCCGAGGCGGGCTGGGTTAACTGTAACACCCTTTGATGTTCAACGATTTTACATTTTCTCACGTCCAAAACAGCAGACTTCTAGTGCAAATTACAACCCTGGCTAAGTCCGGGTAGAGGAACTGATTGGCTCCATTTAACAGCACGATTGTGTGCTCTAGATAGGACAAGATGGAGGAGTGTGACATCCAGGAGGACAGCCAGGGGTGAAGGTGGTCTATGCAATTTTAAAGTCAAGTCGTAAAAATCAGGCATGATTATTATCCACACAATTCTTTCTACACTTCTAGTTTACTACTGCTATTACTACAAATAATGCTACTACTACTACTACTACTGCTACTACTACTACTACTACTACTACTACTACTACTACTGCTACTGCTACTACTACTACTACTACTACTACTACTACTACTACCACTACTACTAATTCTACTACTACTAATAATAATAATAATTATTATTATTATATTAATTATACTACTACTACTAATAATAATAACAACAACAATAATAATGATAATAATACTGCTGCTGCTGCTGCTGCTACTACGACTGCTACTACTACTACTACTAATTCTACTACTGCTACTGCTACTACTACTTCTACTACTACCACTAATTCTACTACTACTACCACTACTACTACTGCTGCTGCTGCTGCTGCTGCTGCTGCTGCTACTAATTCTACTACTACTACTACTACTACTACTACTACTACTACTACCACTACTACTACTACTACTACTACTGCTGCTGCTGCTGCTGCTACTACTGCTACTACTATTACTACTACTACTACTACCACTAATTTTACTACTGTACTACTACTACTACTACTACTACTACTATTATTACTACGACTACTACTACTACTGCTACTACTACTACTACTACTACTACTACTACTACTACTACTACTACTACCACTAATTCTACTACTACTACCACTAACTACTACTAACAACAACAATAATAATGATAATAATACTGCTTCTGCTGCTGCTGCTACTGCTACTATTACTGCTGCTGCTACTACAACTGCTACTACTACTTCTACTACTATTACTACTACCACTAATTCTACTACTGCTACTACTACTATTATTACTACGACTACTACTACTGCTACTACTACTACTACTACTACTACTACCACTACTACTACTACTGCTGCTGCTGCTGCTACTACTGCTACTACTATTACTACTACTACTACTACCACTAATTTTACTACTGTACTACTACTACTACTACTACTACTATTATTATTACTACGACTACTACTACTGCTACTACTACTACTACTACTACTACTACTACTACTACTACTACCACTAATTCTACTACTACTACCACTAACTACTACTAACAACAACAATAATAATGATAATAATACTGCTGCTGCTACTACGACTGCTACTACTACTACTAATTCTACTACTGCTACTACTACTTCTACTATTACCACTAATTCTACTACTGCTACTGCTACTACTACTACCACTAATTCTACTACTACTACCACTACTACTACTGCTGCTGCTGCTGCTACTACTATTACTACTACTACTACTACCACTAATTTTACTACTGTACTACTACTACTACTACTACTACTACTATTATTACTACGACTACTACTACTGCTACTACTACTACTACTACTACTACTACTACTACTACTACCACTAATTATACTACTACTACCACTAACTACTACTAACAACAACAATAATAATGATAATAATACTGCTTCTGCTGCTGCTGCTACTGCTACTATTACTGCTGCTGCTACTACAACTGCTACTACTACTTCTACTACTATTACTACTACCACTAATTCTACTACTGCTACTACTACTATTATTACTACGACTACTACTACTGCTACTACTACTACTACTACTACTTCTACTACCACTAATTATACTACTACTACCACTACTACTACTGCTGCTGCTACTACTACTACGACTACTACTACTACTACTACTACTACTACTACTACTACTTCTACTACCACTAATTCTACTAATATTACTACTACTACTAATACTACTAACAACAACAATAACAACAGCAACGTAGATCGATAGTTCCGTTATGAAACAAACCACCGATATTACCACGTGATCGCAGCGTATTAAATGTCCCCACTCCCGCCGCAACAAAGGTCGCAATAGTGCTAATCAAACCGCTGGTCGTGCGTATCCAGACTCCATTAGGTTATACATCTCACGTTCTTCGACTGACCACACACGACCGCACGCCACCGGGGTGTCACCTTTCCCGGCTATGAAATTAATCCCGAGTCAATCAGAACTAACTCCCACGGAAGCCGTGCGGGTCAATGACTGATCGTGATGACGCCCCTTATTTGGCGCGAGATCGCTAGCCATTACCTACGTCTGATACGAACATGGACCATAGCGTGATACCTACTCGATAAGATGCGCAATAACCAGGCATCGCAATAAATTAAGAAGGGGCGAGATCATTATAAAAAGCCTTGGCACTTGAAGCCAGACAGTCGTTTTACTAGATTAAGTAGTTTTACTGGTCGTTTTACGTTTTAACAACTAAACTGGTAAATGATATCGCAATTACATATTAATCCAACTCGAATTAAAATGTTCAATGATACCAATATATAATAAATTGTGCATCGTCTACACGTATATTTCTTTTGTCAGCGATGTCCCCTGTAGACCGGTTGGGATAATCGCATATGAACATCTACAAATACGTACGCAAAGTTACGTCGATAGGTCAACTCATTTACATAAATATAAATATATACAAATAATTTCCAGCGTAGGAATATAAACTACCACCTCAACAATTGTAACGTTTTCCGACACACTCATATATTATTATTTATTAATGACATAGCTCACACATGGCAGAATTCGAGGAAGTGATTCAATATTGGAATGTTTTGCAAATTATTAGAAAGACTAAGTAAAGATCACACGGTGGATTTTCTTGTTAAACATAACTTGTAAAATCCATCGCAACATGGGTTTCTAAAAGCGAGGTCATGCTTAACAAATATGTTATGCTTTTTGAAGATATCACTAAGTGGGTAGATTTTCAGAAAGCTTTCGTTAAAGTGTAACATCAACGATTACTGCTTAAACTAAAGGCCCATGGCATAGGAAATGGTATAATTAACTGGATAGAAAAATGGCTGATTGATAGAAGACAACGGGTAGTAGTTGATGGGGAGGCTTCAAACTGGAAATCAGTTTTGAGTGGAATACCACAGAGATCAGTACTGGGACCTATATTTTTCTTAATATATATCAACGATTTGGACGATTATATAACAAGTAACGTGTTAAAATTTGCGGATGATACAAATGTGTGTAGAAGGATTAAACGTGACGGAGGTAGACAGCATTTACAAGATGATCTTGAGAGATTGATCAAATGGTCTGAAAAGTGGCAAATTTTGTTCAATTTTTGGAAATATAAATGCCTCCACACAGGACATGGGAACGAAGATGTACAATATACAATGGGGGTACTGAACTAAGTATTACTGTAAAAGAAAAGGACTTAGGGTTAACCATTAGTGCTGATATGAAGTTTTCAGAGCAGTACGGAATTGCAGTTTCAAAGAGAAATCAAATCCTTGCATTAATTAGCCGAAATATAATTTTACAAAAGAAAAAGAACTAATAATACCGCTGTACAACACAATAGTTAGGCCTCATTTAGAATATTATATACAAGCGTGGAGGCCATATCGCAAGAAGGACATAGATATGCTAGAAAGAGTACAGAGAAGAGCTACTAAAATGATACCAAAACTGAGGGATCTTTGTTACGAAATACTCCCAAAAGAATGTGGTTTAACAACACTAGAGGCCAAGAGATTGACAGGAGATCAGATAGAAGTTTTTAAGTATTGAATGGTTATTAAAATATCGATAGAACATTTTTTTCTCAGTCAGTTACGAAAGATAGAAGGACTAGAGGACGAGAAGTTACATTAGTAAAGCAGCAGTGTAAATTAGATATAAGAAAGTTGTCCATTTCATAAAGGACTGTAAATGAATGGAGCAGATTACCTGCTGAAAAGCGTGTGTGTGTTAGTAGTGTGAATATGTTTTAAAATAAAATCGATACATACCTCAGGAGGGCGGGATACGCGTAGATAAAAAGGGTTGGACCCTAGTAGTATGTGATGTAGCTCAGCGTGTACGCTGGTGCGGCGCGCAAAAAAAGAAGGTCAATCCCATAATAAAAGATAGGAAAGTAGTTCCAGATTTCCACATTCCTGCGCGCCGCGCCAAGAGAATATTTATGCAAATGATATTGTCTCATTTGTATAAATTGCCTTATTTGGATAAATTAATTTTCCCATGTTAAACGATGGGGAAATTTTCCTATGGTAAAAGATAAAATATACTGAACAACATTTGGACCTGTCACACACGAGATTACTTGGCCCGTAAGCCATGGCTCCGCCAAGGGACCGAGCCCTTGTTTGATCTATGACGACATGTGGTGTTATAATAAGGCGTAATGAATTATAAAAGCCTCAGCGGATGCCTATTTATCTGAAGTACTGTATACGAAATGTAGAATACACATAGGACGATGTCATAGCAGGACCTATAGCCTCGTTTTTGTGAACAGAGCAATCATCTTATAATTAAACCCACAGTATTATATCCGTACGTTAGTGCTTAAATTCGTGTCTTTTATATGGTGAACTATAAAAATAAGTCATAGATGTTATGGAATAGGTCAACCATGTCATGAAATACATCATTACACATACTGAGAGACCCCTATACATTTATCAAACCTATTTATAACTTATAATCATTATAAAATTGGACACTTTTCTGCTAAATCACTCAAACTGACGGATATTTGCATACAGTTTTGATTTCTTCATGGAAAATGACGGATAAATGGGTGAAAAATGGCTGGAATTTGGTCAAAATGATGTCATTAAATAAGTACGCGTGGTAAATTGCAAGACACTTTACAACAACACTAATACCTACATAGATGACCGTTGCTATCTTTTCCGTACTATAGTGTTTAAATGCGTGCTTCTTCTGCAAAAACATTGGGTATACTAAAAATCATAAGCTGGCATTGATAAACGAAAATGGACACAAATAAACATTTTACTTTGATTATAATAATATTTATGTATCTCTTAGAGTACATAGGCAATAAGTTATAACCTTTATTTTACGCTATGGATATGATTAAAATCATAACGCGGCATTGATAACTGAAAAGGGCTACACATAAATATTATACTTTGATTATAATAATATTAATATATCTTTTAAACATAGGCAATAACTTATAAGTATAACCTATAATACTCACTTTTTTCAGTTAGAAATTTATCTTTTATGTGACGTCATTAAATAAATACGCATGGTAATTCGGTGAAACTTGTAGTAATTCGGCTAGCCAACATTCTGAACTAGCGCGTATATATATAATCTCGATCAGTGACGTTATTAAAGAAGTACGCATGGTAAGTCGGTCAAACTTTCTAAATCCTACCAACTATCCAAGTATCCGATGCGTCCCGTCCACTGCAAGGTCTACTCCATTCCCACGGGAACTCGCTCGCATACGCACGATAATCCGTTCCTTTGCACTCTTCCAAAACGTCTCGTGCTGTGCTGCATCGATAACGACGCCTTCAACGGCACCTACAACAAAAATTCATTCCACGGTAAGAACAACCACTTCAACTTCCTCGACGTGTACGTGGACAAACGACAGATGCCCTCCAAATTTTTCCAGCAAAATTTCGACGATCACCTCTTCGTCAGGTGTTGCTTCAACCTGTTCACCTCGACCGGTAAGGTGTGGCAGGACGAAGGGAACGGGTTGTCTCGCGCCAATTTCCGACATGGCTGCACCTTCGTCGGCTTGGATCTCACCCCCGACGCGTGCTGCGATGCTTGCGTCCATCTGGTACAAAAGGGCAACTAGCGCATCGAGATTTATTTCCGGGATGCGCTGACGATCACCGTGAACGTTGTCGCCTACACCGAGTTCGAAACCGTACTGGAGATCCGCAATGTCATCTACGACTACTGATGAGATGGAGACCCTGCAGGTCGCTCGCCTACTCGCCATGGACCCATACACTGAGACCATCGTTCGCGCTATCGCGCCCAAAGACAAACAGTCCACGACGATAGACGCTTTCCCAACCGGCATCAAACCAGGCGAACATTGGATCGCGCTGTACTTGGACGGCGACGGACACGGCGAATACTTCTGCTCGTACGGCCTGCCGCAGCGACACGTCGAATTCCGCAGATTCATGAATAAACATTATGTAGAATGGACTCGTAATTCTAAGAGACTTCAGAGTCCTCTGTCTAAAGTTTGAGGACAACATTGTGTTGCTTATCTAATGGTTCGCTGTCACTGTTTTCGATGAAGGTTTTTGTGACTGGCTTCAACACTGATTTGGTAGCAAATGATTGCTGTGTTTTTGATTGGTTTAAACAATTGAGATAAGGTACACTGTAGTACCGTGTTTTGGCGCTGATTCATGTGTATTTCATGTTTACTTTCGACTTCGATTGTATATAATACTTTCGCTATTGTTTGACATTTGCTGCTTGTTTCGCTATTGATCGGCACCGTGTTTCATGGACAGCAAGGTCATCATCATCATCGACCGAACCATTAATGTGGTTGTCATATAATACATGTACGAGTCAATACCGCGATGGTAACAAACTCATAAACATACCCTGTGGTTCTTTCACAAGAAGGCATCATCATCTTCATCATTGATCGAGCCTATGCCGAGATGGTCAAACGTCCGTAAGCTCTGACCACTGTCGTGGTGTTAAGTCACCTGTAAGTCGTAACACGTATGTACGAATCAATGGTGCGGTCATAATGACACGTAAGCTCACGACCGCTGGCGAGGTGGTAAAACATCCGCAAGTCATGTCATTATCCGCTTGTGTCTTCTTTAGTCAATAAAATATGGTGTTGTGTTTCTTGCATGATATCACCCACGTACACGCATGCATCCACTAAGAGGTGTGCAAGTCATTAAGTTTTTATACGCTTGTATCTTCAGTCAATAAAATAGGTGTGCACTCGTATCACACATAAAGATAAATGACCCTTACACACGCACACGCACGCAAAAACGCACAAAGATAGATGGCCCTTACATATATACGTACACAAACACGATGATATATCCGATATGTATAATCACTAGGAGGTGCTCATTACCCGTCCGCCAGCCCGCCGGTACCCACCCACCGGCCCGCTCCTACCGTCGGGGGCGCTACTCCTCCACGTTAGGAGGCTCCATTAAATGGACCCTTGATGCGCCATAACCACCCAATACCCACACATGCCACCAGGAGGCGCTACCTACTTCCGGTCACGTGAATACAAAGATGGCTACACCAGAAGCCTCCTAACTCCACGTTAAAAGGCTCCATTAAATGGACCTTTGATGCGCCATAACCACCCACTACCCACACGTCCCTCCAGGAGGCGCTACATACTTCCGGTGACGTGACTACAAAGATGGCTACACCAGAAGCTGAGTCGGCAGCTATCTTAGAATTTATTCATGCCACCACCGTTGACATTGATAAAGCTCCATATAAGTACTCTTGGTTTTTTTTCACTGCACGCCAACACACGTCTCCAATTTGTGATTTTGTGGCCTGGATTTATTGTCTTTAATGTGACACCTTCCTGTGATGCTCAGTAGATTTGATCGACTGGTCTCTGTACACATCGAATATCACATTATGCGGTCACTTCGTTGACCAGCGGCAGCAATGTTTCAAAGATGTGATCGGATAACTCTTCAAAAGTGCGATTTTCTCCGTAAAGCTTCTGTGTGAGAGACTTGCATCGATCAGTGTAGCATGTGGCTCAGAAATACCATCTGCTGGGTCCACCATACTTTCTAGATGCTGCGCAAGACCAGCTTTGTTGTAATCTTCATAGTTCAGTCAACGTTAGCCAGTGACCATGGCAAAGGCCCAAGAGAGTGGGAAAAACAGCATGCATGTCAAGCTTCCTGTTTTTTGCGATCAGTACCATGGTGCCAAACAGCCTCCTGTCAGCCTTCGAGATGATTTCTTTGTTTGAGCTCATCACACATTTTTTCTTGCCTTCACCAAACGTTTTCAAGTTAATGTTCTTGATAGGGTCGTAGAAACCTTTGCCTTCCAGGAGATGCTGTTCCTGAAACATCTGGTACGCTTGTTCCCTTTTTGCAACGCGTGTACGAGGTTGCCAGCGACGTCAGGTGTGGCAGCTACAAACGGATTTATCCAGTCGTTCTTTAATACATCAACAATTGCTTCGACGTTTGATTCGTGCTTCTGTATGCGGGTACTCCCTAGCTTAGGATGCATAAACTGTGTTGGGTCCTAGAGAACGATTGTCTCACGCAATTGCCTCGTTGCAAAAGCATGGTGCTCTGCTGTCAAGTAATAGCGCGACAGCGCCCTTGGCCGGAGGCTGAAATCTTTGGTCCCTTCTGCAATTGCGTGTCCTTGTTGACCGTTTCTTCTATAGCATGATCTATTGCGATTCGGTCAAATGGATTGCCTAGTCTGAGTTGCACGGAAGAATGGCTTCGTTTGACATGACATGGCAGGACTCTCTTGTTCAAGCTATGTCATCTGTGTATTGTATCAGGCTTGGGTTCAAATGCAAATGTTTTCAGGATCAAAAACATTTACATTTGTATTTGAATTTCGAGACCAAAAACACTTGCATTTGCATTTGAATTTCGAGACCAAAAACACTTGCATTTGCATTTGAATGTCAAGACCAAAAACACTGGCATTTGCTTTTGCATTTGCATCAACAACACATGCATTTGCATTTGAATCATAAACACTTGCATTTTCACTAGAATTTGAATCAAAAACAGTTGCGTTTTCACTTGCATTTCTATCAAAAACACTTGTATTTTTATTTGAATCAAAACACTTGTATTTGCATTGGGTTAAAAACAGTCTAGTTGTCCGGATGTTTAACTGGTGATTTGTCTGTCTAGTATCTGTGGTGGATTTTGTATATAATTGTTGTTTGTGTTCTAGTTGAATAATTATATCAATACTCCTACCAATTTCCAGTAAGTTTCTGCTAACAGAGAGTAAAGAGAAAGTCTGACCAGCCAAACCTTATTGCATTGTTATTAGCAGTGGACCATATTTGCAGAGTTTTGCAATTAAGGGCTCCAACTTTTGTATGAGAGAGGACGCCTGGTCGAACTGGGCAAGCCCCTTTGTTTGTCCAGGCCTATTGTTCAACCCACACCTGCATCCATAATAAAATTAAATAGGTAACCTGTTCTGTTTGTTATATGTGGTTGTAGGGTCTGGACTATGTAATGATTCCGAATTTCTCATGTATAATAAATGTTGATTATTGGTTTGTTTTACTGTAGATTTGATTAAATATCTATAATACCACAATTTACAAACACGGAGAATTAACTGTCTAAAACCAAGGTTGAACAAAATCGTGATTCTAAAAAAATCTGATTCGTTTTATTTAAATCAGATTATTTGGATTTAAATCGGATTTATTAAATTTGTTCATGTATACTTTAACTTCGGGCTTCTGATTTGAGAAGATGCTTCCTTTTGAAGACAAGTTTTGGAAGCTTCACTGAATTCAGAAAGGGAATAGCTCAAACATCAGGAAATGAGGAAACAACATATTATTTCAATACTTTTATTGTACTAAGTGGATTCAGAACTGAATCAATGTATTTACAAAATGTGCTTCATTGAAATAGTGCACACTCAACTTGCACAATGTCAAAAACAGTGTGTCCTCATATGTTCATATTTGCCAAGTTTGATACGTATGCAAACTGCATAACTCACACCTGTCACAAGTGTTTCTACTACAAACAAGCCACACAAATCTTTTTTCCTTCCAGACATTGTGAATAAACACACAGAAATAGCAGAACTTGTATAATTCGGCAGTGATCAATAGACAGTATTCAGCTAGGTCTCTAATGTTGTGTTGACCAGCCACAGGGTCAGTACTGGACCTTGAAATCATTGAAAACCTTGAATTACACCAATCCCAATTCAATGCCTTGATATCCTTGAATTATGACTTGCAGCCTTTATTATGCTCTGCCTCTGGCCTTTGTTTAGTACTTTCCCTGCTGATCTCAGCCTGTGACCCAGGTTGCCTTATCTGCTTATTTTACATAATCCATGGCACTGCTGTTGGCTACAATTGCCCACTGACCCTGGTAGCCTTTGTTCATCAGTAAGCTTTCCCTACCCTCTGGCTGGGGAGGTGTTTCAGCTGGGGAGCACTTCTGCTGCCCATCAGCTTATCTGCATATATTGCACAACAGTTGCCTATGGACCCCTTTTTATGATGCAAGGCTTCCTGTTCATTCAAATTGATCTTCCTTGACTAATCACTTGTTATTGCTATGGGTGTTACATACTTAGACCTATATGGTTGAAAGGCTGGAAGCCATGGATAGATATGCATTTGCATAATATAAACAAACATTTGCATTTAATTTTTTCCAAAAAACATTTGCATTTGATTTTTTTTCAAGATATTTGCATTTTAGTTTTTTCTCAAAACATTTTCATTTTTTCAAAACACTTGCATTTGCATAGTTTAAAAACATTTGCATTTGCATTTGATTCATTTCAAACACTTGCATTTGCATTTGAATAATTTCAAACACTTGCATTTGCATTTAAATGCAGCCGTGTATCAACGCACTTGCATTTGAATCCTTTCAAACATTTGCATTGGCATTTAAATGCGATCACTCGCATTTGAATCCAAGCCTGCATAGTACATAGGTAGGCATCTTGTGTAGTTCACCTTACCCAAAGCGAAGCACCAGGGGATCACTCTTCGGGTGCATGCCAAGTGAAGATTCCAGCTGCCCTCCCACGCAACGACCCATCAGAATGTTCACCATATCGATGTACGTCATCCAGAACCGTACGTGCCAGCTGGCCATGGTGATGACGTAGAAGATCCAGATAAGCCACGAACAAGTCCAGGATCTTTGTGCATGAATCATCATTCACAGCAGCAACAACAGTTTCGTGGCAGGTGTTCGCATGGATACTCTGCAGTATGTGGGTGCTGCTGGTTAGCTTGAAAGAATCCTGAGTATGATCCGACTCCATCCATTCCTAGAATCCTTTCCACCCAAACCGCAACAAAGCTTCATTCACAAGCTTGTGGAGACGAACAGCGCGGTTATACTGTATGCCTTGCAAGACCTTGTTGATGGAACACTCAGCAATAGCACCAGATTCTACTGCCAGATCACAAAGTCCCGCATCTCCGAACAGTTTCCCAATGCTGGACATGAAGTTGCATATGGTGTGGAAATTGCCCATCATGAGAACAATGTTCCCGTACTGGCTGGGACGCTTCCACGCTATTTCAGTAGCCTTTGTGAACAGAGCTTGATCAAGCACAACTGCAACGTTTTCAAGCCGAAGGGAGGGCATTTTGCGCAAGGCATTGCGTAGAATTTCTTGGACAGTGGACATTTCTGTTGCAGGTGCATTGACAGTGGGCAAGTAGCCCACAACATCCTCCTCCATCTCAACATGATCCCTTGTGATGACGTTGAATGCCGGCCAAGAGCTGAATTTCTGATCAGATGGTTCCAGCAAACGAAGGAACATCCACAAATGGTTGCTCCGCTGTGCCTGCTGTTGATGCTGCTTCTGCAAGATTTCCAAATAAATCAGTTGTTTTGACTCTAGGTGGGCCTGCTCTTTTCTCCAACGCTGCACACTGGAAGCAATGTCTCTGATGACTGGACTGATCGCTTCTTGTTTGCTTTAGACATTCTCTGAGGTGGCATGCACGTGAATGACTTTGGTTGGACAATGATGCCATTAACTCGATGTGATGTTCCTCCTCAAGTCAGCGATTCCTCTTGCTTGTCGATGTTGTCGAACGCCAACACTGTCGAGACAGAATGATGTACAGCTGGAAGGAAGTGGCACATCATCGCTGTCAACACTTGACAGTTTGTCAATGCACAGCGCTATGTAAATTTCTCGTAGTGCCGAATACGAACATCCATGCCTGAGGCGATTCAAGATTTTGATTACCTCAACGTTGCCTGTGAGGGTTTTGATAACCCACGGAAGTAAGATGTGTTTCGATGTTTTCACAGCACCAACACTCACATCTTGGGCTATTGACCATGTCAACCAGTGAACGCAAGCAGTACCACCCTCAGTTGCACCGAGTAAGTTCCGCAAAAATGTATGTAGAGACGGCGGAACAGCAACATAATGAGCGGTTAGTTCGGCTGGTTGAGGGGGCTCACAATACATTTGACCTGCTCTCGTATTATGATGGAAGCTTGGACAATGATATCATCGTTGTTTGATTTTTCAAAAGTTTCCAGCTTTGACTTCACACGTATACATTCTGCACCTAATGCGCATATTGACAGATTGTATGGCATCAGATACACGCGACGATTTTCATTTAAAAAAATCAACGAATCACCAAACTCGGACTCTGATTCCCGCCGAATATTTTTCTTTTGTAGAGCTGCTGACATCGCTTGTTCCTACAGATGTCATTAAAGAAACGAACTTGTTTGTTAAATCGACTAGTGGCACTATCTGCGGATTGGAAAATACATCGTTCCGGATGTATTGAAACAATATTCTTAATTAAGACTTTTCATTCACGTTGTATTGAACGTCATGCTCACTCCGTTTTGTGGGTGGTTGTGTATTGTGTCTAGGCCTTGTATAATCTCTATAGCAAGAAGTAGTATATCGGTGATCCATACATACATAATACATGCATACATATAAATTCATATATACACACACATAACATATATAGTATATTATATACACACACACACACACACACACACACACACACACACACACACACACACACACACACACACACACACACACACACAATTTCAGTTATCACGAAACGTCCATTCTGGTTGTTTCTGATATAACCATTACAAAAATATACAGCACGGCATTGTAATTGTGTTATCGGATATGATCGTGTTATCGGGGGTACTGCCGATAATGGGTGGCAAAGGACAATACTACACTAATTGCAAAAGAATGGTATCAACACAATGGTACAGAAGTTATGTATGGAGGGAGGAGTCGACTTTGTAGACATGTGGGCAAGCTTTGTAGGGAGAGAAGATATGTTTATGAATGATGGGCTACATCAGACAGGAAAAGGAGCAGCAGTTCTAGGGAGCGAGTTCATTAGGTGCGTAGGTGAAAGTACAGGCACAGTTGAGTATTTAAACTAGATGCACGGGGGTCACCTCAAAGAAATAGTACAAACAAATCTAACAGGAAAGGTTCACCAAATATCCATAAAAATGAACTTAGATGTGTATGCTTAAATGCCAGAAGCATAGTAAATAAGAGAAGCGATTTAGACATCATGAAAGTGGATGTAGAAACCGATATAATAGGCATCACAGAAGATGATATTTCTCATAATTAGCCCTAGTATTTGGTTACCCTCTAATATTACTCTCTATCTTCTGTCTGTCAACCATGTTTGTATCCAATTGATCACACCATCCCCTATAAAATGGACTTTTAGTTTAAGTAACAATCTCTGATGTGGCACTTTATCAAAATTTGATAAAGTGCCACATCAAAGATTGTTACTAATGCTTTCTGAAAATCTAAGTAGACAAGATCCACTGGTGACCCACCATCTACTCACTTTGTAATTTCTTCTAAAAACATAAGATATTGGTTAGACAAGACATAGCTTTTAGGAACCCATGTTGAGATTCATTTATTAATTTGTGTTTTACAAGGAATTCCACCATGTGGTCTCTAATAAGCATTTCTAATAATTTGCATAAAACTTATGTTAAGCTCACTGGTCTGTAATTCTCTGTCTTGCTCCTCGATTGATGTCACCAACAACCTTCAATTACACTACTTTGAGACTAACTAACAACCTACAAAAAAAATCTTCAACTGCACTCACCCTAAGGCTCACCAAAACACCTCCCATTGCAAACACCTCCAAATCTCACCTTCGGTTTTCCAAAAACCTCAAACCAGGCTCTCAGAATCTCGCCAAAACACCCCCCCTTGAATGCCCCAAAACACCTTCAATTTCACCCCCTTAATGCTCGCCCAAAAAGACACTTTCAGGCTCTCCAAAAACCTCCATTTCCACCCCTCTTGACGCTCGCCAAAACAACATGCAGGCTCTCAGACAAACCTCTAATTCCAACCATTTGAAACTCGGCAAAACACTACTTTCAAGCTCACAAAAATCCTCAAATTGCACAAAAAATACACACCTTCCCTAAATATGGTGTAACTAATCTTATATCCAGCCCCCCCAAACAAAAATGTACCCAAAATGCACCCTCTTCCCTAAATATTGGGGGGCTACTCCTATCTCCAGTCCGCTACCAAAAATATTGATCCTTAGCCACAAGCCCCCGCTGGTCTCGGCGCTTATGAATCAGTGCGATTTCGAACACTGATGTTGCTTATATCAACGGGTGCACATGCCCACGCATCTATAAACAACGCAGGCCAAACGGGGATTTCGAAGTTAGTCTATTAAGCGGAAATTTATTCATTAGCAGTCATTGTAATATAGAAAGAAATTAATGAAATGACTTTATGCACAGAACGATTGTTGAATAAATTCGGGTCTTTTTATGTAAATTTAATAAGCCTTGTCGGAATCGGTGTTATGGGATCGCTCGCTCAATATTATTGGTGATGTTGCTCAAGTAGCCTATTGCTACGTTAGCCCACCAATATGCTCGCAACGTGGCCCTCTTCCTTAGCTACTGCACATAGGTCTATAGCAGACTCATTTCGCGCGTCACGTACACTTGGGTTTCACATTGAGGGATCGTAGACGGTGGCAACGCACAACTGGAGATATTCGAGAAATCAGCGGTTTCCGCGTAGTCTACTACTGCTGCGTAGGTTCATCATGTTGGCAAGGTAACGTAGATATTCTTCATAGCTAGTAAATTATATAGCATTGTTTGCATTATCGAACAAACAACGCTTAATTCAAAGTTGGTCTCGTATATAAGCAGAACCTATTTGTCCACCGCAGGCTATTAATACACAGCCGTCGAACTTTGAAATCGATAGATTGCGGACAGAATCATTATAATGAAGACATTTCGGCCATTCATGCCACGAAACAAACGGTAGGATGTTGCCAAAAATTGCTGTGTGTTTTTTTTTTTTTAATATTGGATCAACACAATAAAACACTGTTAATAATATTACGAAATAGTTAGACAGCCGTTTGGGCAACCACCAATTCCAATGTCATCTGCAAGTATGCAACGATTTTACCTCGTTTTCTATATTAAATCGTCACCCCATTCCGTCACCCCGTACGTAAATTATTGTTTGAGGTACACATCAAGCATTATTTTCTTATCAATTATTTTACATTTGCCCAGGTGGTAAATTGGCCTCGGCCCGCTAGAGTAGATTTGCATTTATTGTCACTCATTTCGCTTTACTTACGACGTAACCAACTGCACTGCCATGGCCACGTGAATGACAGCTAATAAAAACAAGTAAAATGCAACACTGACTGTTAAAAATACTAGAAATTAAATGACAATAGAATGCAAATATGTGATCGATGATATGTGTGTGTTTCAAGTTCAAACCGAAACGATGTGAACGTATTTTATTGTGGGCTTTTACTCTTTTGTGATGCATAGCCAGCAAGGGACTAGTGTAGCCTGTAAGTATGTAATTAACGTTTTTAGATATAAACATCAAGTCTATGCTAATGTCTGTGATGCCCAATGACAATGCCAATGATTTAAACAACTATTTATTTTGATTCGTAATAACAATATTAACAATTTAGTTGTCTGTTTGACAATGTTAATGTTACTAAGCCTGGTAATAGTGATATATAAAGGTAGATTACTGTAACAGTACTAGACCTACTTGCTCAGAAATTGTATGGATACCGACTACTGCCGATAGTGGGAACCGGTGCCCGAGTGGTAAAGCACCGGTCGAGGGGACTGGACTCGAATCCAACTATCGGCCACCGTTTAAAAAAACCTTCCCTTCTAACTGTTGTCGGCCAGAGTAAGTAAAAGATCCCATGCATGGGGTAAATGAGTTAATGAGTCCATCCTGTAGTGGACTTACTACCTGCTGGGCCTATAGATGAGGATATTATGAAATAAAACCACAGTGCAACATTGAAATAGGACTTTGCTGAATAATTGTCCAAATCCAGAATAACAGTATTTGTCAAAATGCTTCATTTTTTAGATTTATGATGTATAATATAAGCCATACCTATCGTATTTTTATTGTGTTCTGTTCCATTTATTTCAGGTTTATTACATCAGTGATGTCCAAAAGCAAGATTTGTTCATTCTGACAGCAATTATACCAATATAAGTGATGTAGTGTTTGTGTGTATGCATTCTGAATTATTGAGTATTATGATAACATATAATTATAATGTATACTGCAATACAGAAGTCAGAATCAATTTAGTTGACCAATAAATACGGTACATGTGTAAGGTTTCAGGGCAAAGCGCAATATATAAACACTCAATTATATGTATCGTCCTCATAGTGTAACTATATCATCTTAAATTGACATGATATTGGAAAATCTCAATAATACAAAATCATAATGACCGATATCTAGACCTAAAATGTTTGTGTACAATAGAACCTGTCTTCGATAACCACCTGCTTTCTCGGTTCCTCTTAAAATTGACCATATGTTCAATGTTTATTGCCCTGTCATGAGCGACCATCCGTCTTGAGAGACCACTTTTGCTAGGCTGAAGTGGCGGTCACTCAAGACAGGTTCTACTGTACATTTCAATTCTGCAATTTCGCCTAAGCAAATATGTCACCCGAGTCGCATAACGTTTATTGTATTTTGCCCTTAGACCCTTTCTATACACTGTTGTTATGCACTTACGGCGACAGAAGATTTCAGTGTTCAGCAGCCAAGTTGTGAAATGCGCTACCGGCTCACATTTGTGAAGCAAAAACACTGAACATGTTCAAGAAGCTGCTAAAAACACATCTGTTCTAAGGCCCTGCGCGGGGTGGGTTTTGGCCCGCAGCCCGCGGGGGCCCGCAACTCGCGGGCTGGATTTTTGTTGTTGTTGCGGTGCGGGTTAAGTTTCAATTTGTGCGGGGCGGGGCGGTCTGCGGGTCAGGTCATTGCGGGGAGGGCTGCAGGCTAGTAATTTCTACATGCGGGTTACTGCGGGCTGATTTTTGTAACTCATTAATGGTCACCAGTTACTCAAAGGTGGGACATTCTTTGAGCTAGTTAATTGGGGATTACCGGATTGCCCTATTGTGTGTGTTTAAACAGTGTTATGATAACATGTACTGGCCTGCCTTGCCACCTTCAGTCAGGTGTGATTAGTGGCTTCTTCCAGGAGGAAGTGTCAGTCCAGGCCATCATCTGTTTGTGTAATTAATTAAGCCACCAGGATATCCATAAAGAGCAGTTACCCCACCAATTAGACAGGAACTGCTTTTGATGTGTGGAGACTGAAGACCATGCCACTTGGCACTGGCTGACAGTGCTAACTGCTAAGAACAAGAACTGCCAGTCTTCCTCTGTAGAAGTAAGATGGCTCAAGTCGAACTGCCTTCTACACTAGTATAATCTGTTGCCAGTAGCCTGGTCCAGAGGGGATTTTGAGCCTGTTATATGGACATGTGAAAACCCTCTCAACAATCGGTAGTCTACGATCAGAAAATATAAATTGCAAACTTCTATATCAGCAGATTGCAAATTGCAACACTGTCTTTGTGCACCAGACTCAACCTTTGAACAACTCATGTTCATGCAGTACAATGGCAAATAGATTATAAGATCATAGAATGCCACTGAAATTAATGCCAGCGGTGTGAATTTCATTGTTCTTCATTAACAAAATGATCAACTGCCATTGCATATTCACTTGTGCTGAGTTATATCAATTAGATTAATGACAAGGGTTCTATTTTTCTTAAAGATGGAATTCCAAGTACGACATGTTTGTCATCCAGCGCCGTGCATTTGTTAATATATGTAAACAACAACGATTAATAAAGATGATATATTTTTAATGATTCCATGATTCCATCTGTTGTGGGCTGCGGGGCGGGGCGGGCTGCGGGCCAGGATGGGGGTCGTTGGAGCACCAACCTAGGCGCCTGCAGCTCCAACACCATCGGCAGCACCAGCATCACTACCGTCCATTATGGTAGGTCTTTATTAATATTATATTTCTATTTTTCGTATGTATAATTATCTAGCATTAAGACACTTATGAAATCACGACGTCTAATAACAATCCTTCGTACATTAAGAACGTCGACTGTGAGATCCCTGCGAGACAACTACTATCCCCTTCCCGGACAGGCTTTCAGTGCCAGGTTTGTCGGGCGTCCTTTACACGACGCGACAATTAGAAGCGCCACGTCGTCCGCGGCAGTTGCGGCCGCCCAAAAAGACGGCCGAGTAGGCCAAGTTGGACGCGCTTTGGTGAGTTAAACTTTATATTGCGTTACTATACACTTTCGCCAAAAATTGTGTCTCCTACCTTCTTCCCACCAAAAAGTACATCCCGCCAAAACGACGCTTCCCCACTCATTTTCCCTAAAATTATGTCTTCTTATGTACTTCCTTCATGGCGTCCCTGTATATAGTTTACTTCCGTCAAAACGGCGTCCCTCAATACAGTTTACTTCCTTCAAAATGGCGTCCCTATATATTGTTTACTTCCGTCAAATTAGCGTCACTGTATATTGTTTACTTCCGCTAAAATAGCATCCCCGTATATTGTTTACTTCCGCTAAAATTGAGTCCCTATATATTGTTTACTTCCGTCAAAATGTCGTCCCTGTATATGTTTACTTCCGTCAAAATCACGTCTCCCACATATTTCCTGTTAACATATCTGCTTCCACCCTCTTCCTATCGACACATTAATTGTCTCCGTATAGTTATCGGCTTCCTATCGACTTCTGGTCGCCGTATTTTTGGTCACGTGACTTATGGTCACAATGTTTTCCCTATCATAGAGTCTGTAATATTTAATTATTCTTGTAGAAATTCATCTACTGGCCCCTGCCCCCGAAGAGGCAACCGGTCCCTACAGTCACTGCGACAGCCCCGGCAACTACAGCTGTTGGCACACCACTGATACCGCACTTCACGTGCTGTATGTGCGGCAGCACCGTCACCCGGAGAAGGGATTGGCGGCGTCATATCAAGAAGGGGCGATGTCAGAGGAAGGTCGACAAGCAGCACCGGCGGGAAGCGCACGTTGAAGAGATAATGGTAAATTGATCATGTTGTTTAAATGTTTTCGGATGCTGCTACAAATGTCACCTCTTTATGTTTTGTATACCATTATTAAAAGTCAACTTGTCTTTATTTCAGGTGCTGCTACAAATTCCGTCTATATTTTTGTATACCATGATTAAAAGTCAATTTGTGTATATTTCAGCGCCAAGAAAAGGAGCACATCGCTGCTGGTGTCTCCACAACCTCTGCGCCGCATCCTTCGGTAACCAAAGGCACTCAGGTGAGTAATCTTTGAAGACGTCGGGTGTTACCACCGACCACGTCTGTATTTAGTGTACATATCAAGTGAACAAATTGACTACAGTACCACAAAAGACAATTTTTCTCACGTCTAGTTAAACGTACATTTATTGCAGTGTTTTTCAATCTTGTGTGTTTAATTAGTTGAATATTTTACTACATGTTTCATTATCCAACTTACGAACAACTTTCCTAGTTTTAATACTTTATTTAACTAACGTAATCTAACAAACCATTTCTACCATCAACAAAAGGGAAATTATCTTCTGCATTATTATTAGAGAATAAACTCCTATTATATTGTATGAAAAACATATGTTATTGTACAAATCCCGAAAACGCCGCCGGTCACCGTCATCGCCAATCAGATCGTCGTCACCGACCGCATCATCATCACCATCACCGAAACGGCCGTCACCTGCAGCCTCTCCTTCGCCTCTGTAATGGAAAAAGATCCTGTGTTACCACCTGCCTGCGGTGGAAAAATTTGTTCCTGATAATTTTTTATATGTTTACAGGAGTCAAGGGTCGGCTATTCGCACAAGATATCGTAGGGGGCCCGTCCAGAGAACCTACAACATTCGTTTAAAAGATACGGACACGACCTCATTACATCTAACATTGTGGAACATTTTTCAAATACGATCTTCCTCTTCAAATTGTTTTTATGGTTTACCAGTATGCATAATTGATAATGCTGGAATTGTATTATGATTTTATAGATTTTACATAGATCGCCCTCTCTTCCAATATTGCGAGATGGATACGGATTCCGTATATTTAATTATAGCTTTTTATTCTTCAGACGATTGTGTTACTACTGATAAACGACAAGAATGCTTTACAAACTTGTCCCGATGGTTTCCTGCTGTCTGTTTTGGCGCGCACGCGTCCAATTATGTGACTTGTCGGTTGGAAGGGAAAGAATGGGTGCCTTCGGAATCGTGTTGTGTTGCGCGTGCACGTCACATCAAAAGGACACCTGACCTATTCAAGGTTGAATACGAAGATAGTCGTTTTATCCGATTGTGTAGCAAAACATATCATTGTTTTGGAGATACGGATGCATTCAGCACGAAAGTTCTAAATAAGAGACACAACGAAATTGACAAAGACACATTTTTGAAAGTACTTAAAATCAAGAAGAGTGGCGTTGGAAAAAATCGAGGGTTTCGGGTGAGGGATGCTTCAGTTTTTACTTATATTCAAGAACGTTCTGCACTAACTTATTTCTTGCAAACGACCGGTACAAGCCGATTGAATATCTAGCTCCCCTTGTCTGGTATAATAGACACGCAAGCAAATCTTCTCGTGAGCAACCCTCCTCGTGTAACATACAGTCTTTGTGTTTCCGTGATCAGGTATGGTGTTTATCGACCACTGACTCTTACTTGTCAATCATTAGTCTACATTTCACATTTGTATCGGTACACTCGTGAGAAAGTGTAACATACGGTCTTACTGTAACCGCGTTGAGCTATTATGTTTATCTACTCCTACTGTGTTAATTATTAAAGAATGTATTTATACACACGTCATTGGTGCATCATTATCATCATGTGCTTTCTCTTTTCAAGTGGAGCACTGATGAAAATATACGAAGTATTTTGTATACTTCAATCGCTGCAGAAGTTGTTTCAATAAACACAGATTGTAGCATAGTCTCACAGTGACTGTGTAACATATGGAGTCAAGTTGTATACAGTGGAGGTTTACAAATTTTTTAATATTGACGCTTTGTGTGCCTGACAACAAGAATATATATCATGGGGTATCTGAATAAAAAATTGTATATAGTTAAGGATTACAAGACTGACACTTTCTCTTGGATGTCTTAATAAATAAAAGTGTATATAGTTAAGGTTTACAAGACTGACACTTTCACTTGAAATTGTGTATCATACGGAGTCAATTTGTATATAGTTAAGTTTTACAAGATTTTATAATATTGATACTTTCTCTTGGGTGTCTGAATAAAATTTCATGAACGCATAAATGGTGTCGACATTTGTATTGTTTAATCAGGACAATACAAGAACATGCATGCAAACATTACAAAGTCGAAAACACGACAGTCATCCACTAAATCGTTCCCGAAAGTGTTAACAAACGTCTTCATGTGTAGTTGACAACATTATTGCCAATATAGTATAGTGACCTTATAAAACTCGTTCATACAGTGGTGGATTCTGTTCTACAAAGCATGAAGCCAAAGACAACACAAATTCTTGTAGTAGTGTAGCTCAGTAGCTCAGTGAAACAAAGGATACGACCACCATTCGTCGTGCACAGCGCCGGATTTAGGACTGCAGAGGCCTCGAGCCAGTGACTGACTGGATATCATATCACTATAGTTCTCACTGGTGGAGGTTGAGCAACTTCGTCGCTGCCCTTAATGCCAGAGGGCGAATCGAGTAGTAACTGGTAAGTAAGTAAGTAAGTAAGTAAGTAAGTAAGTAAGTAAGTAATAGTTCCCAGTCGTCCCTCTCTTCCACACGAGAGACTTCATGGTAAAATACGAATTTTGTACATTTTGAACACTAGTTTGTATCATACCGAAGCACTCAAGTTACGTCTAAAAACGTTTCGACACCAAAGAAATTACCCCAAAAGCGTTTGGTAGACGCACACATAAAGAGTTATATTGTGGGGTTCCTGGGCGATTGCCCCGTCTGCCACGCCCTAAATGCTGCACTGGTCATATACAAGAATAAACAATGACTTCACAAACTCTGCAATACAACAGAAACAATGATACGCTGTAGTGAGTCAGATGATAGTCAAACACTTTGGAAAAGGTCACGTTGGCTATGGACAGTTGGGTAACAGGGCTTTTGGTAACAGGACGTTTCTATAATGGGATGTTTTTTGTGATAGGACATTTCCATACTAGAATATTTCAGTAATAAGACATTTAAGAAATAGGACATTTTGGTAAAACCAACAAATCCTGCACTGGTCATATACAAGTGTAAGTAATGTATTGACAAATTGTGCAATGCAACATAAACAATGGTACGCTGGAGTGAGTTTGATAAAAAGTCTACACACACACATATATATATATATATATATATACATATACATTATGCTATTCCTGCTCTGGCTATGGTTGACAAAGCAACATTGAGACTGGACATGACACAGCTCTCGGAAACTTTGTGAAGCGTCACATGGCCATTTTTCATTGCCAAATAGTTATTTGTTTTACGATACCTGGCATACCTTCCGCCGGTAAACGCTGTTTCCCTCAAGTGTTCATTCTCAACAGTGCACGTGTGCATAAAGTATCACTATAACTTATTTTAAACTGTGGTCCACATATGTCACATCTGATGGAGTTTGCCGATGTGAATGCGCACTATATGTGTCTTTAGTGAACCACTCCTAGAAAATTGTGCACCACATGTATCACATTTGTAGGGTTTCTCCCCAGTGTGGATACGGACATGCCTAGTTAAAACACCACTTGCTGAAAATTGTGCACCACATGTATCACATTTGTAGGGTTTCTCCCCAGTATGAATACGGACATGTTTCTTCAAATCACCATTTGCTGAAAATGTTGCACCACATGTATCACATTTGTAGGGTTTCTCCCCAGTGTGAATACGGACATGCTTAGTCAAACTACCACTTGCTGAAAATTGTGCACCACACATGTCACATTTGTAGGGTTTCTCCCCAGTATGAATAAGGTCATGTTTCTTCAAACCACCACTTGTTGAGAATTGTGCACCACATGTATCACATTTGTAGGGTTTCTCCCCAGCGTGAATACAGACATGCTTAGTCAAATCACCACTTGCTGAGAATTGTGCACCACACGTATTACATCTGAATGGTTTCTCCCCAGTATGAACACGGACATGTGTCTTTAAATGACCATGCATTGAGAATTGTGCACCACGTGTATCGCATTTGTAGGGTTTGTCCGTGGTGTGGATACGAATATGTGTCTTCAAATGACTATTCTTTGAGAACTGTGCACCACATGTAGCACATTTGTAGAGTTTCTCCCCAGTGTGGATACGGATATGTGTCTTCAAATGACTACTTTGTGAGAATTGTGCACCACATATATCACATTTGTATGGTTTCTCCCCAGTATGAATACGGATATGTATCTTCAAATGACCACTTACTGAGAATTGTGCACCACATGTGTCACATTTGTAAGGTTTCTCCCCTGTGTGGATACGGACATGCTTATTCAAAACACCACATGCTGAGAATTGTGCACCACACGTATGACATTTGTAGGGTTTCTCCCCAGTGTGGATACGGACATGGTTTTTCAAAGTACCATTTACTGAGAATTGTGCACCACATGTATCGCATTTGTAAGGTTTCTCCCCAGTATGAATACGGATATGAATCTTCAACTGACCATTTACTGAGAATTGTGCACCACATGTATAACATTTGTAAGGTTTCTCCCCAGTGTGGATACGGACATGCTTAGTCAACCGACCACTTTCTGAGAATTGTGCACCACACGTTTCACATTTGTAGGGTTTCTCCCCAGTGTGGATACGGAAATGTTTCTTCAAGTTACCATTTACTGAGAATTGTGCACCACATGTATCGCATTTGTAGGGTTTGTCCCCGGTGTGGATACGGATATGTATCTTCAAATCACTATTCTGTGAAAATTGTGCATCACACGTATCACATTTATAGGGTTTCTCCCCAGTGTGGATACGGACATGCTTAGTGAAATCACCACTTGCTGAGAATTGCGCACCACATGTATCACATTTGTAGGGTTTCCCCCCAGTATGGATACATAAATGCGTCTTCAAACCATGACTGTGCCTAAACTGTGCCCCACACTTAGTACATTTGAATGGTTTCTCCACAGTGTGACTGCGCACATGCACCATTAAGTCACTGTTGTTTAAAAAACGTTTTCCACAAGTGTCACATACATATCTTTTCTTAATGATACGAGTGTGCACATTCACAGACATATTGATAATAATTCCGGTTCTATCATGTTTTCATACATATCTCGTGTGTAATGTTTCACCAGAGAAGATACACATTTCTGTTTTCAACTGTAGTGCAATATATGATTACAGCATATAAACACTTTGATCACAAGTGTGAGTGCACGTGTATGTTACACCATTGAGAAAGGTGGAGACGACACGCATCACATTTGACGGGTTTTCTTCAGTCCGAGTGGACATGAGGAGCTTTTAGTCACCACACTACAAGACAGTGTACAGAAGTGTCACATCTACAGGTTTCTCCACAATATGAATGTCCATATACGTGCAGTTTGAAAGTTCTACCCTCAGATGACGATTTGCCACAATTTCACTTTGTCCACAGGTCAGATCGCAGACGAGTCATTAAATGTTCACTCCATAATGGTCACACTTGAATGGTTGCCTTCACCGAAAAGGAGTTGTTGTCTGCTTAAATGTAAATATTTTTCCACAGGAAACACTGTCACATGTTTTCTCTTGTTGCTGATGGTGAACATGTGGACCCTCAGTGATTTGGCTCAATGTCCTTTGCTATTTTGGTGCAGACAACTCAACAGCTGTTGTTATCAATGCGCGAGTGTTTGTGCAACTTGATCAGGTCAAGCTGACAATTCTGACACATACAGCCCTCGATACCACCACCGTCATCTGAAAGAACATATGTCAGTACTATAGATGTAGGCAATATTAGAGATACTAGCGGACAGGTAAATTGCTGAAAATTTGATGATTGCTATTGTGACAAATTATATCCATTCTATATATCGTAGTGTAAACTATAACTATGTAGAAAGAAGCACGTTAGTATAACGAAGGCTACTAGGAGACACGATAGAAGTAAGTAAAATGATGCATACAAATATTATTAATGTATCATGATGAATCCACACTAGACCTCTTGAAATGGTAACATGTGTCATTAAAATCAGGAAAAGAGTCTTTGATTATTTATACAAAAAGCAAAACTAAATCTATGAAAAACGCATTCCCTCTTCAAGTGGCTGAAGCGTAGAATAATCGAACGTCTAACTGAATCAGTAATACAAGCTAGATTGATAACTATTTTAAAATCTATCGTGAGACTTGACAAATTCTGAACTACCCAGGTGATTACTGATATTATGACTTTGAAGCTCCATTACTACTGGAACCTGAAACTATATGAATTCTGGCAGTCTTTAACTTTCTGACCTACATTATCAAAAATGTACACTTACATGTCCATAAAGGTCAAAATTCACAAAACATACTAAACTAAAACTCGACATATCTGGCGATGGCAACCTCAAATCAATAGTTTCCAGGTGTCGCAGTACAAATAAGGTTCATAGAAACTGTGTCCAGAATAATTTCTATAACCAAAGACGTGTAATTTTATGTATGTGAACATGTACATATTAATAATAATTTATAGGTGTTTATATGTGCACCTAGGTATATTTATAATTATAGGTGTGTATGTATGCACATAGGTAAATTTATAATTATACGTGCCGTGCATGTGCGAGCGCGATGCCTTGACATGACAGCCATGGAGCCATCACCAGAGATGTCAAGTTTTAGTCTTTTAATTATATTAGACTTCATGTGACTTAATTGTCACAGGAATGCAAATGTAATTGTTTCATAATGCAGTTTTCATATATTATGCAAAATATGTATCAAGGTTATAAAGACTATACTGTCTATACTTACACAACAGTAATTTTACGAATAGTATACTATATTTAATATGTGGAGAAGTTTGGTGGCTAGTCTATGTAGTATACTGTAGTTTGCAGGTGGTCGTTGTAGTGGTTAGAACTTAGGTCAGAAAGTTAAATCGCTTAAATTCTTAATACTAGAATCTAAAGAAGAGCGTCTGATGATTAACAAAACAACTGGATCCTTCGATCAGACGATTTCGTCCTATTATTCTGAGGTGTCATAGTAGTCTCTATTATGCAGGCGCCATGAGGTTCAGCATTGGCCCCTCACTACAGCCTGGATTATTAAGCTCCTGCCAATGTTACTGGTAGGGCTTAGCACACTGTTAGTTTTCCCATGTTAACGTTTTGTCTAATTATAAGAAAATGTGACTTACAGGCTACAAAATTTCTTAAACTTCTCACCTGCTGTTATCATCATCTCATTGACATGCTGGTCGAGTTTAGTCAAAATCTAATATTTCTAGCTCTCGCAAAATGCCTCTATGTATTACACTCATCAATATTTACAAATGGATGCAGGCAGTAATACACGGTACAAGGCGCGTACGTAGCAACACCAGCGGCACTAAATCTCATCATAAACTAACAAATTCAAAGCTCTTTAGTAAATACTTAAACCCAGAGCACAATTCAAACCCCATACTGTTATTAATACCAGAAAATAGAAAACTTCTACCCTTAGGATCGTAACTATAACGCAACTCATATTCAAAATTTTCCCGCCACAATTAAAAGTAAACAAAAGAAAGCACCCTAAGCAACGCTTAACATACAAACTTAGTTAAAGCCACTACAATTATGTAGACAAACATTATAAATTATGTAGGCATAAACATTATTAAATAGTTAGACATAAACACATTTCTTCAACCATCCTGCACAAATCTTCACTTTATACTAATCTGGCTCGTTCATCAAGGCAACTCATTAAACGCAGAGTCGCCCTTGGCATCATTATATAACTACTCAACATCCCCTCCCAGCACTGCCTTGATCCCTTGCACAACTATAAAATACTAAATAAATAATATAATAAGGGATATAAAACTAAAGTAGGTAATGGCAACCTGTAAAAAAACCAAGGACAAAAAGTAAAACAGATTTTTAGTGGACAACTGTTGATGATGAAGTTTGGACATGCACAGGGTGTAAACAAAACTTCAAAGGACCAAACCATAAACTGCTAGAGTGCGGATTCTGCGAGAAACATTTCTGTATTGAATGTGTGGACATAAACGATAAAGAATATAAACTAATGACAGACAAACAGCAAATACATTGGTTTTGTCCACCCTGTGACTCAAAAGTAATGAAAAATCTCAAGAAGGAAAAGAGCTGTGAGGAGAGGTGCAAACAATTCCTACAGAAAGTGGAAGAAAGAATAAATGAAATAGAAAAAGAATGTGGATCCAAAGTCAACGAGAAAAGAGTGAGAGAAATTATCTCAGAATCCAAAGTAGAAGAAAAGAGCCCAAACACAAGCCCAAACAAAGTTAACCATTAACCCAAATGAAGTGAAAAAAGTGGTACAACTACAAGTAAAGGAGCAAAACATTGAAACAAAAGAAAGAGAAAAAAGATTAAACAATGTAATCATCTTCAACCTGCCAGAAACAACATCACAACTAAAAACCACAAGACAACAACATGACAAAGAACAAATCCTAGAAATCTGCACAGAAATAGACAATAACTTTACAGACACTGACATCACAGAAATCCGGCAGCTCGGGGAAGCCAAAGAAAATGCAAACAGCCCCAGACCAGTACTGATTACAGTAACGCACATTGACAAAAAACGCACCCTTCTTCGAAAGTTCCATCACATCAAGGACAATGATAAGTTCAAAAATGTAAAAATTGACCAGGACAAAACCAAACAAGAAAGAGAAGAATCTAAAAAGCTCTATGAAGAAGCAGAGACAGGAAGCAGCAGATGAGTCGGGGAATACCTGTACAGAGTGAGGGGTCCACCATGGGAAAGAAGAATAAAAAAGATAAGGAAAACCCAATAAAGAGCACACATCCACCTAGAACAACAGATGGGAAAACGAACATAAACAAATATAATCTTAATGAGATAGGCAGGATTCAGTGTTTTTACACCAATGCTGACCAATTAAGGAACAAACAAAATGAATTTGAACAAAGAATCAAAGAACTAAAACCCCACATAATAGCAATTAATGAAGTAATACCCAAAAACCCTAAATGTTCTGTAACAACACCAGAATTTTCCTTAGAAGGTTACACATTAGTCTCAAAAAATTTAGAAAATACTGAAGGAAGAGGTATTATAATATATGTTCTAAATTCCCTGCATGCAGAGTATATAAACCTAGTCACAACTTTCAAAGAATGCTTATTTATAGAAATCAAATTAAAGAATAAAAACAAACTTCTTTTTGGATGCATATACAGAAGCGATGGGGGATCTGAAGAAAATAATGTAGAACTTCTAATTATGATCAGATCAATATCACAACATAAATTACTTACAGTAATTACTGGAGATTTCAACCTCCCTGACATAAATTGGAATCATTGGAAGACCAAATCAAATAACCCCAACAATTTAAACTTTAAATTTGTGGAATGCCTTAGAGACACCTTCATGGTTCAACCCGTGTCAAACCCCACCAGAGGACGAGGCACAACTAACACAAACCTAGATCTGATTTTATCTAATAACGAAGATAATGTAGGAGAATTAGAGTACCTTAGCCCTCTGGGCAAAAGTGACCATTGTGTACTCAAATTCAGTATAGTGTGCAACTTTATAACAAGTAATTATACTAAAAAAGGAAGCTGTATAATGTGGCAAACTATGATGCAATGAGGATAGAATGTTCAAATATTAACTGGGAAGAAAAATTTAAAGACTGTAACGATAATGTTAACATTCAATGAGAAATCTTCAAAACAGTACTAAACTCATTAGAAGATAAATATGTACATAAAAAAATAGTTCCAAATAATACAAAGGGAAACTTCCCCTGGATGCTAATACAAGAAAACTATATTAGATGTAAAAATAGATTATGGACAAGATACATGGAAACAAGAGATGGAACAAAATATCTAGAGTATTGTAAAAGCAGAAATAAAATCCGAGCTCTAACCAGAAAGCTCCTAAAGGAATTTGAACGAAACTTAGCATCCCAGACCAAGAAAAACCCCAGTCTTTTGGAAATATTATAAATCAAAAACTACAATCAAACAAGGAATTGGGGAACTGAACATAGACCCCACCAACCTAAAATCTCAAACAACAAATGAAGATGAAGAAAAAGCAAATATACTTTGCTAACTATTTCTCCAGTGTATTCACCAAAGAACAGTCAGGGCCTATACCAAGCATAACTAAAGTAAACAATAAACATGCGACAAAACAAATTAAAATTAACTGAAAATATAATACTATTGACGTTAAAACAACTTAATATAAGCAAATCGCCTGGCCCAGATGGAATAGGCGCAAGGCTACTAAATGAGTTGTCTGCAAGTATTTGTCAACCCTTAAAACAAATTTGTGAAACGTCGATTAAAACTTCCTGCATTCCCAATGACTGGAAAGAGGCTAAAATATCAGCAATGTATAAAAAAAGAAACAAGAAACTAGCTAGTAACTACCGCCCAATAAGTTTAAGCATAATTTGTAAATGTATGGAAAAAAATATTAGAAATCTCATTACAAACTACATGAAAGTAAATAATCTATTTAGTCAAAAACAATATGGATTTATATATAGTTCTACAACTAATCAAAATAATAGATGACTGGACTAAAGAAATGGGTAAGGGCAACCACACTGACGTTATATATATATATGGATTTCAAAAAAGCCTTTGACACTGTGCCACACAAAAGATTAATTAGTAAATTAAAAAGCTTCAACATTTCAGAAGAACTGAGTAACTGGATAGAATCATTCATCACAGACAGAAAACAAAAAGTTTCAGTAAATGGAGATGAGTCTAGCTGGAAAGAGGTAATATCAGGGATACCCCAGTGTTCCGTTCTAGGACCCTTACTTTTTGTTCTATATATTAATGACCTCCCAGATTTAACAAATTCAAATACATTTCTATTTGCTGATGACAAAGATATTTAGAACAATAACACATATAGATGATCAGGATGTATTTCAACATGATTTAAGCATATTAGAACCATGGAGTGACAAGTGGTTGTTAAAATTCCATCCCGATAAATGTCTACACATGGAAATTTGGAAAAATAATATCGGTGAAAGTAAATATTTTATGGCAACAAATAATGTCAAACATGCTCTTGTCACCACAGACAAACAAAAAGGCTTAGGAGTAATTATTGATTCAAAACTTTCATTTGATGATCACATCAACCAAGTGGTTAATAAAGCAACCAGAATGACAAAAGTAATCAGAAGGACTTTTCCATTCTTAGATACATACACTTTCTTGCCACTATACAAGACTATGGTTAGATCCCACCTAGATTATGCAATAGCACTATGGTATCCATATAAGACGAAACATAAAATAGCCATAGAAAATGTCCAGAGAAGAGCCACAAAAGAACTACCTGGTATGAGGGACTTATCATATATTGAAAGACTAAAATGACTTAAGTTACCCACATTAACATATCGTAGATTAAGAGGAGATATGATTGAAGTGTATAAAATAATGCATAACATATATGATAAAAAATCTGCACCAAACCTTCCTAAATGGGAGGATTTGGCATCACGAGCCAGTAACAGAGGACACTCCCTTAAACTGTTCCAACCAAAGACCAAAACTAAACATAAGAAAAAATGCATTCCCGCTTAGAGTGGTTGAACCATGGAACAGTTTACCTGATTCAGTAATACAAGCAAAATCAATAAACTCATTTAAAAACCGACTTGATAAATTCTGGTCAACCCAGGAGACATTATACGACTATGAAGCCCCACTAACATTAAACACTGGAACCGGAAAACACAAACTCTTAATACTAGACCCCGAAGAAGAAGATCTGATCATTGAGGAACCGAGAGGATCCTGCGATCAGAACAGTCCTAAGGTATCCTAAGGTAAGGTAAAGTAATCCGGCTAAAGGGTCAACTAGCCAAATACCAGTCCGCTTAGCCTTAGGCCTTAGCCTTAGGCTTAGCCTGACTAGTAAATATCAGCTAAAAATACACCAACAACTTCTACAATTACACCTGGAAATCTAACTACTCAAATGCACATATGTTAGATCGGGTGAATATTGTAAAATATAATTTCTATAAAATATACTGCACTTTTTTTCGTAACCAAACAGGAAATCTAAATGTGTCATGACCCCTTAAGTTAAGCGAGACTAGCCAAATAGTCTTAATTATCGCCCACAGGCAGCTAGATAACGCGGTGGCGACGTTACCCGGTCAAGGAAGAAACTGTCATACATTGTATTTATCGAACTACACCTACCGCACCAGGCCACATAATCAAAAATATACAAGCTTACTTTTATATAACGATCAGAAAGGGTAATAAAAAAACAGCAACAAAACTCCCACGATGTTGTCGAACGATAATGTGCTGCCACCTAGTAGCCACTAATGAAACTTGGGTAACACAAGTGCCTCCACCATGCTATTATAGTGGTCACACATCACCGACTCTGTCGCAGAAGACGCGCGCACGCACGCACGCACGCTTTTTTTGGTTAAAAAAACATCAATAGGATATAAACTTCAAAACTGTTGTAGTTTGTGCAATGCTTGGTTTGTTTACAACTCGCAAAAAATAGTGACTAGACTAGACAGGGTCATCGCCATGTGACTGAGAATTACATGTACAATCGCTACATTTCTCCAGTTTACTCAGCTGTATGAAGAGTACCGGCTACAGACGGTGGATATTTTTGTATGGATAATCTTCGCATATTAATTTCAGTGTGGCTGAATTCTTCCCACATAAGTCAAGATGGTGTTTTCGATTTAACAGGTCTGCCAGGGAGTAAAGTTTAAAGCGCTTTGAGTAATCCTGAGGACTGGATACTACACCATATCAGAACTAAACTTACTCAAGTGTTGTTTAATTATCATGCAAAATGTAAATTAATGTAAATTATTTGTGAAAATATAAAACAGTGATAAAAATAATTGAGAAAAATTATACATGGCATGAAAACATAACAGTCCTCGTGATACATAGAGAATTTAAACAAGTAAAATGCTGCTGTCAGTGTATCAACAGATTGTTGTTGAAAAATGTGAAAAGGCTTTCAATACTATTACTTCATCACAAACTTGTGCCTGGTGTATGTTGCAAGAACTCAGCTGGCTGCCACTGACAAGAAACAATGAAACCCTACCACTGTAACAATTCTGGATAATTAATGTATTTTTTCATGGACACTGCTAAAAGTTATAGTTGAATTGAATACAAATACCTTGTATTATTGACTTTTGATAAATGTGTCATCACATATAAAAATATCATACATGTCAGAGCCATCCTAATTGTCACTTTGTCACCGGTATAGGCAGATGCAAACGTACAGCAAAAAGTCAGGAAGCTGGTATGCAGCGCCATCAAAGACAGCGAGACATACAGTGATGTCATCGATATCTAAACCGATGCAGTTCACCGAAGAATGCTCGAGACTGAACCTGTCTGACAGCATCGAAAATTGTTGCCATATCTGCAGAGCTTGGCACCCACCGTTCCATCACCAACTGCAGAGCTAGCCAAGCGTCACCACATTCTTATGTAGAGCAACCTGCAGTCTACATTGGTTTCCAGTCAGTCAAGCTAACTGACTGACCTGGAAGCCAGTGTACACCCCATCAGCACTGGAGAATCTGTTACGGATTCAACACGACACAATTGGGATCACTCAGTGGACATTCATATGACAAACTGTTATTATGCAACATGTTGCATGGCTGTAGAATCTTGTCCGAGATCCTGGACAAATACAACTGCCCAGTATGCCATATTAACTTGGAGAGCTAGTGGTACTAAGCACACTAGTTCAATCTCCTGTAAAAAAGCATATATTCAGTAAACAAAAACAGGCATCATAGTAGTGTTGGGAGTAAATAATGATGATGTGTTCATTGTCATAATGTTTCATGTATGACCTGCAGCATTTCACAAGAAAAAAGGCAGCAAGAAATGTTCTACTACAGCTGCATCTATACATGTTGATATCTTAGGAACAGTCAGTGTTTACTAGAGTTGTTCCGGGGAAGGGTGGCTTGATACAGCATGCAGACATTAGTGGAATATGCAATTTTTCAAAACGGTGAACAATTTTAACTGTTTTTCTTTACTATGTGTTCATTGTCATTACATGAATTTAAAAGTGTTCAATTTCATTACAGTGACGCCTGATCTTAGTCAATATTATAGACTGATTTGAATTCTGCTAATCACTAAAGCATCAGTAAAGCGCATTTCTTTTTTCTGCAGTATACAAATTCATGTCGGTGTCTGCCATGTGTAACTACTATGCATATTCATGTTTGACATTTTAAGCCTGATGTTGAATGGTCAAGGTGAATGTTAGAAATGACAGAATGAGGTGTTATTGTGATGCTAACAATATATTTTCCTCGTCAAGTATTCAAAGGTTCATAATACGTATGTCTACCTTCTTCAAGAATGACTAATTTATTTTATAAACTTTCAGAGTCATCGCCATATGCTAAATATTGTTTAAAGGTGTATTAATATGTCTGTGTTGATACACCTGTGGGTATAATATACAAGTGCAGAAGTCAATCTAGTTTTCTATGCCCAAGATGTTATTATTCAAATGTGTATGAAAATAAATGTGGTATATTTAAATGTGCACATAAAAATTTGTTGATAACTTATACGTGGTTGATTGTTATAAATTTGAAATTACCTGGATTGATCAAATGCGGGCCTGCCGCAGATTATGTATCGTCCCTGTGTCTGCCTGGCCCGGGTGACCGCCTCTAGCTCCTCTCATATTCTCATTCATGGGTTGCAGTGTGGTCTCTAGCAATATCATAATTCATGTTATATTATTATGTATTCATATATTGCTGTGGTGAGAATATATACATATATTGGTAAATACATAAGAATAGCCGGCATATGTCGGTTGAAAGGTATCACAGGATACCAATTAATGCATTACATACATTATAGCCAGGCATCAAGGACCCCAATGGAGACAAGTGCGTGCATTTTCTTGTGTAATCCTTATATATGGTGTACTCTAGGTGTTTTTATATTTTATGTATTTACACGTTTACATTTTTATATTGAATAAAATCATCACCATCATGCTTGTCGTATAAAAATCTTAATTATTTTGCATAAAATACAATGCAAATCAAAAATATTCTGCAGTAATAGTATCAAAAATATGAGTCACAAAAAATGTTTTAATAATTACGATCACCAACATTACGGATGCTCCCTGACTAAGTTACTCGCACGAACAACAGGGGCCTGCTGCCAAAGCAATGTTACTTGTCATTTCGCACCATCACGTCATCTACTCTCAGACTCAATATGTATTGTCGGAATAACAGCTTATTAACAACATCCCGCGTAACCAAATACAATACAAATGAAATATTAGGTACCAAATATTATGCTCGTTGTCACTCTCTGGCTGATATGGTGACTGTCTAGACTTAGTCTTTGACTTAGAAGTTAGAGTTAGAACAAAGTCAGCCTCGAGTCGAGTGTAGACGTTCGCAAGTTGCAATTCTCGTTGAATTAATACACGGCTGCGCGTTCTTGTTGCTAACTGCGATAGTGTAATACGTACCTTCGTACAACCACTTTGGAATTATAATCTTCATCTTGATACGCTAAAGCACGTGTGTGTTGTTATTGTTTTCGAATGCCTGGGATCCCTGGCATCGATGCCGATCTCGCGTAAAGCACATGACCGAAGTGGCGCAGTAGGCAGACAGCGCAATTGGCTTTCGCCAGCGATACCCGCTGTAACGACAAATCTTTTTTTGACGATTAAAAAACAAGTACGCATTTTTTTTTATTAAACCGACTGTGTGCACTAGTTAAACTATTCACACATTACACATCTGGACATAAAAGAACCGGATTGGCGATGGGCAAACGAAGTGATTGAGCACCTTTAAACAAAATGTCTGATGTCAGTGATGAGCTTGAGACTGTCTGAATGAGAATGATACACTGTCATACAGTGATCGTACAACAATGATTAGGTAAATATGATGTAGCCTCAGGTATGTAAACTGGAGGGGCGTCTGCAAGACAAATACGCCAGATCCTGTGACGTATTTTGTTGAGACTGACAAGTGTATGTGATGGCTGATGCCGCAATGGCAATGCCAATGCAATAGCAATGACTCCCATGATTCATGAATGATGAGATGATCATGTTACGAGGTATATGATCATACATATGCAATGACATGCATGATAATCTGCTCATGGACCCCATTTTTGAGTAATAAATTTGTTATAAATTGATCGCTCATCCTCGCGGAAGTCTCGGAAAGTATGCTAACATTATGAATATTTGTGCCCATCTAAGCTACAGTAAAAACCCTAAAACCGGTATAAGAACGGCCAATTTAAAAAAAATAAAGGCATTAATTACTTTCCTTCATACTTCTTTACGTCATACATAGATTAATCCTTGAAAGTTTGGCAACCAGTGTGCAAGCAGTCTAGGAGGAAAACGATAACACACACATACACTAGTAGGGAGGTCGGTGAAAATGCAATAATTCATCAGATTGGCAAATGTCTATTTAAGAGATAAACAGGTCTATTTAAGGTCTATTTAAGAGATAAACAGCCATACCAGTTTTAACTCTCTGTGATGAAAATTGGCGAAGTTATAGACAATTATGTAAAGGCCATTGAATAAATTTGTGTGACAGTTTTTTTGATCTGAAGAAAATGTGAAAAAATAATCTTGTACAATACAAAAAACGTAGCTAAAACTTGATATTTTATGTATTTCCTTTAAATATCATTTACGAAAGGAATTATACATAAAATTAAGTTAATTAACTAAGCTACTAACCTTTTGGCACAGCTTACAAAAGTATCTCCAAATCCCCCACTTTCAAATCGTCATCCATAATATATATACGTCTACACAATATATCTGGCTCGTTGTCGTACACCACACTGAACCAGCTTGGAAAGCCTGCTACCCACAGGTTGGAGGATTTGCTTTAATGGTTTCCATTATGTGGATATCAAAACAATCTGACATGTTTTAGAAGGTGTAGGCATACCAGCAAAATCATGAGGACGTTAGTGAGTACGTGCATGTATGTCATGTATGCAAAATAGTTAGTAAAGTGTGTGTGAGAGTATAAACATAGCCAAATATTGCATGCATTGATGTAAACATTCTGCTTTGGCCTTGCACCATATAATTATGTAAACATAATTTATATGTAGGTTTGTGTGTGTCCGAATGTGTGCGTGTGCGTAAAATTAGTAAAGTGAGAAGGATAGCCAACTACTGCAAGCAACAATAAGCATTCCGCTACACAGCATGCATGTACAACATTATATATATATATATATGCATATATATATATACATACATATATATAATATATATAATATATATATTGCTATGCAACTTTGAATTATCTGATGTAATGTTGTATCTGCAAAGATCCATTTGCAGAGAACAGCGATGGCTGGAAGTAGGATATGCAGAATCACTTCCACATCTGCATCTACATCAGAAAGCGTTGTCAGCATTTCAAACACCTTGTCCTTCTTGATGCGAGTAGCGTCTCCAAAGATAGGCGTACTCGTCCCACTCATTAACTCATTGATGTTTCTGCATGACTCCTGGCAGAATGGCACGAGTTGCTGATAGTGAGTGTTCATGTCCAAGATGTGAACACTCTTGTCTTCGATCATGCATCAGAGGGGCAGGTGATCAGCTTGCTGATGAGTCCAAGTGTTTTACATCCAGCGAGAAACTGTGGCGTTTCTAAGACGTTTAGAACAGATTTCAACAACCTGTTTGACGCACCTTGTTTTTTTAGAAAGCACCGCATTTCATTGCTTAAGAAGAATGTCCTTGCAGTATTCGAAAATAAGATGTTGAAAAAGCATGCATATCTATCACCGCTGAAGCAAAATGTTGCACTGTACCAACACCAGGAAATGTTAAATCATGTTATATAGTTATCTACAAATTAAATACTTACAGGAAGATACAGTAAAAAAACACCCAAAAAACCACCACCAAGCCAATGTTTAGACATGCAGTTAGTTACAGTAAGATCAATGCAGTGTACTTAGAAGTACATTAGATGTCTAATTTATGGAGGGGGTTGTCATTTGTTATTTATATTGCATGATTATAACATGAAAATATACTTAAGATATTAATATAACGTCCACCATTTAATACCTGATAGCATGTCTGTGCATATGTAAACACAAATAACAAATTCATGGCTAAAACACAACTTCAGAATACAAGATTGTACTAATGTGTACGCCGGGTATGTGAGCGATAATAGAAGAAATTCCGCTACGTTCGAGCTTGGGGCAAAAATGGGCAAAGGTGTATCTCCGCCAAATTTGAACTAATATTACGTTTATACATGACTAAATAGCACAGGTGTAGTTTGCCAGAGTTTCCGGAAGCTGTTCATACCTTAGATCCTCTCTAAATATGACCAATGTTCAACATATCATATTTGTCTTAATTTTATTTCAATTCGTACAAAACACGTCAAGAGAAAGGGCATCATTTTGCGATTTCAACCATACCGCCAAACATAGCATGGCGGGTAATAACGCGAGTACGTGATTTTATGAAAAACACCTCCCTTCCGCGAGATTAAATGTGGCTGCGTCCGCAACGAAACAAAATTTTGGTGGGTGTCGTTGTTTCATCACGAATATCTGTATAAAGCATTACGATTTCACAAAAGCAGGTATTTTTTTATCACAAAGAAGACATATTTATGTTTCTTTTGATATAAAATATATGATCAGTCTTTATAAATCAAGGGACTTACAATTTTTTAAACATAGGCGATATTTAACATTACGTCCCAATGCAAACGCGTTTGCGTGATTTCTTCCGACCTCCCTAACACTAGCTCGATTATAGATTGCACCAGAGGCACCGAAGGTTATTTCAGGCAGTCTGTCTTTATATCCACTATGTTGGTCTTCAGGATCTGTGATGTACACATGGCAAGATGAACATTCCAGATGGATCAATCACACCCCCTGCTCTCCTCCACCCCTAGAAGTCCAACCCTGTGATGTTGATGAGGGGTCTGATCCCTTCAACACACTATTCCAAGGTAACTGATACATGTTTGTGATAAAGTATATAACCAATGACACTGATAAATAATCTTCTGAACATTTTTTTATTTTACCTATGATGACAATTGTTTGGTTTTTAATGCCATAATATGATCATAAAACAAGCATGTTTTATTATATGGATCACCAAATCAATTTTTTTTAAACAATCAAGATAGTATTGCTTTGTGGATGTTATTTTTAATCAACTGAACAGTAGAACCTTGCTTTATGGTCACCTCAGTAATACAGCCACCTCACAATTAAGGTCACTCTGGGACAGTCCAAATAATTTTTTTTATGTAACGTTTATAGGAAATTAGTACCACTAATACGGTCACCTCGCTATTCAAGACACTTGAGCAGTCCCAAGGGTGGCCTTAATAGTGAGGTTCTACTGTAAATGCAAATATATTGTAAATGAAAGAGTGCCGCAATGTCGGTAAAACAATAAATTGGTTAACCAATGAAAATCGTACATCCCTATGAATAACCTTATGAACCTTGCAAAAAGAGATTTATTCTGAGTGTTTGTTTCAGAACTGTCTGATGGATCTCCAATCGCATGTTTTACTTGTGAGGGGGCAGCACTGCATGGCGACACTCACCCACACAGCTTGCTTCGACAGGGCATCTTACAAAAGTACTAGCACACTTAATCATTCTCTGAGATAATAAATTGCAAAATACAAGATATCATAATTTCCAAACCTGTCTTGTATTTCCAGATAAGCTATTTATGCAGATGCTTGCATAATTTATGCACATGTTTGCTTTTTAATATTTGTGCAGGAAGTTTAAATATTACTACCTGTTCAACCAGCTATAAAAACCTTATTTTCACTGTATCTTGTAAACTGATATTTAATTGTATTGTGATTTTTAAACCTGTATTGAACTAGGATGTTTACACCATGATTAATTAGACACAAATTTAACATTTTAAATTAGATTTATAGAAACATTTTGCTAGGTTCAACCTGATCTCGGAATTCATCTAATTGTTTCTTATGTGTAAATGTTGTTTATCATCCAAATTATGTTGTCTTGTAGACTGAAACAAGGTTCAATCAGCTACCCATTCAATGTAACTGTCCCTGGAGAAATATTTGGCGAGAACTTTGTGCTTCAACACATTCTGAAAGACGGCTTAGATAGACTCTTCTTCCATGCCAAATAAGTAAGAGTTTCTCCTATTATTGTTTCACATTTTTCTAGACCTCAAAAACAAATGTGTGTCTCATTCTGACATTACTTGCTTCCGACTTACCAGTTTGCTTACTTAATCCTCTTTGCTCTGAGTAGAGCACAATTTGCTTCGGGTTTATGCACCAACAACAGCCCTTCGTGATGATGAAGTAGAGGCTTTTTATGAAGACATCGAAAGCATTATCACCAAGACCCTAAAGAAGGACATCACCATCGTGTAAGGTGTCCGGAACGCTAAAGTGGGCCCAGACGCCCACGTACACTGGTCTGGAACAGTTGGGAAGTTTGGTATATGAAAAACCAACGAAAGGGGACTTTTCCTCCTGGAGTTTGCAAGCAGCCACAGACTGACCCTGACAAACACCCTATACCCACACAAGCTCTCTCGCAGAACAACATGACACTCACCAATTCTGACACCTCGTCGCATCAAGCCCAGCATTAACAAAGCACAGACCAGGACATTCCCAGGAGCTGATATAGACAGCGATCACGATCTTGTCATGCTTACAATGAAGCTCAAGTTGAAAAAGAAATATCATGCGGCACAGCCACGTGTCAGGTTTGATGTCGACAAGCTGAAAGATCCCGAAGTGGCTGCAGTATTTCAGGCTCAGATAGGGGGGGAGTTTGCGGCACTCAACCTCCTGGACAATGACATCAATGTCCTCACTGATAACTCCAAATACGTAGTCCTCAATACAGCTGAGGAGTTATTGGGTCGACAGAAATAACCCTGGATCACAAACAACAACCTTGACCTCTGTGACGAAAGACGAGAATTGAAGAAGACCGGACAGTACAGCCCAGAATCACGGGAACAGTATTGCCAGGTCAACAGGACAATACGGAAGGAAATGAAAGCAGCCAAAGAACAGTGGATTGAGGAGCAGTGTGCCAGTATTGAGAAAGGAATGGCTCAAGGTAACAGCAAACAAGCCTTCAGCACACTGAAGAACCTGACCAAGCCGCAGCAAAACAGAACATCAGTCATTGAAGATAGAACGGGAGCATTCCTGACAGAGACTGGCGAAGTCTTAAAGAAGTGGATGGAGTACAGTCAGGAGTTCTACAATTACCCCTGCAGCCTGATACCAGTGTGCTGCAGACAGAACTGGCCCCAGAGAAAGAACCAGAAACATTGCCCATTTTAAGGGAAGAGGTGGAAGAAGCCATTCGCAGTACATCAGTAGGGATATCACCAGGAGTAGACAACATTCCAACGGAGCTGCTCAAACATTGCGGCGAAGGAATGGTCACTGCAATGACAACCATTTGCCAGAAGAGCTGGAACTTCAAACAGTGGCCAAAAGAATGGACACAGTCACTCATCATCTCATTACCTAAGAAAAGAAATCTCCGGAAGTGCCAAAACTACCGAACCATTAGCCTCATTAGCCACCCAAGCAAGATCCTGCTACGCATAATTTTGAACCGGTTGAAAAAAGCAATCAGAAGAACTACTAGCAGAGGAACAGGCCGGATTCAGACCCGGAAGAAGTACTACAGAACAAATCTGCAAATGCAGAATCCTGATCGGAAAGCACCTGCAACACCAGAAGAGCCTGCTCCACAACTTTATAGACTTAAAGAAGGCTTTTGACAGGGTGTGGCACGAAGGTCTGTGGCAGGTTCTAAGGCGCTTCAACATTGAAGAAGGCAACCTGCCATTTGCAGACGATATAGATCTTCTTGGAGGAAGCAACAATGAGCTCCAAGATCTCACCAATAGACTAGTGGATAGAGCAGGCGCTTACGGCATGGAAGTAAGCAACGAAAAGAACAAGGAGAGCACCAAGCACCATGGAGAGCAGCAGGTGGAGACGCAGGCAAAGGAAGACCTGGATGGACAACATACGAGAGTGGACCGATCTTGACGTCCAAACGCTATTGAGACTTGCGTTAGACCGCCCCAGCTGGAGAGCATTCGCTGCGACTGCGTCCCTCATGTCTCCCTTACGACCTGACAGGTCTCGGGATGAACTGAACTGATATATTATATATCATGTAGCAAACATACAATTTATTGTCACTCTACATTACACAACATGTACCAAACATACAATTTATTGTCACTGTATATATTATCCAGCATGTAGAAAACATACAGTTTATTGTCACTCTATATATATTATACATCATGTAGAAAAAATACAGTTTATTGGTCACTATAATTTATTATATTATAAAGCATGTACTAAACATACAGTTTATTATCACTCTATATATTAGATATCATCAAAGCAATTATATACCAAGCATAGTCACTCAGCGATCCGCCATTTTGAATTTGAACTGGTAGCGTATACAGTATCTTTACGTTCACACATGAATTACAGAGGGCGCTGCGCGAGTGACTATGCTTGGTATATAATTGTTTTGACTGTACGCAGTAACAATGGGGCGGCCATTGATTTTTACGTGGGTGGCGCCGTCTGGCGTCGACGAGCTAACCGCGTTGTGGCGCCCATGTAAACAGATAGGAAAACTGTTAATTTATTTGAGGCAACAGTCACCACTCAGACGCATGTTTCACTATCCCAATGAATCAGCGAGGTGAAGTGATGTGCAAGTGTCAAACTAATGGAGTTTAATCGCAACAACGATCAATGGAATTATCAACATCGCCGAAAAAGTGTCAGGCCTGCCAATTAATCAAATCAAATGGCTGTTGTTGACACTGTCAGTCGATATTGTTCTGATGAGCACATGGTAAGTACGCGTATTAAAGTAATGTTGGCAGTTCCACCGTGTATATATATATTTATTTGTATATAATTTGATCTAACCTTCGCTAGTACACCACATATTTTCTTTTACATGTTATATTTGATAGGTACATGTAGTAAACAAAATAGGCACTTCAACAAAAAATGTAATATCATGCTAGATGTCACATAACTGTTTATTTTAGATCAAACGTTATTGCGATTTTAAGACGCCATAACAGCGTAATTTTGGTGTACCTCTTACAATGGCAAAATGAACTAATTTTGTTTTCTGTGGATAAATATTTGCTTTAAAATGTCATAACTTTTTCATTTATATAGATATTTAAATTCTGTTTTCATGGTTTTCAAACACATTGACTAAAGTAAAAAAAGTTACAATATTTTATATTTTTAGTACCAATTATAACCAAATTAATGCAATTAATTAGTTAGTTTTAGTAATGTAGCATGCAGACTCAACAGACCAACATGTTCCAATTAAACGCCATAATGCCCATGATTATGAAGATATTTATATATATTATGCAATGTGTATAGCCACATTAATAATGGTGATAAACATGACATTAACAAATAATTTAATAATTTAATTAATTAGTCAATATTGGTTAATTAATGCGCAACCTCGAAATACCGACACATTTCAGTAAAATGCCATAATGTCCATGATATTTGTATAATTTATGAAAGCAGTAAACCACATTAATTATGGTAATAAATATACATTAACCAGTCTTTCAAATTAACAGTAACTTAATTAATAAGTTAATAATGGCTAATATTAGCATGCTAACAACTGACCGCTACATTTCGATGAAAGGCTGGAATGTCCATAATTATGAAGACGGTTATATAATTTATGCAATGTTTACAACCACATTAAACAATATAATAAATATACATTAACCATTCATATAGCATTAACAATAACTTTATTAATAAGTAAATATTGGGCTACATAGAATACAAATTCAACAGATCAATACATGACAATGAAATACAATAGTCATACTCCTAGTTCACAGTGTCTATGGGCGACTGTGTCATGACAGGTTGGGTGAATACTGCTTAAGTAATGTTTATAAATTGTTCACAGTATTCCGTCGCTGAATCCAAATGCAAGACTGCTTTCTGCGTTACTCCCCATGGCCCATGGGAGTCAAGCCATGAAGAAGTCTGCTCTGCTCATAATACAGTCTTTTTGTAATATTGGAAGTTGATTGTCTCATAATTTAATGCCAGTAGGCTGCAACATCTGTGCAGCAAAATGTATATTTCGGTCTCATGTAAAATAACGTTGTGTTCTTCAACATGATGTCTATAAGTAATGTTCGTGTACTATTAAGTGGACACTGTTCAATGTAGATATCAGATATATAATCAGCCAGATTAAATGTGTACGTATGCAGGCAAGTAATGGTGTCATATCAAGACGACTCTGTGGCTTGGTACCTTCACAGTTAACTGTCAGACACAGATCAGCGTAAGATCAGTGTCGCTGCATGTAATGGCGAACAATATATGAAATAAAAGGCCATCCTGTATCATATAATGATAACTGTTTTGATTCTACATGCAAATCTTGTGAAATAATTGATACATGTCAGAAAGCGACTACTTTTTTACTATTTATAAACAAATAGCCTCACAGACCTCTCAGAAATGGTTTATTAACTAATACGATAGGTGGCAGCAGAATGCACCACATCGATGTAAACAAACGCACAAATGTATTATTTTTTGGACTAAATTGTAAGTTACTATATCGTTGTAATTGCCACAGGAAAGTTGTGTAGCTGTCTGATGATATTTACACATGCAGTGTGTTCCATCTAGAATTCTAGCAGCATAGTGAAGATTTTTGAACACCTATTATATACAAAATCCGGCGGCGTCCGTGCCCGTGCGTTAATTAGTGTCACCGACATTTCAATGTCTAAAACAACGTGTCTAACCGTTTATTTGCATTCTGTCGATCAAATAAATGTTGCTGATTTAGAATACTGACACGTTTAAACAAACAGTGGTTCCGATTTTTATTTAAACAGCTTATTCAATTCAGTATGTTGATGGGAACTCAGTAATATTATGATTACACGACACCAGTGTCAATTTAGTTGCCGGCCCAAATAACGGCCCAAATAAATGGACCGGTATCGTTACAATTATTATTCCTATTTACCTTACCTTGTTGGGTCTTTCAGAAATGAAAAGAAATGTTGTTCTGGTGTTTTTGGTTGTTGCACCCAATCACGGCACAACATTAGCCACCACAAGGACGCCGTCCTGACTCGGCGGTCATATTTGCTGCGCTGTAGACTCGACCCAATAGATGGCGCCACTATCAAATTTTAAATGGCGTATCGCCAAGTGATTGTGCTTGGTATATAATTGCTTTGATATCATGTAGCAAACATAGTTTATTGTCACTGTATATATTATACAGCATGTACCAAATATGGTGTATTGTCACTCTATATATTATGCCCATTAACCAACATGCAATAGAGCTTTTGTTTTCAAAATGTGATGAGCACCATGCGTCTTTTTTATCAAAACGCGATACAGCAGTATAACCATGTTCAGCCAATGCGCTCCGCTGTATCATACATGCAGCTATGCGGAGTGACGATGGGTGCTGTACGGATATACTGCGTTTTGATAACAAAATAATTTAATATCACACTTTGCCTAACAAATCTGCAATAAGTATTTCAGAGTTTGCTACCATTCTCTATTATTTTGGATTCTTAATATATACCAACTTCAGTTACAAAATTTTATTTAAACATTGAGGATGAAACACTAGTGACTTTTTCTCAAAACCAAGAAAATGGATATATCGGATTTTGCTATGAACTGTTCATATTCAGCATGTATAATGTTTATCCTGCATTCGAATGTGTTCGTATTTGCCGTTAATACAAGTTGTGAAGTTGTGTGCATGTCATTTTTGATTTGAATTCCCCACAATGGAATTTGAATGATGTTGAAATAAATGTACGTCAAGTGATCTATACACTAATATGCTAACTTAGAGACAGTGTAAGTGGGTCTCCTGCCAGGTGCTGAGGTCCAGACACCTAGTTCTACAGTCATTCGCTTCACTGGACCATTGGCCTCTGGAGTACCAATTGCCGATATATTTAAAATAACAAAGTAGTTATTTCGAGTTATTTACTTTTTAGTGGAAACATTGTATCTAACATGCCCAAAGTCCTGCTTGCAGTATATAATGTTATACAAAAGATTCATATAGTAAACACCAGCAGGGCTAACCACAAGTTCCCGCAATTGTCTTTTGAAGTTGGTCAGGTGGTCATGTGGTCAGGTTCCCACAGTTAATGTCGATCGGTACGAGTCAAAGAACACTTAGCACAAACAGAAGACAAGTGAGAAATCGATAGAGTAAATACGGAAGGTGTTTGAGAACAGAAACATAGCCGTAAAAGGAAAGAAATCGGCAATCATGGACCAGTCAATTAAGACCAATCATGTCACAGCTGAGGACAGACAGTTGTACTGAACAGGGAGATGAACACGTGACCAGTCACTTGAGAACAATCATGTCATAGCTGAGAACAGACAGTTGTACTGAACAGGGAGATGAACACGTGACCAGAGGAATGACGAAAGCAAACCGGATACAAATGGAGGTGTTGATCCGATGAACGCTGCGTAATAACCCGATGGAATGTTGCTAACGGGTGTGGGTCAGAGTTCCACAAACTGTTTAGCTTGGGCCGCATTTTAGATATCTGATTCTCTGTGCGGACCAATTCGTTTAAGTATGGAGGCAAATACCTTTTCGATGGTACTCGCACGCAGCGAGTTTTATGCTCCACCCACTTACACAGATATGGCTGTTTTACATGTGTCTTAAGAGGAAGTAAACATGGAAATATGACCGGATCTGAAGAGCTTGACGTAAACTCTTCCACGACATACGTGAGTCTTTCCCGATGAAGCCTTGATTGCACAGCAGTTATACGTATATCGTCTCTCATAAAGCGTACCATAGATAACACAACAATTATACAGATCCTTGAATGGATTGATGATCCGGTTTCTTGGTTATTATTATTTGACATATTTACCTCTTAAGACACTTGAGCTGCGTCTACACGGACGGCGATTTAACTTGTTAAAGACAACCCGGGCTATTTAAACCTGCGTAGCGTCTACGCGAAGCGTAATTTAACCCGTGTTAAATTTTTAGTGTCTACACGAAGCATCTCTGTGCAGTGGTTTGTACTCGTTTTTCATTTTCTTTATTTTGTTTCTTATCTGAGTTTTTGTCCTTACGTACCCGTCTCCAGGAATACGCACAGGACGTAGCTGCGACAATTCCGGGTTCATCCTGACATATAATTTAGCGTGTCTGACGCTGCCATCGAAACACGCCTGGATATCGGCTCTTCCCCAAATGTCCAAAAGGCACTTGCACTGATCAGTGCTCCAGTTCAGTCCTCTCCCACTCATTTTTCGATTTCGATTGATAATGCTTGGTGTTTGGCGCGAAAAGTAGAAGCAGACGTGGATTAACGACGACTGCGACATCTACAGCGGGGCCAAGACACAACGAGGAGATTACCCGGGTTAACTTTTAGCGCGGCAATTTAGCACGGCATTTTGGCACCGTGTAGACGCGTATCCCGGGTTTAAAACGTTATGTAGACGGGGCTTTGGTTTTTGAACCGCATTGCATCTATCATATCAACTCCTATCAGCCATAATTCAACGCAAACTGAAAACAGGCCGTCAGTGTTCATTGAAAGACGTTACAATTCTAGACCATGAGAAAAACTGGCACAGAAGACAGAAATAGGAGGCAATCAACATCCACACGGAAACCTACACTGACTCGCTATTTCAGCCAGGGGCTCCTACCAGAATTATGGGTGTGTCACATGTCTCAATTTGGGTAATTCGTTTTGAGTGAGCGTTGCGATAACTATGTTTTTAGACGGTGTGGTATCCGGTCATAATAACCGCTATCATGTGACACACCCGTAACTTCATTCTGTTGATGAAGACCGCGGGATGCGGTTGAAATGTACAGCTCGAAAATCAAGTTTCTTGAGAGGTAAATTAGTTCAAACAAAATAGTTGTACAGTTCCTAGACTTGTATTGTCTCTCATAAAGCGTACCGTATAGTTAAGTCAACAGTCAACAAGATTTAACAAGATTGCCATCCAGAAAATTAACTCTAGATGACAGGTGGACAAGGAAGCCTTTTGGCTTATCGAGATTTCAATACTTTTTTATTTATGTGTATCTTGCTCGTTTAAGGTATGTGTCGATTTTATTTTTAAACATATTCACGCTACTAGCACCAACACAATCCGGAGATAATCTGTTCCAATCAGTTACAGTCCTTTGTGAGAATGATAACTTTCTTATATATAATCTACACTGCTCTTTTACTAATGTAACTTCATGTCCTCTGGTCCTTCTATCTTTCTTAACTGACAAAAAATATTTCTATCAATGTTTTCATAATCATTCAATATTTTAAACACTTCTATCTGATCTCCTCTCAATCTCCTGGTCTCTAGTGTTGTTAAACCACCACGCTTGAATACAATATTCTAAATGAGGCCTAACTATTGTTCTGTACAGAGATATTATTAGCTCTTTTTCCTTATACGTCGTCTAATTACTCCAAGGATTTGATTTCCCTTTGAAACTGCAATTCCGCACTGCTCTGAAACCTTCATATCAGCACTAATGGTTAACCCTAAGTCCTTTTCTTTTACAGTAGTACTTAGTACATAACCTCCCATTGTATGTTGTACATCTTCGTTCCCATGTCCTGTGTGGAGGCATTTACATTTCCCAAAATTGAACACCATTTGCCATTTATCAGACCATTTTATCAATCTGTCAAGATCATCTTGTAAATGCTGTCTGTCTTCATCACTTTTAATCCTTCTAAACAATTTTGTATCATCCGCAAATGTCAACACCCTGCTTGTTATATCATCGTCCAAATCGTTGATACATATTAAGAATAATATAGGTCCCAGTACTGATCCCTGTGGTACCCCACTCAAAACTGATTTCCAGTTTGAAGCCTCCCCATCAACTACTACACGTTGTTTTCTGTCAATCAGCCATTTTTCTATCCTGTTTATTATACCATTTCCTATGCCATGGGCCTTTAGTTTAAGCAGTAATATTTGATGTGGCACTTTGTCGAAAGCTTTTTGAAAATCTAAGTAGACGATATCTACTGGTGATCCCTCATCTACCCACTTAGTGATGTCTTCCAAAAATATAACATGTTTGTTAAGCATGACCTCGCTTTTAGAAACCCATGTTGAGATGGGTTTATCAAGTTATGTTTAACAAGAAAATTCACCATGTGATCTTGAATTAGCCTTTCTAATAATTTGCAAATCACCGACGTTAAACTCACCCTCTTCTAATGACAAGTTGAAAACTGTGGCAAGTGGTATGTTAATTTGTTCTATAATTTCCAATAGTAGTTTGGGCGAAATCTCATCCACTCCAGGTGATTTATTATCCTTCATAGCCCTTATTTTCTTAGCTACCATTTCCGGGGTTACAATTAACTGTTCTAAATAGTCTGATTCTGCCCCCTTGAACTTAGCCTCTGGTACTGGCAGTGAACTAATATCTTCCCTGGTAAACACTGAACTAAAATAGTCGTTCAGGTCTTCTGCCATTAAGAATCCCTCTGATATTATATTTCCAGCGCTATCTTCTAGAGGACCGACCTTATCCTGAACTTTCTGTTTGCTCCGAACATATGCATACAAAACCTTGTAGTCTTGTTTTATATTACAAGCCAATATTTGTTCATAGCTTCTCTTCGAATTTCGAATTTCAGTTGTAGCTTGGTTTAGTGCTTCTTTATAAATGTTGTAGTCTTCGTTATTTCCAGTACGTCTATATGATTTCCACATCGTTTGTTTGTACTTAATTTTTCTAATGGCTTCTTTCGATAAGTATTTATTTCTGGACCATTTCCCTTGTTTTCTAAAGGAACAAATTTATCGACGATGCACTTAATTTCACTCGTTAAGATATTCCAGCATTCTGTTGCTGCCTTATTCTTCAGTGTGTTGTTCCAGTCTATCTTTGCTAAATATTTCTTCATTACCTTATATCTTCTTTTGTGAAAATTTCTCCTAAACTGCTTTTTATTATTTATTTCTGATTTTACTTTGATGGTAAAATGTATTTGGTTGTGATCACTACTTCCCAGTGGCTCGCATAATTTGACATTGTCAACTAATTCATTCTGTGAGGACAAAACTATGTCTAACACATTATCACCCCTTGTTGGCTCTAACACATGTTGTGAAAGGAAACTGTCTTGTACTAAAACTAAAAACTTGTGGTCCTCACTCCCCGTACTCTGTAGAGATTTCCATTGTATATGACCATGGTTAAAATCTCCCATAATAATACAGTCCCGTTTGCTAACTTCCTTTATAGTGTTGTACTTTTTCATTCTCTTCCACACTTATGTTTGGACTTCGATAAACTAACACCATCGTTAACGTTGAGTTTCCTGTAACTATGTTACACCAAACAGTTTCTTCGAATCTTTCTAATTGTATTTCATAAGCCTGGATAGATTCTTTAACATATAAAATAACTCCACCTCCCCTTCTTCCTATTCTATCTTTCTTGAACATTATATAGCCTGTTAGTCCCAATTCGGCAACTGATATATAAGTGGTGGCCCATGGTTGGGCTATTATGTGAGGGTCAATATCTTCTACCATAATGTTTAGTTCACTTCTTTTGTTTACTATGTTCCTTGCATTTAAACAAACGCATTTATATCCTGATTCAGAACTGTTTTCCAGGCTGTTCTTTGTTGATTTATTTCTGCTGTTTTTATCTATGCCTCCAGTTTCAGGGTTCTCAGTGAATCCCCCGTGCGAATCTAGTTTAAATAGATGCAGCTTGTCCCACTGTCAACAGATTGCAGCAAGTTCTCTGAGAAGACTGCTGCCCCTTTCCACTTAGATGGAGGCCATCTCTCATGTACATATCTTCCCTCCCAACAAAGTATCCCCATAAATCTACGAATCCCACCTCCTCTTCTTTACATATCTGCCCAACTAGTGCGTTGATCGCCATCCTCTTGCAGTTTCTATATGTTGATCCCCTTCCTACATTAGTGGCAACATTCCTGAGAGAATAATCTGCTCGACTCTTGTCTTCTTTAACTTCCTCACTAAATTTCTGTACTTCTGTACTATCCCAGTTGTTCCCTCCCTGTAAGCATTACTTGTCCCTACGTGTACTAGTATAGACCCTCCCTTGCCATGCCCCAATACCTGCTCTACCCTTTCAGTCACATGTTCTATCCTAGCCCCCGGTAGACAAACAACGACGTCCTTCCCCTCGCTTAATGTCTTGTCCGTCTTTTTCATAATGGAGTCGCCCATAAACCCTCTCTCTTTCCTCATTGCCCCCTCAATCACAGCCTCAGAGTAGCTCCTCCGGTTTGCATCTGTGTGATTGTAGTCTTGTTCCCCTGTCTTCTGCTCTCCTGTCACAATCCCATGTTCCATTCTTTCCTGACGCTGTTTCTGTTGTCACCTTTCCTCTTATCATCGTCCCTCCCAACTTATCTTCTGTCACATTTACTCTCACTTCCTTTCTTCCCGTCATCTTTCCTCCCATTGCATTTCCATCTCTCCTCTCCCGTCTCTTTTTCCCTCCCACCTCTTACTCTACGGTCACTTTCTCCTCTGTCACCTTCATGCTTGTCACATTTCCTGCCGTCGAACCTCCAATTTCTTCCCCTTCAATCACCTTCCCTCCCCTCAGTCTCCTTTCCTCGGTCTTCTTGCCACTATTCTGCTCCTTCAGTCTCACAGTATTCCCAACTCTCTCGCTGTCGTCTCTCTCCATTCCATCTATCTCTTTGCTGATTCTCATCTCCATCCCCTTTACAATATCTACCAATCTAGCTACCTCCTTCTGCAGACATTCCACCTTCCAACACCCCACGCATTAAAAGGTGAATTCCTTTGTCTTTGTCCATGACTTCCCACAGCCGGATAAGGCAAAATCCACCCAACTATGGCAGTCGTCGCACACCAAGTGTCTCTTAGCCTTGACTTGATACTGTAATGCGAGAAGAGGTATCGGTTAAAAGGCCATGGTGCTCAGGTCAACTATCATTTGTTCTAGACGGACGTGTTGATCAGATGCTAATTATATTGAGACGTGTGTCGTTTAGCTCTTGGGGAAGACAAGTTCATAAAAGCAACTGAGACTGGTCGTATGGATAGAATATCCGGTTTCTCGGTCATTGATATTGTACATAGTGACGTCTCAAGAAACTTGTTTTTTGTGATCTTTATATTTCGCCCACCTCGCGCGGCCTTCTTCAGCAGACTACCAAACTGTGTACAGTGTCAACTGAGACTGGCCTGACGACATATCGAGTGCCACTGGTGAGACGGTAGCTCATGTGAGACTGTAGCTCATGTGAGACTGTAGCTCGTGTGAGACTGTAGCTCTTGTGAGACTGTAGCACGTGTGAGACTGTAGCTCGTGTGAGACTGTAGCTCGTGTGAGACTGTAGCTCATGTGAGACTGTAGCTCATGTGAGACTGTAGCTCATGTGAGACGGTAGCTCGTGTGAGACTGTAGCTAGTGTGAGACTGTAGCTCGTGTGAGACTATAGCTCGTGTGAGACTGTAGCTAGTGTGAGACTGTAGCTCATGTGAGACTGTAGCTCGTGTGAGACTGTAGCTCGTGTGAGACTGTAGCTCTTGTGAGACTGTAGCACGTGTGAGACTGTAGCTCGTGTGAGACTGTAGCTCGTGTGAGACTGTAGCTCATGTGAGACTGTAGCTCATGTGAGACTGTAGCTCATGTGAGACGGTAGCTCGTGTGAGACTGTAGCTAGTGTGAGACTGTAGCTCGTGTGAGACTATAGCTCGTGTGAGACTGTAGCTAGTGTGAGACTGTAGCTCATGTGAGACTGTAGCTCGTGTGAGACTGTAGCTCGTGTGAGACAGTAGCTCGTGTGAGACTGTAGCTCGTGTGAGACTGTAGCTCGTGTGAGACTGTAGCTCGTGTGAGACTGTAGCTCGTGTGAGACTGTAGCTAGTGTGAGATTTTAGCTCATGTGAGACTGTAGCTCATGTGAGACTGTAGCTCATGTGAGACTGTAGCTCATGTGAGACTGTAGCTCGTGTGAGACTGTCAACTAGAACATATGTCTTCTATTTAAATATATCATCATGGCGGAGCTGGTTAAAATGTGTGATACATTGTGTGGGTCAACCAAGAAGTATCTTGAGGAAACAGGTCACCGACGGATGGAAACGTCATCATCATCGGTCGGTCGGGGCTGGAACATAGATAATATGTGTTATACTGTTTTTCTCTGTTTTTCTTGCCACGGATGTGTGTCCGTGAGATTAATATTAACACTCGTTCTTTGGTACTGCGATAACAATGGCCAGCTAGTTGTAGGCGCCTCATGCCAATCTCGTTTGTAAGTTTGTCTACATGTCCATAAAGTTCTTAATTTGTAAGCCTATTGCTCCAGGACATTATAGACATGCTGAAAAGCACGGGCAATGCAGGAGAGGATGTGATATAGCGACGATTAGTGGTGGTAATTTTATTGTTGCGATGATACTGGATAACAGTCATAACAGTGACTATTGCAGTAATGTTACAATAGATTCATATGAAATAGGGAGTAGCCAGGACAACGGTGCCAAACCATGATTAATGGGTGGTGTCATGGCATGGCTTTGGTGGAAGTTCATTCAATGTGGTGATATCGCGAATAAAGCTGCTTTTATCGACGATTGTTGAAGCTAGATCGGTAAATAAATACAATAACCAAAATGTTCTTATAATAAAGCATGTTTATAAACAAACACTTTCATAGTAACACAAGTAGGCTCTGATTTGACATGCCAGTTATCATTACTATTTATATACAGTTATGTGTATTATTGCCGATAACCATTGACAATTAAACCCACCATCGATACTACACGATACTACACGATAGTTACATCGATAGTTTTATGTATTGTTACAACCCTGAGACGTGATGGACAAGACGACCAGAACATGCCTTGAATTTTATTTCTCTCAAATAACAGCACAGGACTGTTTCACTAAAATGTCCTGGGTTCAGCAGACTACGACACTATGCACAGTATCAACTGAGACTGGCCTGACGACATATGGAGTGCCACCGGTGAGACTGTAGCTCATGCGAGACTGTAGCTCATGTGATACTATAGCTCGTGTGAGACTGTAGCTCGTGTGAGACTGTAGCTCGTGTGAGACTGTAGCTCGTGTGAGACTGTAGCTCGTGTGAGACTGTATCTCGTGTGAGACTGTAGCTCATGTGAGACAGGTCAGATTGTGTTTCGAGGGGACATGTCGTCCGAAAGACGCCATCTGGTAGTAAACATTTTGATGGAAGTGTAATAGCCATTGATAATATGTCTTGAGAACAACTGGTGAACTAGAACATATATCTTCTACTTGAATATATCATCATGGCGGAGATAGGTAAAACGTGTGGTACATTGTACGGGCCAACCAGCAAGTATCTTGAGGAAACAGGTCACCGAAGAGAGATATCGCGAGCGCCGGATGGACACGTCATCATCATTATCGGTCGGCCGGGGCTGGAGCATAGATGAGCCGTTTCCATATGGGCCGATCATTCGTCTGTCTGTTCAACATCAAGGTTTTCGCAGATCACCTTAGTATATGTGTTCTACTGTTTTCCTCTGTTTTTCTTGCCACGAACGTGTGTCCATAAGATTAATATTGACACTGGTTCTTTGGTATTGCGATAACAATGGCCAGTTAGTTGTTGGCGCCTCATGCCAATCTCGTTTGTAAGTTTGTCTACATGTCCATAAAGTTCTTAATTTGTAAGCCTATTGCTCCAGGACATTATAGACATGCTGAAAAGCACGGGCAATGCAGGAGAGGATGTGATATAGCGACGATTAGTGGTGGTAATTTTATTGTTGCGATGATACTGGATAACAGTCATAACAGTGACTATTGCAGTAATGTTACAATAGATTCATATGAAATAGGGAGTAGCCAGGACAACGGTGCCAAACCATGATTAATGGGTGGTGTCATGGCATGGCTTTGGTGGAAGTTCATTCAATGTGGTGATATCGCGAATAAAGCTGCTTTTATCGACGATTGTTGAAGCTAGATCGGTAAATAAATACAATAACCAAAATGTTCTTATAATAAAGCATGTTTATAAACAAACACTTTCATAGTAACACAAGTAGGCTCTGATTTGACATGCCAGTTATCATTACTATTTATATACAGTTATGTGTATTATTGCCGATAACCATTGACAATTAAACCCACCATCGATACTACACGATACTACACGATAGTTACATCGATAGTTTTATGTATTGTTACAACCCTGAGACGTGATGGACAAGACGACCAGAACATGCCTTGAATTTTATTTCTCTCAAATAACAGCACAGGACTGTTTCACTAAAATGTCCTGGGTTCAGCAGACTACGACACTATGCACAGTATCAACTGAGACTGGCCTGACGACATATGGAGTGCCACCGGTGAGACTGTAGCTCATGCGAGACTGTAGCTCATGTGATACTATAGCTCGTGTGAGACTGTAGCTCGTGTGAGACTGTAGCTCGTGTGAGACTGTAGCTCGTGTGAGACTGTAGCTCGTGTGAGACTGTATCTCGTGTGAGACTGTAGCTCATGTGAGACAGGTCAGATTGTGTTTCGAGGGGACATGTCGTCCGAAAGACGCCATCTGGTAGTAAACATTTTGATGGAAGTGTAATAGCCATTGATAATATGTCTTGAGAACAACTGGTGAACTAGAACATATATCTTCTACTTGAATATATCATCATGGCGGAGATAGGTAAAACGTGTGGTACATTGTACGGGCCAACCAGCAAGTATCTTGAGGAAACAGGTCACCGAAGAGAGATATCGCGAGCGCCGGATGGACACGTCATCATCATTATCGGTCGGCCGGGGCTGGAGCATAGATGAGCCGTTTCCATATGGGCCGATCATTCGTCTGTCTGTTCAACATCAAGGTTTTCGCAGATCACCTTAGTATATGTGTTCTACTGTTTTCCTCTGTTTTTCTTGCCACGAACGTGTGTCCATAAGATTAATATTGACACTGGTTCTTTGGTATTGCGATAACAATGGCCAGTTAGTTGTTGGCGCCTCATGCCAATCTCGTTTGTAAGTTTGTCTACATGTCCATAAAGTTCTTAATTTGTAAGCCTATTGCTCCAGGACATTATAGACATGCTGAAAAGCACGGGCAATGCAGGAGAGGATGTGATATAGCGACGATTACTGGGGGTAGTTTTATTGTTGCGATGATACTGCGATAACAGTAATAATAGTTACTATTGCAATAATAATACAATAGGTTTCTTACCTATTATAGTATCGTGAAATAACGAATAGCCAGGACAACGGTCCCAAACAATGATTCATGTTATGGCATGGCTTTGGTGGCAGTTGATTCAATGTGGTGATATCGCGAATGAAGCTGCTCTGATCGACGATTGTTGAAGCTAGGTCGGTAAATAAATACAATTACCAAAATGTTCTTATAGTAAAGCATGTTTATGAACAAACACTTTCACAGTAACACAAGTAGGCTCTGATTTTGTATGCCAGTTATCGTAACTATAAATAGTTTTGTGTATTAAGTTACCTTGGGGCAGTTCCAAAAACATATGTCTGAAAACTGTCTTCTTGAAATGCACCAGTCAGCCTATAGGACCGATCATAGCACGCATACTAGTGTGCTGAGTGTTCTTGATGGTCTGTCGATGAAGGCGGATAAGAGGCTTGTTTCTATGGTTGCCTTATTGGACCGCAGCGCAGCATTCGAAACGCTTGCCCATTCCATTCTCCTGGAGAGGTTAGAGGTTACTTTAGGGATAAGAAGCACTGCCCTTGAATGGTTTGCATCCTGTGTTAGTGATCGCTGTTAGTCTGCCGTTGTTGATGGTGCGTTGTCTGCTCCGAGTCAACTTGAGTTCGGAGTACCTCAGGGTTCCGTGTTGGGACCTGTTTTGTTTACGTTTTACTCCCAGCCCCTGTCAGATGTAATTTCTGCTCATTAGTGCAATTTTCACAAGTATGCTGATGATACGGAGCTGTCAAAAAGTGCTCCTCCTAATGTATTTTGTACAGTCGATTCAAGCATTCATGATTGTATTGATGACGTCTTATCTTGGATGAACAGCAATATGCTGATGTTGAACACTGACAAAACAGAAGTAATGACTGTTGGTGCTTCATCTCGTCTCAGATTGGTAGACATCGGTGGTAGTAATATCACCTTCAAAACTTCAGTAAAATACCTCGGAGTTAGAATTGACCTGTTGAACTAAGACGTATTGCGCCCATCCGGCCGTATCTTTCTAAAAGCGCTTCAGCTAGACTTGTCACTGCTTTAATAACGTCCCGTCTTGATTATTGCAATACGATTTTAATAGTCTGCCTGCTGAACAGATAAGTCAATTACAGAGGGTTCAGACCAGTGCAGCACGGCTCGTTCTAAAGAAACGTAAGCGAGACCATGTGACACCAATGTTGCAGGAACTCCATTGGCTGCCTGTAAAGTTTCGATGCCAGTACAAGATGGCAACTTTTGCGTACCGCCATTTTGACGGGTCACTCCCACCTTACCTTTCAACCCTGCTCTCCACGTACAAAACGTCACGCACCCTCCGGTCCTCCAGCGAGAAGCCGTTAAGTATACCTAAACGTAACCTTAAGTCTGTTGGTGAGCGCACTTTTAGCTTCATCGCACCCACTCTCTGGAATTCACTGCTTGTCAGCTGTCAGCTGAATTTCTATCTGAATTTAAACCCCGGTTAAAGACATATCTGTTCCGACAAGCGTTCTAGTCTAAGTGGTCCATGTATGTATCTGTACAGTCTATGTTATGTATATACGTGAGTGTGAATGATATTTTCTACCGCACTGAGTTTTTTGCCTAAACGATTTGCGTTATATAAGAACTATCCATTATTATTATTATTGCCGATAACCATTGACAATTAAACCCACCATCGATACTACACGATACTACACGATAGTTACATCGATAGTTTTATGTATTGTTACAACCCTGAGACGTGATGGACAAGACGACCAGAACATGCCTTGACATTTATATCTGTCATATAACAGCACAGGACCGTTTCGTTAAAATGTCCTGGGCTCATAAGCCGGATTTTGCTGTTTAAAATCGACCCTGCTCCTTAACAATGATCTTGTATATCAAAAGCAGTCAACATCAGGTCAGTTGGTCCGTGCATCACGGAAATAGTGTCCTTTGTGATACAGTGGCGGCTTTTTACATTTGGCAAAACTTCCTTAGATTTAACAACGAATTCGTTTAATGGTGGATTTTCCTTGTGAGCCCATTGTCTTAGTTAAACGATCCTTTGAACACCTGAGTTTCATGCAGCTATAGACGTTGTAACTTGTAGATAAACGATATACCACAGCACGTTGCTGCAGTAACGGTTTGTAAACCCCTTCTTTCATGTGTGTACTAAACCGTCTTCCATTAAATTTACAACTTCATTATACACAGGTCCCGGTGCAACGGGTACACAGATATCGGCTGGTCAATTTTACCGTTCGCATAGAACGTCTGGTATTATGCATGTCAGCCATATTGTGTGTGTACAAGTTGACAAGGGAATTATATGAGGCATGTTATAGCAGTTCAATACAGTGCTCGCATACACGCCTAGCTACAAGAACGTCTGTCAAATTTTGCACGAAATGTGCCACGTTGTACTGAAACAGCCGGGATGATTGTCAGTTGTCAGCAGTTGAGACCATGTAAGGATAATTATTGCATCAAACAGGTTCTGAGTTCAGTTAGAAAATAAGATAAATCACTCAGTGATTGGTAGTAAAAAGACAAGGTATCACTGATTTATTTTAGTTACACAACAAATTTGGTATACGACAAATATTAGCAGAATATATGGATAGTATGATTTTAGTTCACGTTTAAACGGTAACGGTTTAAAATATGTAAAGACATTAACTATGCACATGACAGGTGATATTATAAAAACTATACGTCACAACAAAACCTGATGCAAGTATACAAAACAACTAGCTTTCGCGCATTGTTATCACATAGACTAAATACGTTCCCAGACTTGTTTGCGAAAGAAGAAACATATTGTTAGTGTGCGAAAGAAGAAACATATTGTTAGTGTGTGAAATATCAAGTGTCTTAATAGCGGTTATTATGACCGGATACCACATCGTCTAAAATCATAGTTGTCGTAACGCTTACTCAAAACGAATTATCCAACTTGAGCAATTCATCGCAGTTTCTCCTCAATGCGCAGTGTTGTTATTAAAGGGATTCTTTGAGAATTTGAATATCTTTGAAATGTACGCAGTTATTAGGTAATCCTGTTAATATGATTATTTCATGTAGTTCTATGCCATAATTTCATTAGAATTATGTTTTATTAATCACTAATGACCCTGACAATATATCGAAAAAATAACTCCGCTTATGCGGAGTTTCAACTTTGGGCCCACTTTCACGATCCGTATAAGGCGTGCTTATGAATATTCGGGACTGTCCGTGATATTTCGATTAGCTACGCCGAGTTAATAGATACAAGAAATACGTCATCAACATGTGTGTATATGAATTAGCCACTGCCACGATAAAGCAATAAAATTATCAAAATGAAGAATGGATCAGCTGCTGTTTATGTCACAGATTTAACAAAGAAAAGAAGGAAAATATATGGAATAAACGGAGAATGAACATAGCGACAGGAAGGATTGATTTTAAAGAAAAAACACCACCTCTCCATGTACGAAGCCGCCGATGTCAGATTGAAAGATTGGCATTGTTTTTTAATATAAAAACTATGGTACTATCATGTTCCTTTTTCACTAGGTACTTCTGGCTATACATTTTGAAGTGAAGTTTTAATAAAACGTTTAGATAACAGAAACTTACTGAAGCCGAGAAACATTCAATAATGAAACCGTTTTATTTGCACCATGAATCCAGCTGCTATTTCCATAAGCAGTAAAAAATACTTTATACATCACTAAAGCAATTTACTGTATTAAAATAGGATAATAGGTTTATGTACTTTTCTATCTACATAAGGTTCAATTTTAATTTATTTTAGTTAGAAAAATGTATATCTATAAAGAGCATAACATTATTGTCAACAAAATATTAAAATATATTGCATCAGTGTAAAAACATGTTTTATTTTGTACTGGAAGTGCAATCACCATTTGTTCTGCCCATCATTTAGAGTAAAATATATTGAATTTGTTTCTGTTGAACTCCTGTTTCGTAAAGTAATTGATTATATTTAAATTAGGTTTCTACCGGTAACGTTAGCGTTTGAGATAGGATAGATAGTCAGCTGTGACTATATCCAAAAACTGTAACCAAAACAAACAAGGCAATCTAACGTAAAATGTAACATTTGAGCACAGTAAACAGTCTTCTTAAAGACTACATAGACATAGTGAATAGTGTAAACATAGTTAACTAAACTATTTTAAATAACTAATTAGATTATTATTATTAAATAAATTCTGATGTGGCGCAAGCGACAAGTCAAGGCAAAGCGACATTTGGTGTGCGACGACTGCCACAGTTGGGTGGATTTTGCCCTATCCGGCTGTGGGAAGTCATGGGCAGAGACCAAGGAAGAGGGATTCACCTTTCAGTGCGTGGGGTGTTGGCGGGTGGAATGTCTGGAGAAGGAGGTAGCTAGGTTGGTAGATATTGTGACGGGGATGGATATGAGAATCAGCAAGGAGACAGGTGAAATGGAGGGAGACGACAGGGAGAGAGTTGGGAATACTGTGAGACTGAAGGAGCAGAGTAGTGGCAAGAAGACTGAGGAAAGGAGACTGACAGGAGGGAAGGTGATCGCAGGGGAAGAAATTGGAGGATCGACGGCAGGAAACGTGACAGGCGTGAAGGTGACGGGGAGAAAGTGACCGTAGAGAAAGAGGTAGGAGGGAAAAAGAGTCGGGAGAGGAGAGAAGGAAATGCAATGGGAGGAAAGATGACGGAAAGAAAAGAAGTGAGAGTAAATATGACAGAAGAGAAGTTGGGAGGGACGATGGCAGGAGGAAAGTTACAAGAGAAAGAGCGTCAGGAAAGAATGGAACGAAAGAGATTGTGACAGGAGACCAGAAAACTACAACCATACATATGCAAACCGGAGAAGGAGCTACTCTGAGGCAGTGATTGAGGGGGCATTGAGAAAAGAGAGGGTGTTCATGAGCGAGTCTATTCTGAGAAAGACAGATAAGACACTAAGCGAAAGGGAGGACATCGTTGTTTGTTTGCTGGGGACTAGGATAGAACAAGTGACTGAAACGGTAGAGAAGGTATTGGGGCATGGCAATGGAGGGTCTATACTAGTACACGTAGGGACACATAATGCATCCAGGGAGGGAACAGCTGGGATAGTACAGACGTACACACAGTTAGTGAGGCAAGTTAAAGAAGACAAGAGTCGAACAGATTATTCTCTCAGGAATGTTGCCAGTAATGGGAGGAAGGGGGGCCAACATATAAAAACTTCAAGAGGATGGCGATCAACGCACTAGTTGAGCAGATGTGTAAAGAATAGGGGATGGGATTCGTAGGTTTTTTGGGATACTTTGTTGGGGGAAGATATGTACATGAGAGATGGCCTCCATCTAAGTTGAAAATGGTCAGCAATTTTCTGAGAGAACCTGCTGCAATCCGTTGACAGTGGGAGAGGCTGCATCTATTTAAACTAGATTCGCACAGAGAAACCTGAAACTGGAGGCATAGATAAAGACAACAAAAATAAATCAACAAAGAACAGCCTGGAAAACTGTTCTGAATCAGATTATAAATGCGTTTGTTTAAATGCATAGTAAACAACAGAAGTGAACTAAACATTATGGTAGAAGATATTGACCCTCACATAATAGGTATAACCCAATCATGGGCCACCACTGATATATCATATGCCGAATTGGGACTAACAAGTTATGTAATGTTCAGGAAAGATAGAATAGGAAGAAGGGGATGTGGAGTTATTTTATATGTTAAAGAATCCATCCAGGCTTACGAAATAAAATTAGAGAAGCAGATTGCGTAGAAGCTGTTTGGTGTAACATAGTTACAGGAAAGTCAACGTTAACGGTGGGGTTAGTTTATCGAAGTCCAAACATAAGCATAGAAGACAATGGAAAAGTACAAAATGCTATAAGGGAAGTTAGCAAGCGGGACTGTATAATTGTGGGAGATTTTAACCATGGTCATATACAATGGAAATCTCTACAGATTACGGGGACTGAGGACCACAAGTTTTTAGTTTTAGTACAGACAGTTTCCTTTCTCAACATGTGCTGGAGCCAACCAGGGGTGAGAATGTGTCAGACATAATTTTGTCCTCACAGAATGAATTAATGTCAAATTATGTGAGCCATTGGGAAGTAGTGATCACAACCAGATACATGTTATGATAAAAATAAAATCAGAAATAAATAACAAAAAGCAGTTCAGGAGAAAAGTTCACAAAGGAAGATATAAGGAAATGAGAAAATATTTAGCACAGATAGATTGGAACAATACACTTAAGAATAAGACAGCAACAGAATGCTGGAATAAAGAGTGACATTGAGTGCATCGTCGATAAATTTTTCCCCTTAAAAAAAACAGGGAAACGGTCCAGAACGAAATACTTATCGAAAGAAGCCATTAGAAAAATTAAGTACAAACAAATGATGTGGAAGTCACATAGACGTACTGGTAATGACGAAGACTACAACATTTATAAAGAAGCACTAAACCAAGCTACAACTAAGACCTGGATGAGTACTTTAGTTCGGTGTTTACCAGGGAAGATATTAGTTCACTGCCAGTACCAGAACCTAAGTTCAAGGCGACAAAATCAGACTATTTAGGACAGTTAATTGTAACCCCGGAAATGGTAGCTAAGAAAATAAGGGCTAAGAAGGATAATAAATCACCTGAAGTGGATGGGATTCCGCCCAAACTACTATTGGAAATTGTAGAACAAATTAGCGTACCGCTTGCAACAGTTTTCAATTTGTCATTAGAAGAGAGAGTAGTTACTTTAGAATGGAAAGAAGCAAGCATTATACCGTTATTTTAAAAAGGTTCCAGAAACAAGTCAGAGAACTAGACCAGTGAGTTTAAATTATTAGAAAGACTAATTAAAGAGCACATGGTGGATTTTCTTGCTAAACGTAACTTGTTAAACCCATCGCAACATGGGTTTCTAACAGCTGTATGCTGTATTGCAGTTCGTGGGGATTTCGCTGCGTTAGCAGTTTAGTACATTCACTAGTAATAGAAGTAGCACTCATGCTCGGAAGCCATTATATTTGGAGAAGAACATTTGCGCGAAAGAACGCAGATGAGAATGCTGAGATGGATGGCTGGGATGTCCTTGTAGAAAGAAAACATAATGCAGATATAAGGAAGGCGATAGAAGTTGTGGAGGAGGATGCAATGGACAGGACGGCGTGGTGAGGAGAGACATGGAGATGACAGAGGTTGTGGATGAGGACTCATTGGAGAAGGCGTCGTGGTGAGGAGAGCCATGGAGGTGACAGAGGTTGTGGAGGAGGACGCAATGGACAAGGCGTCGTGTTGAGGATAAACATGTAGGTGGCAGAGGTTGTAGATGAATAGGGTGTCATGGCAGATGAGGATCCGAGCCGCCACTCCCAACAGGGAACATAAATTGGAATGGAGACGATGTATATAACTATAACATCGTCTCTCATGTGTCCATTACCTTGTTTTGTCAGACGTATATTATCGTAGTGACTACAATCTCTAATTGCGTGATGTAACGTCATAGTCAAAACGACAGCTCATTAATTCTTGTATTACAGCAATCGCGACGTAATTTCCGTAAATTGCGGCTAGTTATAATATAGGTTTCATGTTATGATACGCTGTTTACGTAAAGCCATAGCAGCTTCATGGTGGTACGTATTAGGGGTTTAGAGGTTGTCACATGAGTTCACAAGTCACACAAAACGGATATCATTACGTATGATTGGTGGTGGCTTCGTCTTTGGCATGTATTGTGGGGAAAGGCAATTGATACAGTGGCGCCACCTGTTACGTGGAACATACATTCATTCACACTGTCAGATGCTATGAGGGATAACAGAACCAGGCACTCTGGGGGTTATGCGTTGGCAACTGTCACATCAGTTATATCCGGCGGCTGTTGCCTTTTTTTTGTTATGCCTTTTCGGATCGTGGTTGTGTTGTTGTTGTTGTCGATGATGATGATGATGATCATTATCATCATGATTATGAAGATGATGCTGTGGTTGTTGGTGCTGATGTTGCAGTTGTTGTTTTTGTTGTTGGTGCTGCATAAACAAATTATTCTGTTGATGCATCTTCTGCTGCCGTTGCTATTACTGCTGCTGCTACGGCGGCTGTTATTATCAATTTCTCGTAATAAGCTTCCTACTGACTAGTTATTATGTAACGCGATCAATCGGCGACAGTGTCGTCCTTTTTATTGTTAGACCAATGTTACGGGATCTGTCTGTCCCTCTTGTTACGTCGGTCTCCTGTGAACAGCCTAGATTAGTTAGTCGAACTGTAGGTTGTTGATTCGGCCGGCAGGAGCGAGGTAGTGTGACGTTTTGTATGTTTGTCTAACATAGAGTTTACCATCGTCTATAAACACGACGTCTTGTCTATTCATATGGCAATTTACTGCTAGAACTACTTCATAATTCTGAAATTTTTATATTTTTATATATATAAACTATATTTTAAAAACATTGTGGACTATGTGTTGAATAATGTGTTGTATGTCCTATGTTATGAAATACAGGACAGGTTAATTCAATGGCACCATTTCACTGAAGTATTCACAAATATATGATGTGTGTACAACACGTAACGTATACTGGAAGCTTGTTTGAGGTCTTCCACTGGTTCATTATTTAGCTTCACTCGGGTGTCCTCGTGGGGGCTCGTAGCCAAGTCCATTTAGAATATTGTATGTTGACGGTACATTTACTACAGGAAGTCTAATCGAATCGAACAGGCATCACGTGTATGATGATATGATATTACCGAATATTTCTTGAATTTAGGAATACCTTTACTGAACGAATGTATTACTATGTTTGTTTAAGTAAGTCTGAATGCAATAATTGCACAGTAATTGACACATTTTACAAAGTGGTTTTCGATCGCATACATATAAAGTTTACATAGCAATACAAGGTTACAAAAATAGAAGGATAGAAAAATGGCTGATTGACAGAAGACAACGGGTAGTAGTTGATGGGGAGGCTTCAAACTGGAAATCAGTATTGAGTGGGGTACCACGGGGATTAGTACTAGAACCTATATTATTCTTAATATATATCAACGATTTGGACAATGATATAACAAGCAAGGTCTTGAAATTTGTGGATGGCACAAAAGTGTTTACAAGGATTAAAAGTGATGGAGATAGAAACAATATACAAGATGATCTTGACAGGTTGATCAAATGGTCAGAAAAGTGGCAAATGCTGTTCAATTTTGGGAAATGTTAAAATTACTACTGTAAAAGAAATGAACTTAGGGTTAACCATTAGTGCTGATATTATAGTTTGAGAGCAGTGCGGAATTGCAGCTTCAAAGGGAAATTAAATCCTTGGATTAATTAGGCGAAATATAGCGTATAAGGAAAAAGAACTAATACTACCGCTGTACAAAACAATAATTAGGCCTCATTTATAATATTGTATACAAGCGTGGAGGCCACATCTCAAGAAGGACAAAGATATGTTAGAAAAAGTACAGATGAGAGCAACTAAAATGATACCAAAACTGAGGGATCGTAGTTATGAAATACACCTAAAAGAATGTGGTTTTTAACAACATTAGTGACCAAGAGATTGAGAGGAGATCAGATAGAAGTGTTTAAAATATTGAATGGTTATGAAAATATTGATAGAAATATTTTGTTCTCAGTTAAAAACGATAAGATAGAATGACTAGAGGACATGAAGTTACATTAGCAAAGGAGCAGTGTAGATTAGATATAAGAAAGTTCTCATTCTCACAAAGGACTATAAATGATTGGAACAGTTTATTTGCCGATTGTGTGGGCGCTAGTAGCGTGAATATGTTTTAAAATAAAATCGACTCATACCTCAGAAGGGCGGGATGGACGTAGATAAAAGGGTTGGACTTTTGATAAACCAAAGGGCTTCCTTATCCACTTGCCATCTAGAGTTAATTCTCTGGGTGGCAATCTAGTTAAATCTTGTTAAATCTATAAACACAGCATAATTGGGTGTAATTACATTGTCAAGGAACATACGTCTTTGTATTTGCTGTACATAAGCCGTAATCAGTCTTATCTACGTATGGTATTGTTGTAACCCATTTTTAAAAACGAACTCTTGCTGAATTTACACGAATAATTGTACAAGAACACTAACACGCGCACACACACACGCGCAAACGTACACACACCAATACATACAAATGCACATAAACACACATACACGCACGCACGCACGCACGCACGCACAATACACCCAAACTCACACATACGAACAATAAAACAATAAACACACACACTCTCTCTCCTCTCTCTCTCTCTCTCTCTCTCTCTCTCTCTCTCTCTCTTCTCTCTCTCTCTCTCTCTCTCTCTCTTCTCTCTCTCTCTCTCTCTCTCTCTCTCTCTCTCTCTCTCTCTCTCTCTCTCTCTCTCTCTCTCTCTCTCTCTCTCTCTCTCTCTCTCTCTCTCTCTCTCTCTCTCTCTCTCTCTCTCTCTCTCTCTCTCTCTCTCTCTCTCTTCTCTCTCTCTCTCTCTCTCTCTCTGTCTCTCTCTCTCTCTCTCTCTCTCTCTCTCTTCTTCTCTCTCTCTCTCTTCTCATCTCTCTCTCTCTCTCTCTCTCTCTCTCTCTCTCTCTCTCTCTCTGCCTCCTTTCTCTCTCTCTCTCTCTCTCTCTCTCTCTCTCTCTCTCTCTCTCTCTCTCTCTCTTACACACGCTCATACACACACACGCACATACACACACCCACACCCACACATCCACACACGCATCCACGCGCACACGCGCACACGCGCACACGCGCACACGCGCTCACGCGCACACGCGCACACGCGCACACACGTGGATGACTTTCTTCGATTTGAAATTGATTGACTACCGAAACAATAATACATAATGTACATATAATTTTGTATAACATCCTTCCAAGAGAAGTCGAGATGGTGTTCGATTGAACAGGTCTGCTAGGCAGAAAACTGTAAAACGCCTTGAGTAGTCCTGCAGACTGGATACTGCACTATATAAGAACTTACCTTTTTCATATAATTTTTATTAAAGAAAAAATTCAACATGTGGTTATAACTTTATCACATGTGACCCCTGTTTCATACTCCTACAGTAAAAGACCATCACGCCAAAACAAAGAATGCCCATTCTGTACATTATAATCCCTAACGTAACAAACCGATTTTTTTTCAAATACAAAACCCAATAAACCTCCTAACAATTCCAAGACCACCCGAAACGAAAAAGAATATTCCAAGGGTGACACCTACGATATCTACTGACCATACAGCTAGTGCAATTCGGACAATCGCAACTAAACATTTTATTTCACTCATGAATGCCCGAAGGCTTTATTTATTGTTGCTGCAATCGGATCCGAGTCGCTCCGGTCGTTAGAAGCCAAGTGATTTGTCACACGTCAACTCCGAGCAACGCAACCGCTTGTTCCATCTGATGTTTATTGGATAATACTGCGCTCGAAATTAACTGTTTTCTTCAGAGGGATTGTTGATCACGTCGGCTGATGACCGTGCGTTCGAAGAGATCACTGCCCCCCGCCTCCTCCCCCCGGGAAGTCACGCAGAGGGTGACCGAACGGTTCTAAAACGCCGGACAATACGTAATAAAAACAATAATATTGTTGCCTGATTTCGCAATGTGCCATGCGACATTCAATCAGTATTTATGACCATTCTCTGTTTTATTATGGTTTCCACAGGCTGTTCCATGTGGATTTTCAAATAAGGGAAGACGTATGTTGGCTTAAGAGAAATAATTATTAGCCACGGGAGGGCCAGGTGTTTGGAAAACATGCTTGTGTGTTTGTTGTTTAGATCTATTTAACGCTACTGTTCTTGTTGATTGCCTGGAGAAGTCGTGTTGATTAAGCCACCATTTCTGTTCCGATTTAGAAAGCTGCACAACGTTCACAGTCGATATCTGAACACGCTTCGCGGCATTGAACGAAGAATCGACAAATCCACCAAGGGGTACACGTACTTACGGAGAGCGCCGAGATCACAAGAGGAGTTTCCGAGAGTCGACGGACATCAACGACTGCCGACGGATTCTGTACATCGTATTGTGTTGTTCCCGCCGTAAGTAGATGTCAGTCTTCTGTGTTATTGCTGTCTCGTAAATTATAACAATGACAAACTGAACTTACTCAAAACGAACGAAACCATCATGGTGGACGCACCTTCGCAGTTAATTATGTGGCTCAACAATACGATCAACGACACAGGCGCGACCTCTGGCGAATGCGTCGGCAACGTGACCGATGCCGACACTCCGCTCGACCCTGAAAAGGCGCAACTGACCAACTTCCGGTTCGTCTGCGAGGTGGTCATCTCGATCCCGATCATCGTGTTAGGAATTGTTGCCAACGTCGTGTCGTTTGTCGTTCTGTGCCACCAGAAGCGCCGCCTCACGACGACGGTGTTGCTTCAGGGCCTGGCCGTGGCCGACACGCTCATCCTTCTATGTGCCCTCATGCGCTGCCTCAATACCGTACATACTGTACTCCACATCCTCGGTCGCTACCAGTACGTCTACCCGCACATCTTCGTATACCTATTTCCGGTCATCTACTTCCTGCGACTCGCCGACACGTGGCTCACAACGATGCTCACAGTCGATCGTTACATCGCCGTGTGTCACCCACTGCGCGCGCAGCGGATCTGCACGCTCGGGCGCACCTACAAGAACATGGCGGTCGTCGTCGTCCTGGCGCTCGTCTTCTCCATCCCCCGTTTCTTCGAGTACCGTCTCGCTGACAAACCCGAAGGCTTCGACAAGACAGACCTGTTTAAGGATCAGGTATACATGATTGTCTATCGCGTGTTCCTCTTCTCCGTCTTCATGTACCTCGTGCCCGTCGCAACGCTCGTCTATCTCAACACGCGTCTGCTGTGGGAGCTGCGCATGTCCGATCGGTTCCGCGCCCTGCTGCGCCAAGCCAATGGCGCCACCGGACGGCACAATAACCAACCAACGCCGGCGTCACGAAAGAGCTTGACGGTGATCGTCGTCCACGATCGTGTTCTTCGCGTGCAACGTGTCGGTTCTGATTTCGCACCTTCTCTGGTCGCTGCATATATGCTTCCAGTCGCTCCCACACCTGGAAACGGCGCGACGCTACATGTCTAATATCAGTAACGTAATGGTCGCTGTCAATTCGGCCATCAATTTCTTCATCTACTGCCTTTGTAGTCGCAACTTCCGGGCCGAGCTGCGTCGCCTATTCGTCCGACGAAGCATGCGCTGACAGACGACGGCGGTGTTGACCGGAAGGAATCTAGTGGGGACCTTCGTATCCTAGATGTCGATATGCCGGAAGTGCGGCAATCGCAACTCGTGCGCATCGATACAGGAAGCTGTCTGTCGGAGGTGCACCTACAAAGCGAAAGGAGGCACTGCTAGTAAGGCGGATATGATGTGATATTATGAGATTATACACGTTACTTTCTGTAGCTGGATACAATAATGTTTGCTATGTATGTTCATTGGTGTATTATCTCCCGTTGGTTGCATTCGATCGATATAATTATTATGAACACGAGCCCAAGCTCGGGGAAACCTTGTCGACTTGTAGGCCCATTCGATTCATGTGGAACCGTAAGATAACTGCTTATTCTTCTATGAAGACTAGTGTTTGTATTACGTCGGAATAGTGCACAATAACTCATTCTGACGCTCGTTTCGACCCAAAATCTATCCTTGTAAACATGCTCTGAATGCATAGAAAGGGTCGGCCTGATGCGAGTGTGTGTCATAAGTGACGTCACGATACCACGTGATCGCCTAGTTCATTAACATTTAATTTTCCGCGGGAATCGCTTCACAGACGGGTTTAAAATCGAATTGATGCTACAAATGTAATTTTATATATTTGTTTAATGTTGTCAAATACAATGTTAAACATTGTGTACACATGGAAAAAGGATTTTAGATAATGCCTTATTATTATTTCCTTTAAGTTAGGTTAATTATAACAAACATTGCTTTACAGTCGTCTTTAAATACTTGGCAATTGATCTCGATTGAATTGAGATTATTGATCTTGTTGTGATTTAATGTGTGTGTGTGTGCGTGGCGTGCGTGCTTGGTTGCGTGCGTATGTATGTATGTATGTATGTACATAGGTACGTATATATATATATATATTTGTGTGTGTGTGTGTGTGTGTGTGTGTGTGTGTGTGTGTGTGTGTGTGTGTGTGTGTGTGTGTGTGTGTGTGTGTGTGTGTGTGTGTGTGTGTGTGTGTGTGTGTGTGTGTGTGTGTGTGTGTGTGTGTGTGTGTGTGTGTGTGTGTGTGTGTGTGTGTGTGTGTGTGTGTGTGTGTGTGTGTGTGTGTGTGTGTGTGTGTGTGTGTGTGTGTGTGTGTGTTGTGTGTGTGTGTGTGTGTGTGTGTGTGTGTGTGTGTGTGTGTGTGTGTGTGTGTGTGTGTGTGTGTGTGTAATTATAATGTAAGTAAAAAAATAAAAAAGCATAAAATTAATACACTATATATATATTTTAATTACTAGCTGATTTTGTAAATGTAATTTATATATGCTGGTATGAAGAACGTTAAAGTACCTGTATGAATATCTAAATTGGATTTCATTGGTCAAATTACCCCACGATAACAGGTATTGCTTACGGACAACGTTATTGGCTAAACGCCCGCGAATGAATGAATGAATGTGTCAGTTACTAAATGGATGGCACAACGATTTTCATTGATGAATTTGTCTATGAGTAATTTTCATAAAAAGTCACGTTGTTAATTTTCTTGTATACAGTGTACTTTGAGACTGGAAAATCCACAGAATTGCGACATCTTTGGAAACCCCCAACAAGCGCCATGTCAGTTAACCAATTAAATTGTTGTACATTCCCTATAGATAAACGATAGTTTCGAGGCACACGGGAAATTGTTCTATCGGAAACAATATGTGCAACATGGTCGTTTGTATGCGTTTACTAATTGGCGTTGTATATGCGGATCCCGGATCCGAGTATATACCTTCTTTCCCTTTTTCGTTTTCAAATTTGAAACGAAATATAAAAGGACGGCACATACTGTGGCGTAACATCGAAATCAATGTTGTGAACTCTCAATAACGTGCATCAGTATAGTAATAAATTATAGCATCTTTGTGATTCCAAGCAACAGGATACTCAAGGCAACAATATGTGTATGGCAATACGTGTACAAGAAAACCTGTATAGACAGCTTGACACAGACAACGAAACACATTCATGATTGTGTCTGCAATGGATATATATTTGTTTTACAGAGGACCAAACTGCACTGCTGTTTATATTGTTATAATACAAAGGCATTAACTTGACAGTTCGTCGTACGAAATGTCATAATTAAATGAAAATGTTCACATGTAAAAATATTGATGTCTTCGACTATGTAGTCTTAATAACGTAACAATAGCAGGACCTAATAACAATGAAGCCGTCGTTAAATTGTGCCATGTGGAATTCCGTACTCGAGATTCCTACAGTCCAACATATATATAGAGCTGTCATACGAAAGGCTTTTTTGTCCAGCTATGGATTAAAGATACAAAATATGGTCGATATATAATAGCATATAATATAATGTAATATGTGTTTTTGTCAATAGGTTGACAGCCCAAACGATGAACTATATTTTAAATGGTGATTGGTTGAATCGATTCCATGTTCACTTATTGTACGTGGAACAGTCTAAAGGAGTGATAAAGAGAACGGGATAACTCGTACAAATATTGTGTTCCTATTTATGCTATTTTTCTTCATGCTTGTTTCGTTGATATTTTAAGTTTCGCAGTGATTGCAGTAGGCCTACATTGCTTCGAGGGCTCTCTCTATCTACCTCCCCTTCCCTTCCCTCTCCTTCCTCCCACCTCTCTCTCTCTCTCTCTCTCTCTCTCTCTCTCTCTCCTCCCTCCCCTCTCTCTCTCCCTCCATTCCTTGCTCTCTGCCTCCCTCCCTCCTTCCC
>OZ023218.1:11131329-11281074 GCA_963995525.1 Escarpia spicata
GATATTTAAACACATGTTCTTCCTCAATAAAAAAGCAATCTAAACATTAACAATCATATATCTTTTTAATTCATTCATTATAATATTATAACTATGCCACACGTCTGGTTGATATGGCATACTACCGAGAACGTTAACAACGAGCGGGTCATTTTGATATTTCAAAGCGTAAATACCAAAGCGCTTTATTACTAATTGTTTCTGGATACCGTAAACTTTTTCTTAGAGTTCTCCTTAGACCCTTGTGAACTTGTGATGTTTTGCTGCATGTAATTTATAATACGCCAATTCGCTGATTCATTTGATAATATAATGTTGAGCCTTTTCTGGACTACAATTTTATTGTTCACACGATGAAAGCTGCTTTTGTTTCCGTATGCCATCTCTTACATGTGTCTATGTTCATCCGTTTTCTTCACTTTGTTTCCTACATATATGTGAAAACATTTAACCTTGTAATGTAATTGGATAATTGTTGTTGTTGTTACTGTTGATTATCGTAACCTTCCTGTTGTCTTTGTTAACTTGTGATCATAGCGTCGTTACAGTAGCAGTGGCGGATCCAGCAGATTTTGTAGGAGTGGTCCACTGCATGGTCATCACCGTCGACGCCCCATTCCACCTATCCTACTCGTATACAAAACATAGATATAGCCTACGCAGAATGTGGATAGATGTGTGTAGGTCTATGATGAAAGCTAAATTGTGATGAACGGTTGATGTATAATAAAAGCATTATAACATACTCCATGTCAGGTTTTGCGTCTTTAATTATGACATACAACTGATAGTAGTCTATGCTACGTAAAATATTAAGTAGCTGTTTCATTCCGATCTAGCTTCACTTTGCTACTAGGCGTGTAAGTAACGTTGTACAGTAACACTACACTGTGATCTGATACAACTAATCAATCACTTGGTGGCTTATTAATCTGCATTAATCTGCCAAAATATTTCAAAGTTCCATTCGCCGTGGTTTGCTTTTGAGCAAACGGGTCAATTATGGCGTCTTCGTCTATTTTACTTCCGTAGTGTATGTGAAGCAAGGCCAAGCCATTCATGCGGTCCTCAAGCATCATGCTCCGCAAATACGTTTTCAGTCTCTCCAAGACGCTGATGCTGCGTTCACATTCACAGCTGGTCACGTCAAGGGTGCACAACATCTTCAATGCAGTATGCACATTGGGGAAGAAAACTTTGTTAGCAGCTTTCAGCGCAGATGCTGCAATGTTGGGCAGCTCCGTGACATCATCATGCCGCCATCGACTTTGCCAGCAGTGTAACTCGGAATCCATGTAGCATGGACTTCTTCGGCCGTGTGTCGGATCAGTGATGATATTAAGTAGACTGTGCGAGTGAAGGCATGCTGCTCTTCTCCAAATCTACTGTGCAACGCCATTAGCAACTGGTCAAGCATAAGTATTGTTATATTGCGCTCCATGTCCTCGGCTAGGGCATTATCATGATTTCATTGGCGTCGACATGTGCGTGGTTGTGAAGGTTTCACTACTACTCTTTCTCCCATCTTAGTCATCCTGGAGTACAACCCGTCTTGGAAACTTTCCACATTGTCCCTAATGTCCTGCAGTGCACCAATCACATTCTTAATCTAGTCAGTTGCTTTGACAATGTCGATTGTTTTTTATTGCAATCTGACACTGATTGGTTGTACATATGCCATGATATATTGTGCTGTAATCAATGCAGCAATGAAGGGAAATTGTATAGTGGAAAGATGAAGCGTCGTGGCATCATTCGCGCTCTGTGCATTCCACTCCTCCCTGCTGTGACTTGTTTCCTCCAGGGAGTTAACAATGGACTCGCGTAAACCGATGAAGATATGGAACGTATCATGACGTGCAACCCACCGGGTACGACAGAGTTCCTTTAGTTTCACCTTATCTGCCTCAACCACCTGGATTTCCTTATTCCATTTCTCCAGATTGCATTGTCTCTTCGGCACAAAAATGTAGAATCTGATCAGCTTGTCTGCAGTGTCCGTCATGTTCCTAACGGCGGTAATACTCATTGCTTTAACTTTAGCAAGGTTCAGTTTGTGGCTATGACAATGGGTGATATGGCTTTTGGACTCTTCTCCCGTATTCTTGCTGCTGTTCTCCTTTGCGAGCCGGCCATATTTCCCGCGCCATCATATGATTGTCCCCTGCATTGGCCCAGCGGTATATTCCAGTCATTATCGATTTTGTTGATAATCATTTCAGCTAAGGCTTCCCCCGTTGTAGACGGACAGGCCACAAACTCTACAAACTCTTCCCTCATCTTATCACTTGCGATGCCAATGATGAGATATGCTGATATAGAGTAAAATCCTGCCTGACGCACTTCGTTAGTCCATCGTCGACGGATACACGCTAGTGGAGATCCACATGTTCGGATTCAACGGATCTCTCGTATCACCATTAAGCAAACAGCTTGTTGGATTACTGGATTACGACGCTGGCTAATTCCGGGTAGAGAGACAGACTGGTGGTTTGGTCGGCATCACGTGTCACGCGGTAGAAAATTAATTTCCACAACCGCTGTTCTAGAATGCATTGCTTTGAGCTGCGTCTCCTAACATGTTTAGGGTATGACACCTCTGATTCCAATCCAAGTCCGATCTGAACAAAAATCAGGTTGTAATCCATCTTTTAAATTATATATTATTCTCCTTCTGGCAGGTGATGTGTCAATTAATCCTGGTCCAAAAACGTGTCATACTATACGCTGTGCGACTACCAATCTTGGATCTGTTCGTCACAAATCTGCTGCCCTTTCTGATTTAATAGCACCAAAACATATTGATAGTTTAGCAACGACTGAGACATGGTTGACAAAAAATGATACTGCCTCCTGTCTTGCTGACATCACTCCTCTTGCCTTTTCTTTACACCATCATCCACGCTAGTCAGGTAGGGGTGGTAATGTCGTTCTCCTCTCCTCCTCCTCTCTAAATTGTTTGATGAATTTCAAGATTTTCTTGAAACAACATTACAATTACATGAAGAATTATATATTCTAGGTGATTTCAATATTCATGTTGATGTACCTATCCTTAATACTAGGTTATTCATGGATGCACTTCAAACATTTCACTTACAACAGTACGTCACATTCCCTACTCATATCCATGGGCATTGGCTCGACTAGTTTATCACTAGGTCAAACTGCAATAACATCAAGGCGGTATCTGTTACTGATGGATTATGAGATAATCATACTGTAATCATTTTATCGGTGTCTAAGAGTCGATTCAAGACCAGCACAACAATTTATTACTTTCCGACCGATACATGACAGTAATATAGACATTCTTCGTGAGGACCTTGCAAATTAAAATCTCTTAATTCATCCAAAAACCTCACTGTGTGAGCTAGTAAACCAGTACTACATTACACTAAATAATCTTATAGATAAACATGCCCCCAAACAAACAAAAAAAGTAAAAGTTCGTCCGCCGTCACCATGAATGTCACTAGACAGTACAAGCAAAACGTCGCCGTCGATATCTTGAAAGAATTTGGCGACGTGCCCGTTCATCCCTTGATCGGATCTGCTATATTAAGCAGTTACATATGTGCAACCACATGATGTAAAAAGCAAAATCAGACTATTTTACGAATTTAATATGAAAAATTCTGAAAAACCTTGTCAAATGTGGAAAACCATCAATAATGTCTTCCATCGGGAGAAACCAAAATTATTGCCTGATACCTCTTCATTGGATACATTATGCAGCATGTTTTCAAAATATTTCACGGACAAGATTGCTTACATTCGATCACGTATTGGTTACAAGTTAACTGAAAAGCCGATTGTCGATAATACACTGCAATGTTTTACACTTGCAACTACAAGTGAAGTTCGCACATTCATACAAAAGTGTTCTAACAAATCGTGTGGTCTTGACCCTTTTCCAACATTTCTACTGAAGAGTTGCATTGATCAACTGGTTTATCCTATTACGAATATTATAAATATGTCAATGCAGGATGGTGTTGTTCCACACGAATTCAAGCAAGCTCTTATCAATCCTCTTATTAAAAAACAAAGTCTGTTCAAAAATGACTAACAATTACCGTCTTATCTCAAATCTAAATTTTCTGTCGAAAGTATTGGATAAGGTTGTTGCAAATCGACTCCATGAACACATTTACTCTCAGCATTTATCAAATGATCTACAATCTGCATATATGCGATTTCATTCAACTGAGACGGCTCTTATTAAAATTCACAATGACATTGTATGCAATGTGGATAATAGCAAATTGACTGCTCTCACCTTACTAGATCTATCAGCTGCTTTTGATACAATAGATCACGATATACTTTTACATCGCATTAATATTAACATCAATTAAGAAATTTTGGTATATCTGGCATGGCTCTTCAGTGGTTTAGTTCATATTTTCAGACCGATACCAAAGCATTAACATATCTAGCTCACTGTCTTGTCCAGAACATCTTCCATTTGGTGTCCCACAAGGTTCTGTCCTTGGCCCTGTTCTGTTTAGCTTATACACTACATCGCTTAGTCGAGTCATAACTAATCATAATATAAATCATCATTTTTATGCTGACGACGCACAGGTGTATATATCACTTTCACCAACTGACACACATACATCTCTATCAACTTTAAATGAATGTCTCAATGACACCTTGCTTTGGATGAAAGCAAGTAAATTGAAACTAAATCCAAATAAAACTGATCTAATTAGTATTGGCACAAAACAACAACGAAACAAGGTTGTTAACTACGTTCCAGTTAAATTGCTTGGTAATGATATATCACCATCAGATACCGTTCGCAATCTAGGTATTATCTTTGACAGTGATTTCACTTTGAAGCAGAACATTTCTCAAGTATGTATATCCTGTTTCTACAATATACGTGATTGTCGCCGAATTCGGCATCATTTGTCTTTATCTACTGCTAAAACAATATCAGTATCTCTAATTAGCAGACGCCTTGACTGCTGCAACTCACTCCTAAACGATATTGCTAAAAAGGACTTAGCTAAACTCCAACGTGTACAGAATTGTTTAGAACGTGTAGTTCTAAAACACCTCGTTTCTCACCATCCCTGCCCCTATTTAGACAGTTGCATTGGCTTCCAGTTACATATCGAATACAATTCCAATTAGCCACTATCACATATTTTCTGTACCCTTTCTACGCAACACCCATCCTATTCGTTAGTCTCCTTCGTTTTTCTGATATCCCCAGAAATCCCTAGATCATCTGTTTCACAACGACTTTTTGTTCCGAAAACCAAGCTTAATATCGGCAAACGTGTTTTTCTGTAGCTGCACCCACAATCTGGAATCAACTCCCTATCGCCTTAAAATCATCTGAGACTATAAATACCTTCCATACAAACTAAAGACTTATTTATTTGAAATTGCATTCCCACCCTAACCTTTGGCGGTCCCTTGCTCTAATGACGATTCTTGCTTGTCCCTGTTAACGATTTTGCCCAATGATTTTTGTATGTTGCGCCTGTGAGCTCAGATTTCTGGGGATTTAGGCACTATAGAAATTTATCATTATTATTATTATCTACTGTCAGCATCTCCCAAAACGCCCTACGCATAGGCCCTGTAAATATATAATTGACCTATCCAATACGTCGTAGTTTGTCGACGTCACAATCAAAATTGTTATGCACGAGACCTCCATTAAGCTTTGTCTTTGCCAACAATGTTAATAACGGTTATAATACATAATACATAATAATATATATATATATATTATATATGTATATAACTTACGTATGATATAATGTGTTTACGGAATCAAAACGTGTGATGCTAATTACTATGACCATGCATAAGCTAATACCGTACATAATTATGTGACAATTTATTGTCTCCGTATTTACAATGAATAAATAATGTATACCAAACTCATTCAATATTTTATTGTTGAGGTTTATACACCTGGTTTCTATGTGGAACGATAATGCCGCGTATGTGGCCATACCTGACAAAACACCAGACGTGGCAATACATAGATATCTTTCAGGACCTGGTACGCTCGTACAACGACAGCCCCTACCGCAGCATTGGTATGCCTCCATCGCAGGTGAACGCGTCGAATCAGGAAGAGGTGTGGCAGCACTTGTCCGGTGGACAGCACGGCAAGGGCGTGCCCAAGTTCCACATGGAAGATTGTGTGCGTATCAGCAAGGTCAAGACACGGTTCGAAAAATGATACATGGCGAATTGGACCGAGGAAATCTTCACGATACGCGAGGTGCATCCATCCGATCTGCCCATTTATCAATTGCCGGACGATCTCAGCGAGATACTGGACGGAACCTTCTACGAACCGGAATTGCAGAAGGTGAAGGTACCGGCCGATAAACTGTACCGCGTGGAAACGATAGTGGAGCGACGGAAGGTAGGCAGACAAAGGGAGGTGTTGGTGAAATGGTTCGGATACCTTTCCAAATTCAACAGCTGGATCGATGCCAAGGCCTTCGTCGGCTGTAAAGACTAGCCACGCGTCCGACGACCTTTCATTCGATCACCCATGACGGACAATACGACAACAGAGCTCTGCGTTGTCGATTGCGACGCCGACTCTATCGACGCAGCGAGTCTCGACAACAACAAACCTCTTTAGCACATGTTCAGTACGGCGTGTCCCAAAGAGGAGGTCGTGGTGTTGTGTTTCTTGCATGATACCACCCACGAACACGCATGCATCCACTAAGAGGTGTGCAAGTAATTATGTATTTATACGCGTGTATCGTCAGTCAATAAAATAGGTGTGCACTATGCTAGCGTGTTTTGTTTTTTCATACGCGCAGGCATGCGATGACACACAAATATAAATGACCCTACACACGCACACGCACGGAAAAACGCACAAAGGTAGACGACCCTTACATATATACGCACACAAACACGTTGATATATCCGTTAGGAGGTGCTCGATCATTATCCGCCCGCCAGCCCGCCCGTATCCACCCAAAAACCCGCTCGTACTGTCAGGGAGCGCTACTCCTCCACGTTAGGAGGCTCCATTAAGTGGACCCTTGATGCGCCATACCCATCCACTACCCACACGTCCCGCCAGGAGGCGCTACCTACTTCCGGTCATGTGACTACAAGGATGGCTACACCAGAAGCTGCAGTCAGACGCTAATTCTCCATATAACTACTCTTGTTTTTTGTTTCACTGCACGCCAACAAACGTCTCCAGTTTTTGATTTTGTGGCATAGATTTATTGTCTTGAATGTTTCACCTTCCTTTGACGCTCAGTAGATTTGATCGACTGGTCCCTGTACACATCGAATATCTCATCAATGCGGTCACGTCGTTGACCAGCGTGCAGCAATGTTTCAAAGATGAGGTCGGATAACTCTTCAAAAGTGCGATTTTCTCCGTAAACCATCTGTATGAGAGCCTTGCGTCGATCAGTGTAGCATGTGGCTTAGAAATATCATTTGCTGGGTCCACTATACTTTCCAGGTGCTGCGCAAGACCAGCTTTGTTGGTTTTCTTCATAGTACCGTCAACGTTAGCCAGTGTCCATGGCAAAGGCCCAAGAGTGTGGGGAAAACAGCATACATGTCAAGCTTCCTGTTTTTTGCGATCAGTACCATGATGCCGAACAACCTCCTGTCAGCCTTCAAGATGATTTCTTTGTTTGAGCTCATCACACATTTCTTCTTGCCTTCACCAAACGTTTTCAAGTTAATGTTCTTGATAGGGTCGTTGAAACCTTTGCCTTCCAGGAGATGCTGTTCCTGATACATCTGGTACGCTTGTTCCCTTTTTTTGCAACGCATGTACGAGGTTACCAGCGACGTCGGGTGTGGCAGCTACACCTGTCGAAATACCGACGAGAGAGGAGTGGTCCTGCGCAGTACACAGGTAGGCACCTTGTGTAGTTCACCTTGCCCAAAGCAAAGCTCCAGGGAATCACTCCTCGGGTGCATGCCAAGTGAAGATTCCAGTTGTCCTCCCACGCAACAACCCAAGCAGAATGTCCACCATGTCGATGTACGTCATCCAGAACCATGCCAGCTGACCACGATGATGACGTAGAAGATCCAGATAAGTCACGAACAAGGATCTTTGTGCATGAAACATCATTCACAGCAGCAACAACAGTTTCGTGGCAGGTGTTCGCATGCATACTCTGCAGTATATGGGTGATGCTGGTTAGCTTGAAAGAATCCTGAGTATGATCCGACTCCATCCATTCCTGGAATCCTTTCCATGCAAACCGCAACAAAACGTATCCACAAACACAAGCTTGTGGAGACGAACAGCGCGGTTGTATTGCTTGCCTTGCAAGACCTTGTTGATGGAACCCTCGGCAATAGCACCAGATTCTATTGCCATATCACGAAGTCCCGCATCTCCGAACAGTTTCCCAATGCTGGACATGAATTTGCATATGGTGTGGAAATTGCCCATCATGAGAACAATGTTCCCGTACTGGCTGGGACGCTTCCACGCTGTTTCAGTAGCCTTTGTGAACAGAGCTTGATCAAGCACAACTGCAACGTTTTCAAGCAGAAGGGATGGCATTTTGCTCAAGGCATTGCGTAGAATGTATTGGACAGTGGACATTTCTGTTGCATTGTGCATTGATAGTGGGCAAGTAGCCCACAACATCCTCCTCCATCTCAACATGATCCCTTGTGATGACGTTGAATGCCGTCCAAGAGCTGATTTTCTGATCAGTTGGTTCCAGCAAATGAATCAACATCCACAAGTGGTTGTTCCGCTATGCGTGCTGTTGATGCTGCTTCTGCAAGATTTCCAAATAAACCAGCTGGTTTGACTCTAGGTGGGCCTGCTCTTTTCTCCAACGCTGTACACTGGAAGCGATGTCTCGGATGACTGGACTGGTCGCTTCTTGTTTGTTTTACACATGTTCTGAGGTGACATGCACGTTAAGGACTTTGGTTGGACAATGATGCCATTAACTCGATGTGATGTTCCTCCTCCAGTCACCGATTCCTCTTGCCTTGGGACAGAATGATGTACACAGGAAGGAAGTGGCCCATCATCGCTGTCAACACTTGCATCAGATACACGCGACGATTTTCATTTCACCAAACTCGGACTCTGATTCCCGCCGAAGATTTTTTTTGTAGAGCTGCTGACATCGCTTGTTCCTGCTGATGTCATTGAACTTGTTTGTTAAATCGACTAGTGGCAGTATCCGCAGATTGGAAAATACATCGTTCCGGATGTATTTAAACAATATTCTTAATAAAGATTTTCATTCACGTTGTATCGAACGTCATGCTCACTCCGTTTTGTGGGTGGTTGTTTATTGTGTCTAGGCATTGTATAATCTCTATAGCAAGAAGTAGTATATCGGTGATCCATATATACATAATACATGCATACATATACATACATACATACATAATAGATATATATACATATATACAGGTATATATATATATACATATATATTTGTACACATGTAATATATACACATAATATATATATACACACACACACACACATATATATATATATATATATTATACACACAATCTCTATAATATCTATATCAAGAAGTAGTATATCGCGTGATCCATACATAAATAATACATGCATATATATATATACATACATACATACACACACACACATATATATATATATACACACCCACATAATATATATATATATATATATATATATTACACAAACACACAAACACACACACACACACACACACACACAAGCTCAGTTATCACGAAACGTCCATTCTGGTTTTTTTTCTGATATAACCTTTACAAAAATATAATTGTAATTGTGTTATCGGGTATGATCGTGTTATCGGGTATACTGCCGATAATTACAAAAGAATGGCCATCAACACAATGGTATAGAAGTTATGTATTGAGGAAGGAGTCGGCTTCGTAGACATGTGGCAAGCTTTGTAGGGAGAGAAGATCTGTTTATGAATGATGGGCTACATCAGACAGGAAAAGGAGCAGCAGTTCTAGTGAGCGAGTTCATTAGGTGCGTAGGTGAAGGTACAGGCACAGTTGAGTATTTAAACTAGATGCACTAGGTGGATACGTAGGGTCACCTCAAAGAAATAGTACAAACAAATCTACAAGGAAAGGTTCACCAAATATCCTAAAAATGAACTTAGATGTGCATGCTTAAATGCCAGAAGCATAGTAAATAAGAGAAGCGATTTAGACATCATGATAGTGGATATAGACCCCGATATAATAGGCATCACAGAATCATGAGCACATGAAGACACACGGTAGATGCTGAATTAGCTCTATCGGGTTATGTCAAGTTTAGAAAAGACAGACACGAGAGAAGGGGAGGCGGAGTCATTCTATATATTAAAGAGTACATACACGCATATGAAGTATAATTGAAAAGGGAAGCAGATTGCGAGGAAGCGATTTGGTGCTACATAGTTACCAGACACTCAACATTAACAATAGTTTATCTAATTGATCAACATTTGGCGAATTATATAAAATGATGGCAAGTGTTTCTTTGCTTATGTAAGGAGTAAATAGAAGGTTCGTGATAAGGTGGGACCACTAGAAAACAGCATAAGAAACGTAATATCTGATGGGTTTCAAATGGCAGAGGTCCTGAACGTGTACTTCAGCTCAGTGTTTACCAGATATAAGTTCACTGCCATTAGCAGTCGATACATTTGAGAGGGATGAATCAAGTCAATTAGGGCAGTTGTTTTTTACACCTGAAATTATATCAAAGAAAATTTAGATGTTGAAAGAAAACAAATCACGTGGAGTTAACGGGATAGCACCAAAACTGCTTAAGGAAAGTGTAGACCAAATCAGTACACCACTTGCTATATTCTTTAACTTGTCACTTAAAGAGGGAATCGTTCCACTAAAATGGAAAGAAACAAACATTACACCATTACTTAAGAAGACTTAACAAGATTGCCGTCCAGAGCTATAAGCTCCAGATAGCATGCGGACAAGGAAACCTTTGACTTATCGAGAGTCCAACAAAATATAACCCGCCCTCGCCAGATAGCTGTCAATTTTATTTTTGAACATTCACTCGCTGGCATTAACACGATCATTAGATAATTTGTTCCAGTCATGTATTGTCCTCTGAGAGAATTAATACTTTCTCATATCCAACCTACACTGTTCCTTGACTAAAGTTGCATTGTGCACTCTGGTTATACTGGCTTCTTCTTTCAGTTTGAAGAAAATATTTTTATTAATATCCTCATAACCATTCAATATCTTAGAAACTTCTATTTGGTCTCCTCTTAGTCTATTAGTCTCTAGTGTTGTCAACCCACATTCTAATAGGCGTCTTTCTTAACTAACCAAGATCTTTCAGTTCAGGAATCAGCTTAGTTGCTCTTCGTTGCATTCTTTCTAGCTTATTTCTGTCCCCCTTACGATATGGCATTTGTGTTTTACAAGAAATTCCACCATGTGGTCTCTAATAAGCGTTTCTAATAATTTGCATAAAACTGATGTTAAGCTCACTGGTCTGTAATTCTCTGTCTTGCTCCACAATTGATGTCACCAACAATCTTCAATTACACACCCGTCATACAAACTAACGACCTACAAAAACAAAAATGTTCAACTGCAATCACCTTAAGGCTTAAGGCTTAAGGCTCACCAAAACACCTCCAATTGCAAACACCTCCAAATCCCGCCTTCGGTTCCCCAAAAATCTCAAACCAGGCTCTCAAAAACACCTGTATGTGCACCCACCTTCAAGCTCGCCAAAACACCCCCCTGAATGCCCCAAAATACCTTCAATTTCACCCCTTCATGCTCGCCCAAAAAATACTTTCAGGCTCTCCAAAAACCTCCATTTCCTCCCCTCTTGACGCTCGCCAAAACAACATGCAGGCTCTTAGACATACTTCTAATTCCAACCACTTAAAACTCGTCAAAACACTACCTTCAAGTTCACAAAAATCCTCACATTGCACCAAAAATACACACCTTCTCTAAATATGGTGAAACTAATCTTGAAATTAATCGAAACAAAATGCACCCTATTCCCTATATATTGGGGGCTAATCCTATCTCCAGTCCGCCACTAAAAATATTGATGCTCAGCCACAAGCCCCCGCTGGTCTTGGCGCTTATGAATCAATGCGATTTCGACCACTGCTGTATTTGATGTTGCGTATATCAACGAAGCACGTGCCAACGCATCTATAAACAATGCAGGCCAAACGGGGATTTAGAAGTTACTCTATTAAGCGGAAATTTTTCCATTGGGAGACATTGTAATATAGAAAGAGTCCTCCGAAATTAATAATATGACTTTATGCACGGAACGATTGTTTAATCAATGCAGGTCTTTTTATGTAAATTTAATAAGCCTTGTCGGAATCGGAGTTATGGGATCGCTCGCTCAATATTATTGGTGATGATGCACAAGTAGCCTATTGCTACGTTAGCCCACCAAATATGCTCGCAACGTGGCCCTCTTCCATAGCTACTGCACTTGTAACATAGGCCTACAGCACACCCATTTCGCGCGTCACGTACACTTGGGTTTCACACTGCGGGATTGTAGACGGTGGCAACGCACAACTGGAGATATTCGAGAAATCAGCCGTTCCCGCGTAGTCTACTACTGCTGCGTAGGTTCATCATGTTGGCAAGGTAACGTAGATAGTCTTCATAACTCGTAAAAGATATAGCATTGTTTGCATTATCGAACAAACAACGCAACTCCAAGCTGGTCTCGTATATATGCAGGACCTATTTGTTCGCCGCAGGCTATAAATACGAAGCGGTCGAGCTTTGAAGTCGATAGATTGCGGACAGAATCATTATAATAAAGAAATGTCGGCCATTCATGCCACGAGACAAACGGTAGGATGTTGCCAAAGATTGCTGTGGTTTTTTTATAACTATTTGATCAACACAGTAAAATACTGTTAACAATATTACGAAATAGTTAGACAGCCGTTTGAGCAACCGCCAATCCCAATGTCATCTGCATCGATGTGACGATTTTACCTCGTTTTCTATACCAAATCGGTCATTCCGTCACCTCGTATGTAAATTATTGTTTGAGGTACACAACAAGCATTATTTTCTTATAAATTATTTTACATTTACCAGGTAGTAAAGTTGCCTCGGCCCGCTAGAGTAGATTTGCATTTATTGTCACTCATTTTGGTTTACATACCGTGGCCGTGGCAATGCAGTTGGTTAACTGCATTGCCATGGCCACGTGAATGACAGCTAATAAAAACAAGTAAAATGCAACATAGACTGTTAAAAATACCCTAAATTAAATGACAATAGAATGCAAATATGTGACCGATTATATGTGTGTGCTTCAAGTTCAAACCGAAATGATGTGAACTTATTTTATTGTGGGCTTTTTACTTTTTTGTGATGCATAGCCAGCATGGGACTAGTGTAACCTGTAGGTATGTAATTAACGTTTTTAGATATAAACATCAAGTCTATGCTAATGTATGTGATGCCCAATGGCAATGCCAATGATTTAAGCAACTATTTATTTTGATTCATAATAAAAATATTAACAAGTTAAGTGTCTGTTTGATAATGTTAATACCGACTACTGCCGATAGTGGGAACCGGTGCCAGAGTGATAAAGCAACGGTCGAAGGGACTGGACTCGAATCCAACTATCGGCCACCGTTTTAAAACAAACTTGGTCAATTTCCTTCTCTTGGAAAATACACTAGGCCATTGGTCCCTTCTAACTGTTTTCTGCCAGAGGAAATAAAATATCCCATGCGTGGGATAAATGAGCTAATTTGAGTCTATCATGTTGTGGACGCACTACCTGTTGGGCCTGTAGATGAGGATATTATGAAATAAAACCACAGTGCAACATTGTAATAAGACTTTGCTGAATAATTTTCCAGATCCAAAATATCAGTATTTGTCAAAATGCTCCATTTTTTAGATTTATGATGTATAATATAAGCCATACCTATTGTATTGTTATTGTGTTCTGTTCCATTTATTTCAGGTTGATGTCATCACTGATGTCCAAAGGCAAGATTTGTTCATTCTGACAGCAATGATACCAATATAAGTGATGTAGTGTTTTTGTATATGCATTCTGAATTATTGAATGTTATGATAATATATAATTATATTGTATACTGCAGTACAGAATTCAGAATAAATTTAGTTGACCAATAAATACGGTACATGTGTAAGGTTCCAGGGCAAAGCGCAATATATAAACACTCAATTATATGTATCGTCCTCATAGTGTAAATATAATCTTAAAATTGACATGATATTGGAATATCTCAATAATACAAAATCATAATGACCGATATCTAGACCTAAGCTGTTTTTGTAAAGTAGAACCTGTCTTGGATAACCACCTGCTTTTTCGGTTCCTCTTGAAATTGACCATATTTTCAATGTTTACTGGCCTGTCATGGGCGACCACCCTTTTCGAGAGACCACTTTTGCTAGGCTGAAATGGCGGTAACTCAAGACAGGTTCTACTGTACATTTCAATTCCGCAATTTCGCCTAAGCAAATATGTCACCCGAGTCGCATGATGTTTATTGTATTTTGCCCTTAAACCCTTCCTATATATATATATACTGTTGTTATGCACAGGTAATAACGCATGAGTGTATAAATACAGTGTGGTACACCAGGTTCAAAGTAATTGAAGAAAATAATTCAGCCATGTCAATTATTTTCAATCAGAATGACTGACTGACTGACTGGCCCAACAACAGTTTCCAATATAACATTCTAGAAGTGTTGAGAAACAACCCATCTTGGTTAGAGTCACTATCAAATGTTTGCCCCTACCCTCTTGACATTATCCTGCCAAGTGATTTCAGTTTTTTCTTTCTACCACACATGTTTTCTCTTTATCGGTATCAAATGAAGTACCATGTTGTACATGTATCAAAATACCACGTTGTACCTGTTTCAAAATACAATTGTAGTATACCAGCTGATATGGGACAAATACATTGACATATATTTAAATACAAATAATCTTGAAGGGTTCGAGTAAGATAAAATGAAAAACCATATACTTAAATACAAACATGTATTTCAAATACTTTTCAGAACTCTTTTTACAAAACCACCAATAGCAAAAATAATGGCAAATCTTATATTGAGATATGTTGTTTATCAACATAATTTGACGATGTTATGCATAACAATGATATGATAAGTCGCTTATTGACTGGCAATCTTTGGTATTTGTACCAATGTGTACCTGTTCGAAAATACCATGTTGTACCTGTAAGAAAATACCATGTTGTACCTGTTTCAAAATACCATGGTAGTATACCTAAGTAGAGTGTATATCAGTAGTATATCGCGTTGACCAGAAGGGGTCGTTGGAGCACCAACTCCGGCGCCTGCAGCTCCAACACCATCGGTAGCACCAGCATCACTACCGTCCCTTATGGTAGGTCTTTATTAATATTATATTTCCATTTCACTATTTTTTGTATGTATAATTATCTAGCATTAAGACACTTATGAAAACACGACGTCTAATAACAATCCTTCGTACATTTAGAACGTCGACTGTGAGATCCCTGCGAGACAACTACCACTGCCCTCCCGGGCAGGCTTTCAGTGCCCGCATTGTCGGGCGTCCTTTACACGGCGCGACAATTGGAAGCTCCACGTCGCCCGCGGCAGTTGCGGCCGCCGAAAAAAAGACGGCCGAGGAGGCCAAGTTGGATGCGCTTATGGTGAGTTAAACTTTATATTGCGTTACTATACACTTTCGCCTAAAATGGCGTTTCCTACCTTCTTACCACCAAAAAGATAGCTCCCTGTGTACATCCCGTCAAAACAACGGTTTCCCACTAATTTCCACTTAAATTGCGTCCACGTCTATGTTTACTTCCCGCCAAAACGACGCTTCCCCACTCATTTTCCCTAAAATAACGTTTCCTCATGTACTTCCTTCAAAATGGCGTCCCTGTATATAGTTTACTTCCGTCAAACGGCGTCCCTGCATATTGTTTACTTCCGCTAAAATGGCGTCCCTGTATATTGTTTATTTCCGTTAAAACGGCGTCCCTGCATATTGTTTACTTCCGCCAAAATGGCGTTCCTGTATATTGTTTACTTCCGTCGAAATGGCGTCCCTGTATATTGTTTACTTCCGTCAAAATGGCGTCCCTGTATATTGTTTACTTCCGCTAAAATAGCATCCCAGTATATTGTTTACTTCCGCGAAAATGGAGTCCCTGTATATTAATAATAATAATAATAAATAACTTCTTATGCGCCAATATCCTCAGACAATCCGAGCTCAGTGGCGCACCAAAACCAAAGGATTAAGCATTCTCGTACTCGTGTGATAGGCGAAAGTCGTCAACAAATGGATGGATGTGCTAGGAAGCTAGGGAGGATAGGCGATATTGAAAAGATAGGTTTTGAGGTGACGACGAAACGTAACAATATTTTCTGCTGATTTAACACTAACGGGAAGCGAATTCCATATAGTTGGCGCGGTAACTAAAAAAGCTCGAGTTCCAGCCTTTGTCTTAACTCTAGGAACGGATAGCAACTTCGAATTAGACGACCGAAGTTGTCTGGCTTGTCTAGCTGGTGTGAGCATTGAGTGTAAATAACTAGGTTGTTTGGATGAAAGGGCTTGGTAGGTGATTGTGCAGATCTTAAACATAATGCGATATCGCACGGGGAGCCAATGCAGTGATATTAGAAGTGGCACTGAGCGGGAGAATCGAGGAGATTGTGTGACTACCCTTGCTAAAAAAATTTGGACGCGTTGTAGTTATGCAATATCCTTGATAGCAATATTATGAAGGAGGGAATTGCAATAATCTAATATGCTGCTAACAAGAGCTGTTGCGATAGTCTTAGCGACAGAAAGCGACATATGTCGGCGAATGCGGCGAAGATCACGAATATTATAAAAACAGCAACGGCACGTTTGGGATATGTGTTGTCTGAAATTTAAGTCGCAATCAAAGGTCACTCCTAGATTCCGTACTGATGCTGCTGGTGTGATATTTTGACTCAGGATGCATGTTGGAAAAAAAGTCATTAAGTTTACCTCGCTGCATTGGAGTACCAATAATGAGGAATTCAGTTTTGTCTGCATTTAACTTTAATTTGCTGTCGGTCATCCATGAAAAAACATCTTGAAGACAATCGTTGAGTCGGTTTAGAGAGTGACTTGTATCGGGCGTGGCCAATGAAATGTAGATCTGTGTGTCATCTGCATAAAGGTGATGATCCAAGTTATGACTTTGGATTACAGAGCTGAGTGAGTAGTAGTCAAGAGGCTAACGGCCCCGTGTAAAAAGGTCATGTACCCAAGATCAAAGGAAGATCAAAGGGATAGGCGCCCCATAATTTTTTCCTAAAACTTAGCATCTATACAGAAAAAGTCAACATCAAAGGGATTTGCACTTTTTCCTAAAACTTAGCAGCGGAACTAAATACCCTTAATTACCCTTAATTACCTTTGATTGACAGGACTAAATACCCTTAATTACCCTTAATTACCTTTGATTGACAGGACCACCCAACGTCGCTGACCCATTGCCCTTAGTGCGTGTGATGTATGTGTTTCGTTTTTCTATACTTGAGGGGCGTGATTGACAGGCCCAACAACAAATCAGAGGCTGAGAATGAGTCTAGGGCAACAATCTGCTGTATTAAGGAGATGTTCAGCGTTGACCCCGTGCCCTTGGCGTGTGTGTTTTCGTTTCTCTGCACACTAGTGGCGCCGTTTTTATGATCAGACCTAAGGTAGGGCTAAAATAACTGAATATTGCCTATAGCCATTGTACCGGCACAAAACCACTGTATAAAAGAGTTGCCTGCTAAGTGGAGCTGCGTTGATGAGTACGAAATTAGTACTGAGTGGTTATAATCACTGTACCAGTACATAACCACGTATAAAAGTTCTACGCTGTTAGGCGGCTGTGTTGTTGTGAAACTTGATACAGGGACTGGTGTAAAGTCCGTACGCTGCTAGTGACCGCTGTAATGTGTGTTTTCGTTTCTCTGCACTCTAGTGGCGTTGTTTGGATCGTCAGACCTAAGGTAGGGCTAAAACAACTGAATATTGCCTATAACCATAGTACCGGCACAAAACCACTGTATAAAAGAGTTGCCTGTTAATTGGAGCTGCGTTGATGAGGCCGAAAGTGGCTATAATCATAACCACGTACATAACCACATAACCACGTATACAAGTTCTACGCTGGGTTGTTGTGAAACTTGATACAGGCACTGGTGTAAAGTCCGTACGCTGCTAGTGACGGTTGTAACATTCCTGCTTTGTCGTGAGTCGTGACGCCTTCTAGTAGTAGTGTATTTATAGCGTACAGTGTTTCGTTTATAAGCAAGCCTACTATAGTTCGTTTAGTTGACGCTCGTAGGGACATACAGTGGTTTTGTGCGTTGGAAAGAATCAAACGACTAGTCGTTGACTGTTATAGTTTAATGAGGCAGAAATGAAGCCTTAGTCTAGCTACGGAGGATGCCGACAAATATTCTATTGCCATCCTGCGATGATGAATCTGATGACGGGACGTGATCATGTGGCAATCCAAAGCAGTGCCGTTGATGTCGCCGCCGCGCTGGGCACCGAGGTAAGGCTAATGGGGTGCGTTGAGGCTGTGGTCTAAATTTGGGCCGCCCTGTCAGCACCCATGGGGCAGGAGCGGTCAACCCCCATAAATCGGTGTCCGAGTCTCGCTCCCGTGGGCGAGGAGGGAGCGACACCCATAAATTGGTGTCTGGATCGCGCCACTCTTGCGGAGGCGGCCTAACGATGCCGCGTACGACTGCAGTCGGTCGATCGGTCCGCCTTGGCTGCAATGGAGGCGGCATCTTCGCAGGTTCGTGTTGGCGGTCGGGCCGTAGCGACAGAGGCGGGTGTATTCGGCGCCGCTGCCATAGCGCGGAGCGTGTAGCCACGTCCCAGCCTTTGGGTAGCCACTCATTAGGCGACCTGTGAATAGAAATGACTGAATAAATAAATGAAAATATTCTTGTATATTTATTTATAGTTGTATATGAATGTTTGTTTGGGGACCCTCTCATTAGATGGACAGTGAATAGAAATGAATAAATAAATAAATGATTCTTGTATATGAATGTTTGTTTTACCATACATAATTTGTGTAAGTTGTTTGTTTAGCCGGTTGAGTTGTGCAGTTTATGGTGAAGACGTGTCGTGTGTGGCGTGTTCAAATCTCGCCTGTGTTAAGTAGCCAAACACAACAGGTTGTGCACACTCACGGATTCCATTCAACAACTTCAGCCGCAACATCACCCAATTGCATGGATATGTCCACCTATATTTATAGTTGCATATGAATGTTTTTGACTCATTAGATGACCCGTGAATAGAAATGACTAAATAAATAAATAAATAAATGATTCTTGTATATGAATGTTTGTTTGCATTTAGGTGCACCCGTGAATATAAAGAAATAGTTATAATGATTGGTTGTTTGTTTAAAAAAGTGTGACGTACCGTTCGTGATGTGTGACGACTGTTTTGGAGCGACCTGACATGGCGGCCTGTTTACGCCGTGGCAAATGACGCATTAGTTTTATGTAGGTTGTTGACTGCGCCATCTGGGCGCGCACGCATCGAGAGGCGTGTTTACGCGGTGGCAAATGACGCATTAGTTTTATGTAAGTTGTTGACTGCGCCATCGGGTTGCGCGCGCATCGAGAGGCGTCAAAATCAAACGACTAGTCGTTGACTGTTATAGTTTAATGAGGTAGAAATGAAGCCTTAGTCTAGCTACGGAGGATGCCGATAAATACTCTATTGCCATCCTGCGATGATGAATCTGATGACGGGACGTGATCATGTGGCAATCCAAAGCAGTGCTGTTGTCGCCGCCGCGCTGGGGCCCTCGGTGGTTGAGGTAAGGCTAATGGGGTGCTTTGAGGCAATGGTCTAAATTTGGGCCGCCCTGTCCGCACCCATGGGGCAGGAGCGGTCAACCCCCATAAATCGGTGTCCGAGTCTCGCTCCCGTGGGCGAGGAGGGAGCGACACCCATAAGTTGGTGTCTGGGTCGCGCCACTCTTGCGCGGGCGGCCCGACCGCCAACACGAACCTGCAAAACGCCGCTTCCATTGCAGCCAAGGCGGACCGATCGACCGACTGCAGTCGTACGCCGCTCAATTAGATGGACAGTGAATAGAAATGAATAAATAAATGATTCTTGTATATGAATGTTTGTAAATAAATAAATGATTCTTGTATATGAATGTTTATTTTGCATTTTGGTGCCATACATAATTTGTGTAAGTTGTTTGTTTGTTTAGCCGTTTTTTGTTGTTGTTGAGTTGTGCCGTTTATGGTGACCCAGTGTCGTGTGTGGCAGGTTCAAATCTTGCCTGTGTTCAAGTAGTCAAACACAACAGGTTGTGCACACTCACGGATTCCATTCAACAACTTCAGCCGCATTTTGTAACATTACCGAATTGCATGGATATTTTATTTCCACCTATATTTATAGTTGCATATGAATGTTTGTGACTCATTAGATAATTCGTGAATAGAAATGAATAAATAAATAAATAAATTATTCTTGTATATGAATGTTTGTTTGCATTGAGGTGCACCCGTGAATAGAAATAAATAAATAGTTATAATGAATGGTTGTTTGTTTAAAAGGGTGTGGGGCTGCGTTGAGGTGGCAATCCAAAGCAGCGCCGCGCTATGGCCCTCGGTGGTGTCGATGATAATAGCGGATGTTCGTGAAGTGTGGCTTGTGATGGTGGCTGAGGTAAGGAGACTGGGGTGCGTTGAGGTGGCAGTCCAAAGCCGCGCCGCCCTGTCTTCTCCGGTGGGACTGGGGTCGACCATAACTCGGTGTCCGAGTCGCGTCGATCTCGCCAATGTTTCGCGTGCGGATCAGGCCTAACGACGCCGCGTACGGCGGCAGTGGCTCGGTTGGTCCGTCTCGGCTGTAATGGTGGCGGCGTGCTATAGATTCGTCTCGGCGGGAAGGTCATGGTAATAGAGGTGGGGTTATTCGTCGCCGCTGTCTTAGCGCGGAGCGTATATCCACGTCCCCAGCCTTTGGGCGCCTCCTCATTAGACGGCCTGTAAATGGAAATGAATGAATAAATAAATGAAATATTCTTGTATACATGATTTGTGTTAGTTGTTTGTCTAGCCATTTTGTTGAGTTGTGCAGTTTATGGCAACGATGTCCCAGTGTCGTGTGTGGCAGGTTCAAATCTTGCCTGTGTTCAAGTATCCAAACACAACAGGTTGTGCACACTCACTGCCATTGCGATATCTGAATCACTCGAACCAAGAATACACACATATGGTTTACCCGCCTCTTTATACAGGCCTGGTAAAGGGCGCGCGTGCGCCTGACCACGTACGCTACACAACAGACGATTCTGCCAAGGCTATTGTCAATAGAAAAAAATTAAACGGTCATGCGGTGCATGGGTCGTAAGTCGCCTCTTTAGGGCGAATGTTTTCTAATACAACAACACCACGCGATTCCTGACCCCCGATTTGTCTTCTAACATACTTATGTTCGAACATTTAGAATTTCATTAAACGATTTTGAACCATTACTCAAAACAATAGTCAACAACTTACATAACGCCGCACGTGACGCGCCCCTCGATGCGGTGCTTTCCCGCGTAAACAATAGTCAACAACTTACATAACGTGGCGCGCCTCTCGATGCGTCACCGGTATTTTTTCCCACGCAAACAGCATTCGCAGGAGCGCCTAGCCAAGACGATGACGAGTCGCGAAGCGGGCGTCGCACGAAAGGGCCTCCCACATCACGAAAGGTGCGTACGTCACGCTCTTTTAATAAACAAACAAACAAACATTCATTATAACTATATACATCTATAAATATATATACAAGAATTTTTTGTTTTCATTTATTTATTTATATTCACAGGGCATCCATTGAAGCGGCGCCCGCGTCCTGGGGCCGTGGCTATATACTCCGTGCTAAGGCGACGATTCCTAATAGAGGCTGCAACGGGGGTGGCGTGCAAGGTCGGTTCGGCGGGCAGGCCGTGGCAGTATAGGGTTTAGCAGGAATTTCTGCCTTAGTACGGAGTGTATATCCGAGCCCCCAACTTACCCTTTGATTGACAGGACCACCGGACCACCCATCTGACAGGTCTACCCAGTTGCTGCAATGCCCAGCGCTTCCCTCTAGCGTGTGTAATGTATGCGTTTTCTATATCCTCTAGTGGTATTGTTTATGAGCCATGAAACAGACTTATGGAAGTTCCCAGGGCCGCTTATTCATTGTTAGAATGATGTTTCTACCAGTTGTACTTGGAAATGAATGAATAAATAAATGAAATATTCTTGTATACATGATTTGTGTTAGTTGTTTGTCTAGCCATTTTGTTGAGTTGTGCAGTTTATCCCATACACATATAACATATAGACGGAAGGTTGGGACTCTGACAGGGCCCAGTCACCCCCATACACATATAACATATAGACGGAAGGTTGGGACTCTGACAGGGCCCAGTCACCCCTATACAAATATAACATATAGACGGAAGGTTGGGACTCTGACAGGGCCCAGTCACCCCTATACAAATATAACATATAGACGGAAGGTTGGGACTCTGACAGGGCCCAGTCACCCCCATACACATATAACATATAGACGGAAGGTTGGGAGTCTGACAGTGTCCAGTCACCTCCATACACATATAACTTATAGACGGAAGGCTGGGACTCTGACAGGGTCCAGGTCTGCCTGTCTAGTAAGACCAAACAGTGCTAGCATGAGCCTCTCTGTTGTAGTGCCCTCTATCATCTTGTAGCTCCCAAACAGTGCTAGCGTCAGCCTCTCAGTTGTAGTGCCCTCTGTCATTTCGTAACACCAAACAGTGCTAGCATGAGCCTCTCCATTGTAGTGCCTCCAGCATACACGTTGAAATCGATCCGCGCCTTATCTCCATCGCCTCGCAGCAGCCGTGTAACTAGGACAAAAGATCACCAGGTCAACGCCATACTAGTGACTGCTTAAATGTGAAGAAAAGTCTGTTGTAGTTTTGGTCGCTTAATAAAACGTATTCTTCCTGTTTACTGTTCCCGCATACACGATCAGAAATGTTGATTAAAACGTTGAATTCTTTCTGTTGAACGTTCCCGCATACACGATCAAAAAAAAACGTATGAAAATCCTCGCCCGTTGAAACCGATCCGCCCGTTATCTCCATCGCGTCGCGGCAGCCGTTTAACTAGGACAAAAGATCACCAGGTCAACGCTATACTAGTGACTGCTTAAATGTGAAGAAAAGTAATTTGTAGTCGCTTAATAAAACGTATTCTTCCTGTTCCCGCATACACGATCAGAAATGTTGCTTTAAATGTTCTTTCTGTTGAACGTAACTTTCCCGCTTATTTCCACCTATACTGGAAACTGTAGACAGCATTAGCATGACACTTTTAAATCACCAGTGGGTCCAATGATACAGTGAATACACTGCCTGTCTAGTAAGACCACGGGAGCGAGACTCGGACACCGATTTATGGGGGTTGACCGCTCCTGCCCCATGGGTGCGGACAGGGCGGCCCAAATTTAGACCATCGCCTCAACGCACCCCATTAGCCTTACCTCAACCACCGAGGGCCCCAGCGCGGCGGTGACAACAACGGCACTGCTTTGGATTGCCACATGATCACGTCCCGTCATCAGATTCATCATCGCAGGATGGCAATAGAGTATTTATCGGCATCCTCCGTAGCTAGACTAAGGCTTCATTTCTACCTCATTAAACTATAACAGTCAACGACTAGTCGTTTGATTTTGACGCCTCTCGATGCGCGCGCAACCCGATGGCGCAGTCAACAACTTACATAAAACTAATGCGTCATTTGCCACCGCGTAAACACGCCTCTCGATGCGTGCGCACCCAGATGGCGCAGTCAACAACCTACATAAAACTAATGCGTCATTTGCCACCGCGTAAACAGGCCGCCATGTCAGGTCGCTCCAAAACAGTCGTCACACATCACGAACGGTACGTCACACTCTTTTAAACAAACAACCAATCATTATAACTATTTCTTTATATTCACGGGTGCACCTAAATGCAAACAAACATTCATATACAAGAATCATTTATTTATTTATTTATTTATTTAGTCATTTTTATTCACGGGTCATCTAATGAGTCACAAACATTCATATGCAACTATAAATATAGGTGGAAATATCCATGCAATTGGGTGATGTTGCGGCTGAAGTTGTTGAATGGAATCCGTGAGTGTGCACAACCTGTTGTGTTTGGCTACTTAACACAGGCGAGATTTGAACACGCCACACACGACACGTCTTCACCATAAACTGCACAACTCAACCGGCTAAACAAACAACTTACACAAATTATGTATGGTAAAACAAACATTCATATACAAGAATCATTTATTTATTTATTCATTTCTATTCACTGTCCATCTAATGAGAGGGTCCCCAAACAAACATTCATATACAACTATAAATATATATACAAGAATATTTTCATTTATTTATTCAGTCATTTCTATTCACAGGTCGCCTAATGAGTGGCCACCCAAAGGCTGGGACGTGGCTACACGCTCCGCGCTATGGCAGCGGCGCCGAATACACCCGCCTCTGTCGCTACGGCCCGACCGCCAACACGAACCTGCGAAATGCCGCCTCCATTGCAGCCAAGGCGGACCGATCGACCGACTGCAGTCGTACGCGGCATCGTTAGGCCGCCTCCGCAAGAGTGGCGCGACCCAGACACCAATTTATGGGTGTCGCTCCCTCCTCGCCCACGGGAGCGAGACTCGGACACCGATTTATGGGGGTTGACCGCTCCTGCCCCATGGGTGTTGACAGGGCGGCCCAAATTTAGACCACCGCCTTAACGCACCCCATTAGCCTTACCTCGGTGCCCAGCGCGGCGGCGATAACAACGGCACTGCTTTGGATTGCCACATGATCACGTCCCGTCATCAGATTCATCATCGCAGGATGGCAATAGAATATTTGTCGGCATCCTCCGTAGCTAGACTAAGGCTTCATTTCTGCCTCATTAAACTATAACAGTCAACGACTAGTCGTTTGATTCTTTCCAACCCACAAAACCACTGTATGTCCCTACGAGCGCCAACTAAACGAACTATAGTAGGCTTGCTTATAAACGAAACACTGTACGCTATAAATACTAGAATGCGTCACGACTCACGACAAAGCAGGAATGTTACAGCCGTCACTAGCAGCGTACGGACTTTACACCAGTGCCTGTATCAAGTTTCACAACAACCCAGCGTAGAACTTTAAACGTGGTTATGTGGTTATGTACGTGGTTATGATTATAGCCACTTTCGGCCTCATCAACGCAGCTCCAATTAACAGGCAACTCTTTTATACAGTGGTTTTGTGCCGGTACAATGGTTATAGGCAATATTCAGTTGTTTTAGCCCTACCTTAGGTCTGACGATCCAAACAACGCCACTAGAGTGCAGAGAAACGAAAACACACATTACAGCGGTCACTAGCAGCGTACGGACTTTACACCAGTCCCTGTATCAAGTTTCACAACAACACAGCCGCCTAACAGCGTAGAACTTTTATACGTGGTTATGTACTGGTACAGTGATTATAACCACTCAGTACTAATTTCGTACTCATCAACGCAGCTCCACTTAGCAGGCAACTCTTTTATACAGTGGTTTTGTGCCGGTACAATGGCTATAGGCAATATTCAGTTATTTTAGCCATACCTTAGGTCTGACGATCAAAACGGCGCCACTAGAGTGCAGAGAAACGAAAACACACACGCCAAGGGCACGGGGTCAACGCTGAACATCTCCTTAATACAGCAGATTGTTGCCCTAGACTCATTCTAAGCCTCTGATTTGTTGTTGGGCCTGTCAATCACGCCCCTCAAGTATAGAGAAACGAAACACATACATTACACGCACTAAGGGCAAGGGGTCAGCGACGTTGGGTGGTCCTGTCAATCAAAAGTAATTAAGGTTAATTAAGGGTATTTAGTCCTATCAATCAAAGGTAATTAAGGGTAATTAAGGGTATTTAGTTCCGCTGCTAAGTTTTAGGAAAAAGTGCAAATCCCTTTGATGTTGACTTTTTCTGTATAGATGCTAAGTTTTAGGAAAAAATTATGGGGTGGAGCCTATCCCTTTGATCTTCCTTTGATCTTGGGTACATGACCTTTTTACACGAGGCCGTTTGCCTCTTGACTACTACTTGAGTGGCCCAAGAACGGAACCCTGGGGAATGCCACATGAAGTGGGGAGTGAGGTTGAAAAGTAATTATCTATCTTTATACATTGATGTCTATTGGTTAGATATGAAGACAACCAGGTCAGAGCTGTGCCAGATATGCCATACCACATTGGTTTGACAAGAGTGTTGTTATCAATGGTATCAAAGGCGGCAGACAGATCAAGCAAGGTAAGTGCAGTTACTTTGCCTTTATCAATGTTTAATAAAACATCATTGTGTACTTTTAGGAGAGCAGTCTCTGTAGAATGAAATTGTTTGTATGCTGATTGGAGCACACTGGATTAACAAGTTGAGCTGATATGACACCTTAGACGGCTTGCTACGACTTTCTCAAGTATCTTAGAAATAAAGCTAAGATTAGAAATTGGCCTATAATTTTTGAAATCATCTTTTGGTAGAGAAGTCTTCTTGAGAACAGGATTTACATGTGCGTGTTTAAAATCATCTGGGAATTTACCCGAACTCAGTGATACATTTATGATTATTCGTTATTATACCAAGTAAAGAGTCAAGACATGCTTTTAGTAGTATGGTTGGTAATGGATCGAGATCGCATGACTTATTTGGGGAGGACATTATTATTTTCATCACTTCATCAACTGTGGCTGGCTCAAACAATACAAGTGGAGAATTTACTTGTGGGGAGTCCACATTTACAATACTTAAAGTGTGACATTGAAAACCAGAACGTATAAGACTTATTTTATCTTTGAAATGACTAGAAAACGAGTCACACAGAGATTTGACTGACACATGACTAGGTAGAGATGGAGGCGACCGTCTGTGTAAAATATGATTTATGCAGTTACATAGCTGACGTGGGTTATCAGAGTTACTCGAGACGATGTTTGTGTAATAATTTGATTTAGCTTTGGCCATTTGTCTGTTGCAGTAGTGATACGGTTTAGAATATCGTGATCTGTCCAAAGGCGAGCGTGATTTGCGCCATACACCTTAAAGATAGCGCCGGCGCGTTTTAGATTGTAGAATTTCAGGAGTCATCCATGTAGCATGTGGCTTTTGGGACACAGATTTATATCTCAGAGGTGCATGTTTACTAAGTAAATCTTTGAGTACTTGACACTACTGTCGACACAGATCAGACAGATGTTCTTTGGGTTTACTGATGAGGTCGGATTTAAGGATGTCCGTCATTAATGCAGCAATGTCAATCTTATGGATCGGTCGGTAAAACACATTGTGTTTGGACTCTACGGGAATTCTAGAAACTTTGAGATCAGCAATGACAGTGTGGTGGTCTGATAAACCATCTGAAGCAGTAGGTGTCTGAATATTGTTACAATCTGAACGGGTGATTAAGAGATCGAGCCAGTGGCCATGTAAGTGTGTTGAGAAGGTAACATGTTGTTTCATGTCATAGGATGCCAGAATGTCATTAAATGTACTTGTTGTTGATGAAGGTGTGTCCAGATGAAGATTAAAATCACAGAGTATATAAAGTAAGGAGCTCTCAAACTAGCTCTCAAACTATACGCCTAGAAGTTTGGCCTATATATTTAGTTGATGACTTATCCAACAGGGGTGGCATGTGTAGTTAATGATCTATCCGTCAGGGGGCGCCACTTGAAACAATACTAGACACGAATTAAATAAGTATTGAACTTTGGCCTAGATATTTAGTTAAGCAATTATTCGTCAGGGGCGCTCTTTTGTAGTTCATAACATGTCCGTCAAGTGGCGCCACTTGACATTGACCTATCTATTTGACCTTGACAGTGTCGTCATTTGCACTTGCACCAATGGAAAACGGATTCACTGCGTTCTGGGCCACGCCATATACTACTGTCGCAATATTTGTATACTAGAAGAATGACTGTGACGATGTGAACGGTTTATTTAATGCCTTTTAGTTTCAAATTTAAGCATAGATATAACGAAACAATCGAGGTGAGCCCTCAAATTTATCAGATAACGACGTTGTGCACATGCGGCGTTTCACTGTACGACGCGTCATTGACGCGAATACGCTTTCCAGGTGAATCACTGTGTGTGTCTGTCAGAGTTACCTTCTGTAGAGAATGTTCAAAGGAAGTTTCTACTAGTGATCTTTGCTATTCGTCAAACTATTTGTATCCGCAAGTTCCAAATGAACAATTAAATCCGAAGAAGCTTAACATAAAATTAACGTTTTACTCAGTTTTGTTGGTAGGAAGAGGGGGCGGATCGAGGTTGGGGCATAACGATAACAATTTTAAATATTTGCATTCACCTATACAATTACCTACAATTAGGTACAAATGCACAATACACGTGATTTCAACCATGAGATTATTTAAAAAAGACATAGGATGTGTGTGTGTTGTGCATTTGTGTATTTATTTATATTTCGAACACTAGTTTGCATCATACTTAAGCCCTCAAGTCAGTCTAAAATGTTTTGACACTAAATTAACCAAGACATTTTGTCGACGCCCCCATAAAATTATATTGTGTAGACTCTGTGTGTGTGTGTGTGTGTGTGTGTGTGTGTGTGTGTGTGTGTGTGTGTGTGTGTGTGTGTGTGTGTGTGTGTGTGTGTGTGTGTGTGTGTGTGTGTGTGTGTGTGAGTGTGTATGTGTGTTTGTTTGTGTGTGCGTGTATGTGTGTGAGTGTCTGTGTGCGCATGTATGTAGGACCTATACGGTAGTTCACAATGTCAAAAGCTGTAGCTGCATCCGTTTTTATTTAGTACGTTACGTCCACCCACGGAATAACAAACAGTTAACAACAGTATTGCCAATATAGTATAGTGACCTTATCAAACTCGTTCCTACAGTGGTGGACTCTGTTCTACAAAGCATGAAGCCAAAGACAACACAAATTCTTGTAGTAGTGTAGCTCAGTGAAACAAAGGATACGACCACCATTCGTCGTGCACAGCGCCGGATTTAGGACTGTAGAGGCCTCGAGCCAGTGACTGACTGGATATCATAATATCATTATAGTTCTCACTGGTGGAGGTGGAGCAACTTCGTCGCTGCCCTTAACGCCAGAGGGCGTATCGGGTAGTAACTAGTAGTAAGTAAGTAAGTAAGTAATAGTTCTCACTCGTCCCTCTCTTCTACACTAAGGACGTCAGGGTAAAATACGATTTTTTTACATTTTGAACACTAGTTTGTATTATACCGATGCACTCAAGTTACGTCTAAAAACGTTTCGACACCAAAGAAATTACCCAAAAAGCGTTTGGTGGACGCACCCATAAAGAGTTATATTGTGGGGTTCCTGGGCGATTGCCCCATCTGTCACGCCCTAAATGCTGCATTGGTTATATACAAGAATAAACAAAGACATCACAAACTGTGCATTCCAACAGAAACAATGATACTCTGTAGTGAGTCAGATGATAGCCAGACAGTTTGGTATAGGTCACTTTGGCTATGGACAGTTAGGTAACAGGCATTTTGGTAACAGGACGTTTCTATAATGGAATGTTTTTGTGATAGGACATTTCCATACTAGGACATTTCAGTAATAAGACATGTAAGAAATCGGACATTTGTGTAAAACCGACAAATCTTGCACTGGTCGTATACAAGTATAAGCAATGACTTAACAAATTGTGCAATGCAACAGAAACAATGATACTCTGGAGTGAGTCTGATATAAAGTGTACATACGTATATATATATAATGATATTCCTGCTATGGCTATATTTGACAAGGCAACATTGAGACTGGACATAACACAGCTCTCGGAAACTTTGTGAAGTGTAACATGGCCATTTTTCACTGCCAAATAGTTATTTGTTTTACGATACCTGGCATACCTTCCGCCGGTAAATGCTGTTTCCCTCAAGTGTTATACCTTTCTCAACAGTGCATGTGTGCATAAAGTATCACTATCAGTACTACTGATTTTAAACTGTGGTCGACAGATGTCACATCTGAAGGAGTTTGCCGGTGTGAATGCGCACTACATGTGCTTTTAGCGAACCACTCCTACAAAACTGTACACCACAGCTATCACATTTGTAAAGTTTCTCGCCAGTATGAATACGAACATGTTTCTTCAAATCACCATTTGCTAACAATTGTGCACCACATGTATCACATTTGTAAGGCTTCTCCCCAGTATGAATACGGACATGTTTCTTCAAACCACTACTTGTTGAGAATTGTGCACCACATGTATCACATTTGTAGGGTTTCTCCCCAGTGTGAATACGGACATGCTTAGTCAAATCACCACTTGCTGAGAATTGTGCACCACATGTGTCACATTTGTAGGGTTTCTCCCCAGTGTGGATACGGACATGTTTCTTCAAATTACCATTTGCTGAGAATTGTGCACCACATATATCGCATTTGTAAGGTTTCTCCCCAGTATGAATACGGATATGTATCTTCAAATGACCACTTACTGAGAATTGTGCACCACATGTATCACATTTGTAGGGTTTCTCCCCAGTGTGAATACGGACATGCTTAGTCAAATCACCACTTGCTGAGAATTGTGCACCACATGTATCGCATTTGTAGGGTTTGTCCGCGGTGTGGATACGGATATGTGTCTTCAAATGACAATTCTGTGAGAACAGTGCACCACATGTAGCACATTTGTAAGGTTTCTCCCCAGTATGAATACGGATATGTATCTTCAAATGACCACTTACTGAGAATTGTGCACCACATGTATAACATTTGTAAGGTTTCTCCCCAGTGTGGATATGGACATGCCTAGTTAAAGCACCACTAGCTGAGAATTGTGCATCACACGTATCACATTTGTAGGGTTTCTCCCCAGTGTGGATACGGACATGTTTCTTCAAATTACCATTTGCTGAGAATTGTGCACCACATATATCGCATTTGTAAGGTTTCTCCCCAGTATGAATACGGATATGTATCTTCAAATGACCACATAATGAGAATTGTGCACCACATGTATAACATTTGTAAGGTTTCTCCCCAGTGTGGATACGGACATGTTTCTTCAAATTACCATTTTCTGAGAATTGTGCACCACATGTATCGCATTTGTAGGGTTTGTCCCCGGTGTGGATACGGATATGTGTCTTCAAATGACTATTCTGTGAAAATTGTGCACCACATGTTTCACATTTATAGGGTTTCTCCCCAGTGTGGATATGGACATGCTTAGTGAAATCACCACTTGCTGAGAATTGCACACCACACTTATTACATTTGAATGGTTTCTCCCCAGTATGGATACATAAATGCGTCTTCAAACCATGACTGTGCCTAAACTGTGCCCCACACTTGGTACATTTGAATGGTTTCTCCACAGTGTGACTGCGCACATACACCGTTAAGTCACTGTTGTTTAATAAACGTTTCCCACAAGTGTCACATACATATCTTTTCTTAATGATACGAGTGTGCACATTCTCAGACATATTGATAATAATTCCGGTTCTATCATGTTTCTATATACATCCCGTGTGTAATGTTTCACCAGAAAAGATACTCAATTCTGTTTTCAACTGTAGTGCAATATATTATTACAGCATATAAACACTTTGATCACAAGTGTGAGTGGGTTTTGTTCAGTCCAGGTGGACACGAGGAGCTTTTAGTCACCACACTACAAGACAGTGTGCAGAAGTGTCACATTTACAGGTTTCTCCACAATATGAATGTCCATATACGTGCAGTTTGAAAGTTCTACCATCAGATGACGATTTGCCACAATTTCACTATTTTTACAGGTAAGATATCAGACGAGTCGTTAAATGTTCACTCCATAACGGTCACACTTGAATGGTTGCCTTCACCGAAAGGGAGTTGTTGTCTGCTTAAATGTAAGTATTGTTCCACAGGAGACACTGTCACATGTTTTTTCTTGTTGTTGAAGGTGAACATGTGGACCCTCAGTGACTTGGCTCAATGTCCTTCACTGTTTTGATGCAGACAACTCAACAGTTGTTGTTATCAATGCGCGTGTGTTTGTGTAACTTGATCAGGTCAAGCTGACAATTCTGACACATACAGCCATCGATACCACCACCGTCATCTGAAAGAACATATGTCAGTACTGTAGATGTAGGCAATATTAGAGATACTAGCGGACAGATAAATTGCTGAAAATTTGACGATTTCTATTGTGACAAATGATATCCATTCAATATATCGAAGTGTAAACTATAACTACATAGAAAGACGCACGTTAGTATAACGAAGGCTACAAGGAGACACGATAGAAGTAAAATGATGCATAAAAATATTATTAATGTATGATGATGATTAGACTTTGTGTGACTTAATTGTCACAAGAATGTAAATGTAATTGTTTGATAACGCAGTTTTCATATATTATGCAAAATATGCACCTAGGTTATAAAGACTATACTGTCTATACTTATACAACAGTAATTTTACGAATAGTATACTATATTTAATATGTGGAGAAGTTTGGTGGCTAGTCTATATAGTATACTGTGGTCGTTGTAATGGTTAGAACTTAGGTCAGAAAGTAAAATCGCTTAAATTCTTAATACTAGAATCTAAAGAAGAGAGTCTGATGATTAACAAAACAACTGGATCCTTCGATCAGACGATTTCGTCCTATTATTCTGAGGTGTCATAGTAGTCTCGATTATGCAGGCGCCATGAGGTGCAGCATTGGCCCCTCACTACGGCCTGGATTATTAAGCTCCTGCCAATGTTACCAATAGGGGGCTTTACCCCAGATTCGGGTAGAGACGATGATTGGCTCTCAGGCCAACTATGAAATAACAAATTAAATAAGGATACACTTTTATCAGATAATACTATACTATAACAACTATTCAGCATTAAACTTCCTTTTTTGTAGTTTAGTGCCTTTTAATCACATGCATATTCTCTAGGTGGCAGCTCTCATGGCTGTCAAAAAGTGGGCAGTCAAAATGCGAATCTGGGCCAGACTATCTTCCTGGTGAAGTCATGCAGCCAGGCGAGAGTCGGTTAAGGGCTCAGCACACTGTTAGTTTTCCCATTGGCGGCCATGTTAACGTTTTGTCTGATTATAAGAAAATGTGACCTACAAAATTTCTTAAACATTGACATGCTGGTCGAGTTTAGTCAAAATCTAATATTTCTAGCTCTCGCAAAATGCCTCTACGTATGACACTCATCAATATTTACAAATGGATGCAGGCAGTAATCCGGGTAAAGGGTCAATTAGCCAAACTGCTGCCAAATACCCGTCCGCTTAGTAAAAATCAGCTAAAAATACACTAACAACTTCTACAATTACACCTGGAAATCTGACTACTCAAATGCACATATGTCAGATCGGGTGAATATTGTAAAATATAATTTCTCAGAAATATACTGCACTTTCTTTCGTAACCAAACAGGAAGTCTAAATGTTTCATGACCCCTTATCATGCTTATGTCATGAGTTAAGTTAAGCGAGACTAACCAAATAGTCTTAATTATCGCCCACAGGCTGCTAGATAACGCGGTGGCGACGTTACGATTGTCGAACGATAATGTGCTGCCACCTAGTAGCCACTAATGAAACTTGGGTAACAAAAGTGCCTCCACCATGTTATTATGATCTTGGTCACACGTCACTGACTCTGTGCAGAAGACGCGCGCACGCACGCACGCACGCACGCACGCACGCACGCACGCACGCACGCACGCGTGTGTATGCGTGTTATTATTGTACGCCAGTATGCCAAGTATAGATATGTGCATGTGTGGATAGAATGGAGAGAGTTCATCGTGGACGAATAGACTGTGTCGAAAAATGCTGTGAGAAAATTAGAGTTACCTTCTGCAGTGAAAGTGTGCAGAGTAAGTAATTGCTATTGGTGACCTTTGCCTTTCATTAAACTATTTGTGTATGCAAGCTCCAAATGAAACATTTTTAAGAAGCATATAATTTCCTCAGTGTAGTTGGTAGGAATGGGAACGGGGGTATAACGGTAATAAGTCTTAAATATTTGCATTCGCGATACAATTGCCTACAATTAGGTTAGTATGAAGATTTAATGGGGGACAAAAGGCATATTTTTGGGCCTTTGCATCTGAAAGTTAATAAAAACTAACCATTAGTGAGGCCCGTAGCCGGGGGGGGGGGGGGGGTTCACGTGAACCCCCTTTTCTTCAAAATGTGAACCCCCCTCAAAATTGCATCTTTAAAACTTGAACCATTATGATTGTATGCCATGCTTCTCAAAAGCGTTAACCCCCTCTTAAGAGCTGCTGGATATTGTTCAAGCATTACAACTATATAACACAAGGAATGCGTGATTTGTACAGATGTCAAAGGGAGAACCCTTCCCAGCTAACACATAACGTTTTCACAACGTTGCTGGAATGTTGTATTAAGGTTATGTCAGAAATAACGTTGTGGCAACGTTGTGGCAACGTTTTTGTTATGGTCCATCTTCCTCACTTATCAAAATAGTTTTGAATAACGTTGCAAAAACGTTTTAAAAACGTTTTATTAAAACGTTCCAGTCCAACGTTTTCTAAACGTTGTGATGAAACGTTATCCATATGTTGTGGGAATGGTCTTCAAAAACGTCTCAGGGAAAACGTTTTTAAAACGTTTAAACTTGGTAATTTTTGTTTAAAAAATCCACAAGTTTATGAAAAATAAAAAAATAAATAGTGAATGTCATGCAACATTTTTGTTATGGCCCATCTTCCTCAATAATATAAACATATTTCTGTACAACGTTGTAAAAACGGTTTTAAAAATTTTTTAACATATCAATTAACGTTGCAAAACAGTTTTTTAAGTTATTTTAAGTGTTTTAAATAAATTCTAACCCCACAAATTGAAACCCCCCCAGGAAATTTTATATATAGATATAACACACAGAAGGGCTAAAAAAGACCCCACCACATCAGAGCGGTCCAAAACTGAATGTTTAACCCCCACCAAACCCCAGCCAGCACGCCACCCTCGCCCGCGGGCGGATCTGAGCGGCTGGCAGGCGGCGGAATGCAGCAGACGTTTGCCGATAACAGCCCGCTTGCCAGCCACGCATGAGGCGTTCCCGTTAGCGGGAGGTGATTTATCAGTCCTCGGGTCGAGGGAGGCCAGAGCACTAATATCCGATGCTTCGTACATCTATTATTATATTAAGTTTCACAAGCAAGAGAATGTTTCACGCGCAATTGTAAACTAGGCATGTTGAATTCATATAAAAGCATACAAATTGAAAATATTATTATTAATTTTTTTACTGCAAGTCTACGTCGTCCATATTTGAACACTCAGCTGATTTTTACAGTTACGCGCGCAACTGACTTTCCACAAGATAAGGTACATATTTAGAAAGTAATTTGTGAATATTTGGTACATGTGAAATATAGTAATTCATGATTCCGTAAGGCTAAGCATACATTTCGGTACTTTTGCAGTTTAGGCCCGCACCTCGAGAAAACCATGATAACGGTCACCTACAGTCACCAAACTTCACATCACATACCTACAACACCTATTCTACACATATACACTTGTCACGTGGTCAAACAATTAAATTTACTGTCTTTTATCGATCAAAATGTACAAGAAATTCACTCGTTTTTGCGTGTATACATTAGTTCCACCGGATACTCCGGTAGGTGGAGCCACTTTATGGTTACCTCCAGACTTGGGGATAGATCACAATTCGTACTTCAATAGTTATTGTAAAAAATACCCGATATTTCAATAAATAAATAAATTAAATAAGGTTAGGTTAAATTTAATGTTAACAATTTATAGTATTTATTACAGTTATTGATTTAAGTAATTATTGCTGTATTTTAATATTGTCCACCAAAGGTAATTTATCATGCTATGATACAATATTATATATTTTTTTGTTTTTACTAACAATTTATTTGTTGCAAAATTTAATGATGCATATCAGTTTATATGTTGTACTGTGTACATTAAAAATAATAAACAATAATTGAACAATTTAACATGGACAATAGTAGTGGTCAGATATACGTTTGAGTGGCCATTTTATCATGTTGTTAAATTTTACCAGACGGCCATTATAACGAACGTATATTCGGATGCCAGTAAAAGTAATCAATGCTCATTGGTTAATAATTTGTGTAAAATTTAAGTATATTGCGCTTGATATTATCATCCTCTAAATCATTAATTTATTTATATTAAAGGATAATTTCTGTGAATGTCTTGTGCAAAGGTACACTGTAAAGGTATGCTGTATAGGTAAATTAATATTATATAAAGAAATTGTGTAAAGTAACAAATGAGGCAATTCTGGTTGTTGGACTTGTGTGTTTGAGTTATATAAAAAACGGGTGAAATCAATAAGTATAATGCGGCATGGCAATCCACTCTCAATGTTGAGCGTAGGCTGCCAAAAGGCCCATAAGTTGGGAGATGTGATGTGTGCATACGCTCCACCTTGCTAAGGTAAAAAAGTTTCACTTGTCGGAAACCAGTTACGTTTGAGGTTTAAATGGGGTGTGCTGTATGATGTCTCAAAGAGAGGTTGTTTGGGAGCTTACAACTGCAGCTTAATAAAATAATGCACCTCCAAAATCATTATGAATCTAATTTGGTTGTAGTCTGTAGTTTCACGAGGACAGAACTTCCACGCCATCATAGAAAGCTGTGAATATAATAACATATAAGGTGATGAAGGCGAAATGTTGAAACAAGCGAGAGTGTGGCATGGCGAGATGTCAAATTCGGGATGGATCCATTCCAGGACATCCATTCTCTTGGACATCTGAAGAGTTTATCCAGTTTGATCAGCTATACGAACATGGTGGATTGCAGCTATCGGAAGAAACAACAACACATGGTTCTTTTCAGAGCCGACCAACACTTTGCAAAATATATTGAGACATGACAGTTTATTCATAAGTATAAGTTCTCCAAACATTCACAAATTCATCTTTAAAAAGGGCACATTGTCACATAACACATCAATTAGAAATTTACAAACAACTTAACATTATCATGTTTTACCAATAAATACAATAATCTGCCAAATAATATTTCATACAAAGGTTTTAATGATCATTAATACTATGCCAATATTATAATAAAGTAGTTTGATATAGCTATTTTTAATCCACATAAAACAATCTCTAATATTGTTAACATAAAAAATATGAACAACAGGAATAATTTATAATAAACCAAAGAACATATTTCCGAAAGGAAGCATCCATGGCATAATGCCCCCCAAATACGCCATTTTAAGATTATAACTGGAATAGATCAGAATTAAATCCCATAAAATATTTATCAAGACCTTTATACAGTCTTTCATACCGATGACATTATTGATGTTAAAAACTGTTAAAACTGTTGAACCATTCAGTAATTGCATGGCAAGCACACGTGTTAACTACATTTTTTAATTCACCTGTCACTGTTTATAATAAAGCTCACTTATTATTTTCAGGAAGTAAAACAATATTTTGTTTGCAAAACAAGATGTTTGTAAAACACAAAACACATTATTACATGTATTGTATCAAAGCTATGATTAATTGCCTCTGATAAACAATATTAAAAATGCACCAGTATTTACACAAACCAATAGTTGTAATAAAACCCCCACTTACTGTCAACACTGCATTTAAGGTAATCTTATTTAATTAAATATCGCGTATAGTATTAACTTTTTACAATTATTATTGAAATACGAATTGTGATCTATCCCCAAGTCTGGAGGTAACCATAAAGTGGCGCCACCTACCGGAGTATCCGGTGGAACTAATGTATACACGCAAAAACGAGTGAATTTCTTGTACATTTTGATCGATAAAAGACAGTAAATTTAATTGTTTGACCACGTGGCAAGTGTATATGTATAGAATAGGTGTTGTAGGTATGTGATGTGAAGTTTGGTGACTGTAGGTGACCGTTATCATGGTTTTTTCGAGGTGCGGGCCTAAACTGCAAAAGTATCTACATTTCGATTATTAAATTTTACTGCCAAATCTCGGATAGCATCGTAACATTGTTTACGCGTCGCAAACCACCAACGACGAAGTATTCAAGTAACGTCACCATGGAGTCGGACATGGGGGCATGGAACGTTTTCATGCGCTAGACAGTCTCGATCTACTGTCACTCGATCAACAATATTTATATTTGTTGCCAATACTTAATTTACACAACATAATTACATTGTTATACATCAAATTTAATATATATATTATAGTCTGTGAAATCTTTTTTTAATTAATAGTGGTCTGCCCAGTTTATACTTATAAGTATTGTATGTTGATTGAATCATAGTGAATGCTTTGAGCCTTTGTTAATTTGAGAAAGATGATGTGTAGCGCAAATTTTTTAGCAGAAATTGTGTAATTTATGGTAGATAATGCTGTTTTGACCACAAGTAATGACAAGTTGATTTTTATCCGCTACTGACAAGTTGATTTTTATCACCCCCCCCCCCACCCATCAGAGGTTGCATGATTTCTTTCACCTCCCCTTCCGGAAATAATTATGGCTTCCCTTAATATAAATATCCCACCTGTCTTTGATTTTACATATTCAAATGTAAAGGTCACATTATGTGTCAGAAAGTTCAAGCCCAAAATTACGACGTGTGATTTATCAGAACCCACCTATGCTTGTGGTGTTCCCTGGGGCTTCACATTGGACAGGTGCATTACATTTGTGAAAATATTACAGCATTCGGGGCTGTTCCTGAAGTTCTGATTAGGGGATGAGGTGAAAGATTTGATATAGAGAGCCCATCAAAAGTTATTACCCCCTTGATTTTTTGTCAAAAGTTAATACCCCTTGAATTTTTTCCCACCCCCTCCTATTGTGAAGTGTACTTTTTCTATTGCCGTATATCAGTTTTAAACTTTATTTGTGATGCACAAGATACTGAACAAAATCACTGCTCACAGAACATTTACATAAAAATAAATACCCCCTTTGTAAACAAATATGACCTCTCCCATCCCCAATCAGAAATTCTGAACAGCCCCTAACAGAGATGAGCTTAATGTTTTTGAGCTAATAAAGTTGAACATTTTGAAAATTAGTATTAACTCCCTCTAATCTATGGAAACTTTGTGATCCTGTTTCAGAATGCAGCTGCAGGGAATAATAGCGCAACAGAGCCAAGCCGGATTCCTTCGATGGACTTTACTTCTGATGAAGTTGAAATTTAAACTGATACCCATGTAATAAAGACAAAATAAATGTTATAAAAAAGCTTTGTATTCTGTTCTTCTTGACATCATCTTATTGACCCCTTCTTGTTGTGGGAAGGTTGTGGTAATGTTGCTGGACGGTTGTGGGAATGTTGCAGGAAGGTTGTGAGAATGTTGTAGGGAGGTTGTGGGAATGTTGCTGGAAGGTTGTGGGAATGTTGTAGGAAGGTTGTGGGAATGTTGCTGGAAGGTTGTGGGAATGTTATGCATAACGTTTTGATAAAACGTGGCAACGTAACAGGGACCATCCGTTTGAACGTTGCCACAACCAAAGTGTAACGTTATGGCAACGTTGCTGCAACGTTATTTTGTTAGCTGGGTTGTCTATTAAGTGATCGATCACTGAATGTATGGGAGCCTGCATGGCTTAGGGGTCTGTCTCCTATGCCATGTGTGAGAAGGGCAGTCACTAGAGGAATGTGAGTGAAAGGACCATTGTATCCAATTAGCCATGCAGAAGGACTTCTCACTATCCCAGGGTCTTCTGTCATGTAAATGCATGGGGTAACAATAACATAAAAAGCCAGTTTTACACAAAACGTAACATTATGAGTCATAATTGTAGTCACTCAGAGGCCACATATGCAAACAAAATACTGGTGAATGGACGGGGTGACGATGATTTAATAATTATGAGCACATAAATTAAGCCATATAAAACAATTCATGATTTCTCATCAGAACTTTGTTAAACAGAAGTAAACGAGAGATGCAGCTTTTTTGTGTTTAGTATGCTGATTAAGGTAACTACTAACTGTCAAAGAGGCTATTCTCCACAATCAACAACTTAAGATGTGTAGCGAGTGTATTTCTTACAAGCTGCAAACCCGGTATAATGTATTATTTGAGTGAAAACCAGATTGTAAATGTTACACTTTAAGTGTTTATTCTGAAAAATAACTTGGGCACACCCACACTCCTCAGTGCTTTGTTTATTAATATGAACATATTCAAAACAACTGGACACACGACGAAGGGTTTCAAGTGAATAATTCAGTTATATTAACAATATGTTATCACTGCGTGTTGGCTTTTATGAAAACAATTGGGTGCAAATTAGGCTTAATCAGGCAACAAAATGGGACCAATCTCTGAAGACAACATATGAGACGCACTTTGTATGAAAAGGCACACCCAAAGCCACCTCCTTGTGGGCCTGCTGGGAATGCAAATGTGGTGTTTGTATATATAAGATGAAAGAATATCAGATGAAACCACATGGTCCACCAATCTCACACCCACTTCATTGTTCTTTCAGTTAGAAATGTAACTTTCTGCATTATGAGCCCCCACGTACGTGAACATGTGGGGCCCTCTGCATCGTGAAAAAAAAATGTAACCCCACATGAACTTGTGGCGCCACTGGAGTCTGAATTCGTAAAATGTGAACCCAGGTATAATATTCGGTGGTCTGGGCCGGCCTGGCCTTCAGTACGACTCCACTGTCGCTCTGTCGGATCATTCCAAAGGTCTAGGGGCGCACGATCACGTGGGCCCATTGAAAAATGTCTACGGGCACACCAAATTTCAAAGGTCTGGGGGGCACGTGCCCCCACCCCCGCAGCCGCCTATATGCTAGTGAAATGCGAGGTTTCCGATGGTAGGCCTGTAGATCCAATGGCCGACTTCCGTCTGCTGTGTTTGCAAACTCGTGTTTACAGCACAAATGCAGTTTAACCATGACGCCCGGGTTCTATTACAGGAATCATGCAAGTAGTTGGCCGTTTAATCATGACAAATCCAGAGATCACCGCAGTGCCGTGGTGGCGTTGGCACGCAGGACGTACAGACTTCGTACGTGCTTGCGCAGCAAAAGGAACAGGCGGCAGTCTTGGAACAGCTAGTGTGCGGTTTATGGGTTTCGATCTTTGACTTTCCCAAAGCAGTGTTTGTCTGTTTCACTGCATGCACACACCTTTTTAAATCAAGCATTCTACGTCGACAAAAACAACAAACAACATATTTCACCTTCGTGTCAAACAGGATCTGGCGCAGAAAGATGAAACTTCTTTCAGTTTAAAAATCAGTCGAATGCGACATTTTTGGAAACTTCACATATTTTGTCCTTCATTGCCGACTTCTTTCTATGAAAATCTTGAAAGATCATACGGCCTATTTAGGGTGCAGACTATAGCTAGTCTTATAAGGTATGTTGAATTCCAGGATGTTTTGTTAAGTTGTTTATTGTTAATTATCAATTTACTCAATTTTTCCGTTTTATTTATTTATTGTGCATTTGAGTGGGGCCCCGGGAGTTCGAGGCGGTGGGGCACTTGCCCTAGTTGCCCCCTTTTATATTACGCCACTGATTTCATGATTAGACCAGTGCTTGAGTATGCATTACTGGCCTGGAACCGCATTTGGAGTAAGACCACATTTAAATTTTACATAGACGGCCATTATAACGTTTCCTTCATTTCCTGCAAAATTTGAGTTACGATTTTCTTGAAAATGTCACAGCATATTTAACCTCCATTGACACGAGTGCTGTGGAAAACTCGTGAAATTCTCATACCTAATTTTTCAGAAAAATCCACCCAAACTTGACCCCGTCAATTTCGCCCCAATCTGGTGACGGATTTTGAAATATTGGTGCGTGCTGCAAAATAGCCACGGTGCGAAAACGCGAGCGACTAGCGTGTATTTATTGCTACCTCGTGAAAGATGCGCAGTAGTACATTCAGTATTCACTTGACTAATATATGTGCCATGTCAAAATGCTCGAAAAAATTCACACATCACACCAAAACGGTATATTCAAGGGTATTCTTTCGGTAATGGGTAATGCGGACGAATCCTTAATGTGGTCTTACCCCATATAATTGCTTTGTTAGCAGTATTAAACTAGTGGCGACTCACAGCGTGTTGTTAATTACTTATTAGCGCCATCTATATTCAAGCTTAAAAACTATATAGCGAACTAGGGTGTACCTACAGACCAGATGCATGTAGTGAATTGTTCGCAATATCTTGAAATAAAACTCGAATTGTGTTAATAACATTTAGTTTTCTTACATCAGGTTTAGACAAAAACCAAAATGCAATGTTGTGCAAACATATCTGGCGTAACTGATTTTTATGACATGATCATTTGAGGAGATACAATATTATAATGATTACTTTTTACGCAGATATAACGGAGGCAAATTATTCGCGGGAAAGCCAAAACTAGACGGAATCGAAGAAGTTATTCTTATTGGGCTGCTGTTACCGTAATAACTCTGAAATTTACAGCATTTAAGCCCATATCCAAAAACTGAACACCCGAATCGGGTTAGAAATAGCCTAACTCTAGGTAAAACACTGCCACTGTCTCTTTTTTGTTCGATGTCAATGTATGTTCAGTCTGACACTTGACTCGTGTCGGTCATCGGTGACTCGCTGAGCCTGATTCTGATGTCAGTGATGAGCTTGAGAATGTCTGAATGAGAATGATACACGGTCATACAATGATCGTACAACAGTTATTAGGTTAATATGACGTAGCCTTAGGTCTGTAAACTGGAGGGGCGTCTGCAAGACAAATACGTCAGATCCTGACAAGTGTGTATCACTGTATCAGTGTATGTGATGGCTGATGCATGACTCCCATGATGATGATTCATGAATGATGAGTTGATCATGTCATGTCGAGGTATATGCTCATACATATGCAATGACATGCATAATAATCTGCTCATGGACCGCATTTTTGGGTAACAAATTTGTTTTAAATTGATAGGTCATCCTCGCGGAACAGTCTCGGAAAGTATGCTAACATTATGAACATTTGTGTCCATCTAAGCTACAGTAAAAACCCTAAAACCGGTATAAGAACGGCCAATTTCAAAAAAATAAAGGCATCAATTACTTTCCTTCATACTTTTTTATGTCATAGATTAATCCCTGAAAGTTTGGCAACCACTGCGCAAGCAGTCTAGAAGGAAAACAATAACGCACATACACTAGGGCGATTATAGTTAGATTGCACCAGAGGCACCAAAGGTTATTTCATGCAGTCTGTCTTTATATCCACTTTGTTGGTCTTCAGGATCTGTGATGTACACATGGCAAGATGAACATTCCAGATGGATCAATCACACCCCCCTGCTCTCCTCCACCCCTAGAAGTCCAACCCTGTGATGTTGATGAGGGGTCTGATCCCTTCAACACAATATTCCAAGGTAACTGATACATGTTTGTCATAAAGTATATAACCAATGACACTGATAAATAATCTTCTGAAATTTGTTTTATTTCACCTATGATGACAATTTATTGTTTGGTTTTTAATGCCATAATATGATCATAAAACAAGCATGTTTTATTATATGGATCACCAAATCATTTTTTTTATATTAAGAGAGTTTTAAACAATCAGGACAAGTTATTTTTTAACAGTAACGTCTATAGGAAATTAGTACCACTAATTGGTTAACCAATGAAAATCGTACATCCCTATGAATAACCTTTGAACCTTGCACAAAGAGATTTATTCTGAGTGTTTGTTTTAGAACTGTCTGATGGATCTCCAATCGTATGTTTTACTTGTGAGGGGGCAGCACTGCTTGGCGACACTCACCCACACAGCTTGCTTCGACAGGGCACCTTACAAAAGTACTAGCACACTTAATCATTCTCTGAGATAATAAATTGTAAAATACAAGATATCATAATTTCCCAACCTGTCTTATATTTCCAGATAGGCTACTCATGCAGATGCTTGCAGAATTTATGCACAAGTTTGCTTTTTAATATTTGTGCAGGAAGTTTAAATATTACTGCCTGTTCAACCAGCTATAAAAACCTTATTTTCACTGTATCTTATTAACTGATATTTAATTGTATTGTGATTTTCAAACTTGTATTGAACTAGGATGTTTACACCATGATTAATTTGAATTTTTTTTTACATTTTTAATCAGATTGATAGAAACATATTTTGTTAGGTTCAACCTGGTCTCAGAATTCATCTAATTGTTTCTTATATGTAAATGTTGTTTATCATCCAAATTCTGTTGTCTTGTAGACTGAAAAAAGGTTCAATCAGCTACCCATTCAATGTAACTGTCCCTGAAGAAATATTTGGCGAGAACTTTGTGCTTCAACACATTCTGAAAGACGGCTTAGATAGACTCTTCTTCCATGCCAAGTAAGTAAGAGTTTCTACTTTTATTGTTTCACATTTTTCTAGACCTCAAAAACAAATGTGTGTGTCATTCTGACATTACTTGCTTCCGACTTACAAGTTTGCTTACTTACTCCTCTGCTCTGAATAGAGTACAATTTGCTTCCGATAAAAAAAACGGATTTATCCAGTTTAAAAAAAATCATAAAAACTTGAATCTACCCTACATTTGATGTTGAAGAGGTTTGTATTTATACATGTCAACTGAAATATGCATTTTCTATATTACAGCAGTAAAGTTGGCAAACAACAGCAATTTCATTTGCTGACTGCTTATGCGTCGGCATAATTATCCTACTGGGCTGAAACTGAGGGCATCAGGTTTGGGTGTTTTTATGGACAAATAAAATCAACCAAAATACATTTTTCCATGTACAAGGTGCTAATCAAATTAATACTATGAATTAGTCAGATAGATTCACTTTAGTATTCCCAATAACTAGGAAATTATATTTAATCTATGCTCTATTTACGGCATGTATGAGGTTATGAAATTAAGCTTTTAAAATGTGAAAAGTGTAATATAAATGTGTTTAATATATTAAACTTGTATTGTGTACTTTTTCGTTTTAGGAAACTCATTAGTCGACTGGAGAACTTTTCTGATGTGCCATCTTTATTGACAAATCCTGGTAAGGAAACTTTTGTGTTAATTTTATTAGTTTAAAATTATTTAATTTATCACTGCTATTTAGAATTACTGCAAAACTTGTAATGTCATGTAATTTGGTTTTATAGCAACTTTCATGCTTTCAGATACTTTAGCCGAATGTTCAACATCTCGGAAGGAAATCATCAAGTTTTTCAATTATTTGAAAACTTATGTTTACAGGTAAATAATATGCTGCTAGTCTGTTGGTTACTGAAAATCTCCTACTAGAATGGGCTGCCTTTGGTGATATTTACAAATTAGACTGCAATGTAAGATCTTTAAAAACCTATAATACTAACACTGATGTCTGTTATGAAAGCAATTCAGTAGAAATGGATATATGTAATCATTATAAAATCCACTAGATATTGTGTGGATGTTTTTGATCAGCAAGTTTTCTTCAGTGCAACGTCTGTATAAAAGGCGCTACAAATGAACTTTAGTTGAATCAGTCAGAAAATAATTTCATGTATTTTCACTAGCATTTTGCAGTAGAGCTGGCCGTTACACTGAGATTTCAACAGTGAGACCATTGGAGTTCGTACTAAAAAATATTACAACTAAGCCAGGAAAAAAATTGTAAATTTATATGAGAAGCTTATTTGTTTAAAGTTTTACTGTTGGTATGTGGTATAAATTTGAGTTTGTAGAGAAACCTCTTTTTAAACGAATTAAAATTGTTCCTCATCTCAGCCCTACTTGTGTAGAGTGCTTTGAGCAGTCCCGAGGACTGGATACTGCGCTATATAAGAACTTACCTTTGCCTTTTACTTTCATGACTCTGCCCATGGTCTCCCTTCAGTTCTGATGTTCATTCAAAACTGCTTTGTCTACAAATTTGTGGCGATAAACTTTGTTTTACTGAAATCATTGATTTCCTTAAACTGTAGCTCACAACTGAGAATGTTGGAGTTGTGTCACACTCACTAGCCGTATTCAACATTACAAATGACTCATCGATTGGTTACATAAGAGGTGATCGCACAAGTTTAATAAGGTCCTGAATATGTTAAGCATTATGCAGTTGTTGTGTCGGTCATCACCACATATCATGCTGGAAATAAATTGCAACAGTGGCACCGCCTAGTGAGTAAAACATGTCAGTGCGAATTTATGCTACTAGCGATTTAGCGTCATAAAAGTTTCAAGTCCCACACCAGGTACTGGTAGGGTGGGGGGACCATTACTAAATGGATGCCATTTTTTGGACTGCAGATTATTGACACCATTCCTAAGTTACCCTAACATGTTTATTCAGATGCATCACTGTGGAGACGGCCCCTGTCCTAGTGCCCCGCTTACTTCATCACCTGCGAGGGTTGTTGCTGCACGTACAGCGACTGGCGGATCTACCTTCCCATGTCATTGGTAGTGCTGCATCCTCTAAGCAGGTGAACATGAAATAAAACATTGCTAATTTCTGTGCATGTTGAGATTGAAAAATCCAGAGAATTGGGGTATTTTAACTAGAAATTAATTATATAATCACAAATTCCAATTGCTACCCACAACCAGTGCTGAGGGGCATATATTTAAACAAATTGAACATACCCTGACCTGCAAAATCTAAAAATAAACCTTTATTGACCAGTGTGTATTCAGGAGTGCGACTGTATGTCTACTGTATTTCAGTGTTACTATTTTATTATACATTTATAGATATTTATTTATACTCAGTTTCATATATAAAATAATATTTATTTTTTTACACACAGTAAGCTTATTCAAGTCCTAATAAACAACACTATGGGGCATGGCAGCATAGTGATTAGAACACCAGACTCTCGGTCGACAGAATCTCGGTATAAATTCTCTTGCTGCTGTTTCAAAGTTTGAATAATTTAATTCACTCCAAGTAGCATCAGTTCACTCAGTACAAATGAGTGCCCGTCTATAGACGCTGGTGGATATATCTATGAGGCATTCCCACAAAATCAGTCAGATGTCGCAGATTCTAATTACTCTGTATGAGCGGATTAACGAATGTAGGTTGATATGGACGATTATGATACTAACAGAATTAAAAATAGTTAATATTTCACAGCATGAAAACTTTTTGTCGAAATATTACTTTTAAATGTGAATAATTAATAGTTTGTGTGAAAGTGTTAATTACGTTTTAGGAGATTGCACAAAAACAATGGCTAAAATCTGACTTTTTCAAATGCCAGTATCTGAATTCTCCTTTGCTCGATCGCCATCTTCCATATATCGTTGGAAAGCTAAGAATATCTGCTTTCCAAAAATAGAAGAGGTTTCGCTGGATAATACAAAACCCAACAATCAGAATCATATAAAAATTGTATACAATCAAGATTGCAGCTTGTTGCTACCACGTGACCCAGTTCGCGTTCCTAATTGGACCATATTCATTTCCGCAGCCATTTCCGGTTTCTTTGTCATCTGCGAGAAGTTGTTTACTTGGTCTGTTTACGTGGTTGATTTGTCGTTAAACTATTAATTTATACCGGTGTTTTCGGTGTATGCGCATTTACGTGGAGCATTAAAGTATAAGTATATGTCGTTGACAACCGGTAGCAGCGACGAACTTGCTTTAGCTCAAATGTTAAATAAAAACCGGCCAAGCAACAAAAAAGGCACAAGCTGTCAGTGTCACTGACAGAAGATGGCGATGACAGGTGCACGGCTCTAGATCGCATTCTTAGTGATTATTTCTCGTCAAGTGATAACGAGGACAGTTCTGCAGAGAGGACACACAGGACATAATGTGTCCTCATCCTGTTGTGCCTGAGGGGTCAGTACAGGAGGCTGCCGTGCCGATGACTGGCACGAAACGCAGCCATCCTACAGTGACAGTGTAGAGTCTGTCGTAGTGGACGAGGTCGTGGATCCTCTCGCAGTAAAACTGCTAGGCCGTGGCCAACCACCCTGAATGAGAAGAGGGACACAGCCCATGCCCACCGATGCCTGTGCAGCAACACAAATTGTGTGTATGTAAGCTGGGACATCACAGCGCCCCTTAGTGGATTTACCGAATTTAATTGTTAATATTCGTTAATAAATCAGTTGTTATGTAAACTTGTTGCTCTTACCAATAATAACTTGTTTTATTAAATATAATTGTGCGTTATGACTTTAGATGAGACTGAGTAATTTGTTCCCATACTGCGACTGTTACGTAATACATGTAGGTAGTGTAACATTATTTAATTTTAAATTTTAAAGGTAATACCTTACAAATGTGTACACTTGTAGGATGTCTTCGTGTGTCTTCTTATTACAGGCCAAATGTTGTGAATGTAGCCTATATGAAAGTGCCCGTATCCAAGGTGTTTGTACTAAATATACAACTATTCTTTAAATGCGTTTTTCTCAGTTTTAACATTTTCAAAAATACAAAATTCAAAGTATCATCTTTGCCAATATTTTAGTGAGGACAGCTTGTTATATATCAAATGAAAAGCAATTGCATTGCCTTTCTAATGGTATCAATATCTCATATTTACTTTCTAATAACATGTGACTGATTTTGTGGGAATGCATCACATATGTATGAATAGTCTGCGCAATAATTGCAGCATGGCTGAATGCTTCCCAAAGAAATGCTTTGAGCAGTTCTAAGTACTGAATATTACGCTACATAAGAACTTACCTTTTATTGTATACTTATACAAAGTTGTTGTGTCAAGTTGTCAATCTGTTGTGTCAAGTTGTTAACATGTGTCACGTTATCAAACTGTTGTGTCAAGTTGTCAAACTGTTGTTGTGTTAAGTTGTTAACCTGTTGTTAAGTTGTCAACCGATTGTGTCAAGTTGTCAACCAGTTGTGTCAAGTTGTCAACCTGTTGTGTCAAGTTGTCAACCTGTTGTTGCAGTCCTGTAGTCGTCATGTGTTTCACCTGCATCTTGACATACACTGGTCACTTCTGGAGCTGCTGCATGTCATCACTGACCACTGGCCAGGTGAGGACATTGTCCACTACCCACAGCTGTGTTTACAATAGCACTGTTGACTTGTGGTATTAAGGGGTCACATTTCTTGTAAAATGTCATATTGTAATTAACAGTCATATTCTAAAAACTACTTGTCCTGTAACAACAACATTTTCAGTGTCTATTAAAAAAGGTCAACTATGGTATAATAATTGATTTACATAATGGTAACTCAAATTCTTAATACACACCAACTTTATTTACATGTTTTAATTTATCTTCCCTCTGAGGGTGAAACAGTGCCTTTTTCTCAAAACTGACCAAATAGATATGTCATGTTTTGTCCTGACACCTTTCATATAACCTTTAGGTTTATTTAATACACTGCAAATTCTGTCAATATAAGACAAGTAGTTTTTCAAGATATAACAGTTAATTGAAATACAACATTTAACAAAGAGTCTAGATCGACACTATGTTCACATATCCAAGATCATAAGACAATTGTGGGAATTTTTGGTTAGCCCTGCTGGTGTTTACTATTTTAATCTTTTGTATACAATTTGAACATTATATACTGCAAGCAGTACTTTGGGCATGTTAGATACAATTTATCGACTAAAAAGTAAATAACTCGAAATAACTACTTTTTTATTTTAAATATATCGGCAATTGGTAGTCCAGAGGCCAATGGTCCAGTGAAGTGAATGACTGTAGAACTAGGTGTCTGGACCGCAGCACCTGGGAGGACACCCACTTACACTGTCTCCAAGTTAGCATATTAGTGTATAGATCGTTTGACGTACATTTATGTCAACATCATTCAAATTCCACTTTGAGGAATTCGTTTAAGTGAATCAGCTTCTTAAATTAATAGTATCAAAGTTTTGTACCGTTTTATCTGCTGATTGGACTATACCAAATCAAAAATGACATGCACACAACTTCACAACTTGTATTAATGGTAAATACGAACACATTCGAATGCAGGATAGACATTATACATGCTGAATATGAACAGTTCATGGCAAAATTCGATATATCAATTTTTTTGGTTTTGAGAAAAAGTCACTAGTGTTTCATCCTCAATGTTTAAATAAAATTTTGTAAATGAAGTTGGTATATATTAAGAATCCAGAATCATAGAGAATGGTAACAAACTGAAATACTTGTTGCAGATTTGTTAGGCAAAGTGTGATATTAAATGATTTTGTTATCAAAAAGCAGTATATCCGTTCAACATGCATCGTCACTCCGCGTAGCTGCATGTATGATACAGCGGAGCTCATTGGCTGAAAATGGATATACAGCTGTATCGCGTTATGATAAAAAAAGACGAATGATGCTTATCACGTTTTGAAAACAAACGCTCTTTTGCATGTTGTTTAATGGGCATAATATATAGAGTGACAATACACCATGTTTGGTACATGCTGTATAATATATACAGTGACAATAAACTGTATGTTTTATACATGCTGGATAATATGTACAGTGACAATAAACTGTATGTTTGCTACATGATATATAATATATAGAGTGACAATAAACTGTATATTTGCTACATGCTGGATAATATATACAGTGACAATAAACTGTATGTTTGGTTGATGTTTCCCTGACAGAGGTGACACGGGACACCGCGAGTGTGTGGTGTCACAATACGAACACAGAGGATGTTATAGACAATGGCATATTCTCACAATGTGTCAGAATGTTTCTGTGGGACATTATTTCACTAGCCATGAAGACACACAGTATGGTAAATATGCTATTTGTGTCTAAAACTCAACTGTAATAAATTCCCTATCACCTTAAAATCATCACAAACCATTGCTATCTTCCGCAAAAATGTCCAGATATGTTTTTTCGAAATTGTATTTCACCAAAACAAAATGGTTAGGTAATCTAAGCATCAGTATGCAGTAGTGATATTGTCAATCGATGGGTACATTCCGGGGTTAAGTAAGGAAACTAAGGTTAAAAAGATGGCTTATTGGTTGGAATTGTTTGTTTTCAAGTATAATGAAATACATAATACGGTTCTTCCCTTGATGGAGTGTCTAATTGCCTCTCAGGTCAGTTAAAAGAGTATAGTTACTCTGACATCAACGGGTGATGTTGTTTCTTACTTCAGACGTCGTCCCAGCAGTATTGGCATGTGACTCCGTATGCATGCGTTTGTGTCAAGGAGATGATGATAATGCTGGTACAACTAGTGTCACATCGACAGGAGGCAACAGGCAGGCAGGTGAGAGCTTCCTCGAGAGTAGGGGGGCTTCCTTGGGAATGGAGATTTTAATGTCCTCACTAATTGTTCGGATATGTTTCTTGTATTGCAAGAACGTGATAGATTGAGTAAAAACCGTGTGGTGCTTAGGACATATCATATTTACTAGCTTACACCTAACTGTAAAGGAACGAATTAAAGACACTTTGAACATAACCTGACTATTTACTTTCTGCGGTAGACAATCATTGCATTGTATCCAGCAGCTAATAATTTTCCGGTAAATCGAGCATAATTAAAAAATTGCACAGGTATGTCCAATGAAAGAAGTAAATCACTTTACATAACTAACTTTGCTTTCTTGAAAAACATTGTTAATTGGTAATCCTGAGGCCAAGTCCAAGGATGCGAGTGAACACAGAAATAAGCGAGTGAATCTGAGCACCTGGGAGGGGATGCACTTACAGTCCCCTCCAAGTTAGCATATTAATATAACATGGGTTTCAGGATAAAACGGGATATATCCATTATCTTGGTTTTGAGAAAAAGTCACTTGTGTTTCATCCTCAAACTGAAAATAAAAAACTTGTAAATGAAGTTGGTGTATATTAAGAATTCAAAATCATAGAGAATGGTAGCAATCTGAAATTTGTGTTGCAGATTTGTTACACAAAATGTGATATTCAATTATTTTGTTATAAAAACGCACCGTCATTTCGCATAGCTACACGTGCGACAAGCAAGTGCTCATTGGCCGAAAATGGGTATATCGCATTTTAATTTAAAAAAAAAAGATTTATTGTGATTTTGTAGAAATAGGATAGCATCCTAACTCAACATGTGTTTAACCATTTCAATGCGAGACCCCGCTACAGCAGGTTGCCATATTATGACGCTTGAATAGCACAACCCACTAGAACGGGGATAGCGTATACCCTAAGTATTGAAACGAACGTTAACTTTAGCGACGCCCAACGACTATCGTTTGAATCACACAAACACCAGCTTCATGATGTTGTAAAATTTATAGGGTGTTTGTATGCGAACATTTCAAGATATTTTGAGTTTTTTGTTGGGATTGTCCGACATGCTATCGCCGGCCACTGATACACATCTATATTGCCGCGATGTTACGATATAAAGAATAAATTGTTTTCGTAAAAAACGAAAATGTGGTGAGCGATGATAGGGGAATGTATGTATAAATGGTTTCTTTCTCTTACGATAACTGACATTCAATGTGGGTGTTTCTTTCTATATACAATATAGGTACTAGGTATGCAGCACGTTTATGTTGCACTAATTTTGATTGTGCGCTCACACTTTGCCTTTGACAACTTTTATATGTCATAATTAGTACAGCCATGATGTGTCCGGGAGTCACATTTATTATTCAATAATTATTTGTATAGTTACTGTGAAAAATTACTGAAGATTATATATTATAAAATATTAGTACAAGTAGTCAATACTGAATTTTCACCATTGTGGCACAATTCTAGGACATTCATGACAGTTCAAATTTAAACATGGCAAAACTGTTGATCTTGGGTTTACTGGTTCCTGTTTCAACTGTTGTTATAATCGACATGTCCACAATATTCCTTGATAGTCCTGGTTTCATAATGTATGTGGTGTTCCTACTCAAAATAATTATATTTATATGAGAAACATGGCAAAAGACCAAAGTGTGTTCCACCAACTTGAATTTCCTGGTTTCCATGGCAACCAATCTCACAATTTGTATACTTACAGTATTCTTTAATAAACCTAGTTTACTAATATATATCGTGTTCCTTTCAAAAATGCACCCTTCTGTGTAAAAATTGAAGTTAAAAAGTGTTACACTGTTTCACTGAAAGCTCAAAAGAAACTCAGTATTCAGTGGTATTCAGTGGTATTCAGTGGTATTCAGTGGCCAGATACTCAGCACTGGAATGGTTAAACAATTTCATCCTTTTTGGGCGATATTTCAAAAATGGGGTTTATCCCGTTTTTTCCTGAAACCCTTCATATAGATAACCCTGTTTTTATGTGATTGTTTCAGTCGTTCTGGGCAGAGATGTCTTCCCTCCTTGGGTCTACCCTCCAGAAGGATGAGAACAACAACTCCACCCTTGAGGAGGCAGGTGAGGTGAAGTTGTCAGCCTAACACGGTTACTAGAACTGGGAAACAAACTTTCATGGATTAATCTGCGACCCTTTGGAAGAAAGGTAACATCCTTATTTTTTGAAATTCCCATTGGGTTAACAGCAGTGTTCGCACAGGTCCCTGAAAGTCTTGAATATTCTTGGATTTGATTTTTTCGTTCGAGTACCATCGAATGTTCTTGAATTTCACTGGTGTTCTTCAATGTTCTTGAATCAGATTTTCATGAACATTCAAGCACGTTAGTGACGAGTTGTCAACGAAATAATTGTAATAATATTTTGTTGAATCCGTCAGTAATTTTTGTCGTAAAAATCGGTGATTACAATTTCTTACAATTTTGCAAAAACAACATGGCGGAAGATGAAAATTAGCGGTAACATGATTCAGTAGACGGCACCTCATGAAATAGCAGTATGCATGCCGGTAATCGCTAGATGTTGCCATGTGAACGCGTGAACCAATTAGATGCGCTCTTTCTCCATGTGTGCGGTCACTCGCCGGCATCCATATTGTTTATTTTTAATTTTGTTTCCTTCACGTGTTATTCAGTTTATGATTAACAATCGCCATGCCTTGAGTTATTGATGACAGTAGATTCAGAGATGAGTGGTTACTGGACGATGCTTATAAAAATTGGGTTGTGAACAATCGCCGTGACATTCAGAAGTTAGTGCGATGCATGCAGCGATATCAAAATAATGTGGACATCGTCATCATATAGTGATACATATGCAGGCATTGCATGCTCAAGTCAAATATAAAATGTCAGAAATCGAATGAAGGAAGGAACCACCAGAGGAAATGTATTATTAATTAGATTGACAATATATAAATAATATTTTACTCCCCGAAAGAGGACCTTGTAGGCGGACATTGCTAATAATTTAGGCAAATTAACTTAAGTAAAAGATTGACAAAAATAATAAAGCATATCATTAAGGCCAGGGTAAGGCAGAGCCAAAGACAACATTTTGGAAAAAAATATCACATCTTGGACTTGATAAGACTGACTTGTGTAGGCAATATCTCAGACTCACCGAGAAATTATGTGCACACTTAGCCTAATGAGAATCCTGGTGAAATGACTAAGCTAAGCGTCATCAAAGAGTTTGGCGTCATTACCATTGTGAAAAACAATTTAATTAGAGTTTAATAGTCTTCTGTGAGAATCTTCTGATCAAAACTTATCAAAAAACATCTACACACAATTACTTAAATTACAAATAAGTTAGTAAATCTATTGTTCATACTGTCATGCATATTTTCTGCAATTGATCCGAGAACCGTTGATCATTTGGGGATTTTTTATGTAATTTGCATTAATGCAACAAACTTTTTAAAATGTATGCCATAACAAACGTGAATGTTTGAATACTGCAGAAACCGTCGTCTCCATCTGGAGGACGGTCATTTCTGTTAGTAATATGAAATCAGTGACGTGAGACATTTAAATGGTGTTCATGTGCAACAAAGTTGGTTGTTGAGTTACAAAGGAGGGAATGTTTCATAGATTCCGACATGTTCAATGTGCCACCGAGCTACACATGTGTGGACTCCGTAGACTTCTGCTGGTGGTTTCTCCTGCATGTTGCGCCTCTCTACACCTATGATGAGTTCGGAGTCTCACAGAACAAGGTTAGTCGGTTTGGTGTCGTTTCTGTAATGTTAGTTATTTACCAAATCTCACTGGACGTTATCATCTCTTTTAATGTCATGCCTAAGTTTTCTGGTATGGAATGATATAGATTAATTATTTGGTTCTCATCTTAATCCATCGCGGGGTAGGGGGCGACATCGCAAAATCTATTCCACAATATTGACAAGTTCTTGGTATCAATCATGCCAGTCAAATCTGAAGGCTGTCGGCTGTGATTTTGGATGTCATAAAAACGCAAATGCGAAAACGTATGGGTAGAGGTGGACAGTGGTCTCAATCAAAATGATACTTGTTTTGGACTTTCAGACCACCCAAAATGATGATAATTATGTATGGTTCAGGTGATGAGGATGATGTATGTTTCAGCAGCTGGTGACAAGTAATTATCCATTGATGGAGCAACTACTAAAGAAATCACTCACTCTGGTGAGTAAGACAGACATCATGTATCATGACAACACATACAATCGCAAGCTGTTCAAAAGCAGACTTGCCTACCATTCCGGATTGTCCGGAATCATTCCGGAAAGTCACCTCAAATTACAGTATTACGGCGAGGGATGAAAATATTACGGACTGTCACCATGTTCGCCAGTCACTCAAATTTAGCTTCCACTATATTCAACAGGTGGCAGCATATGTATGCAGCATGTTGTGACATGGTTTTTCATTCGCTGAGTCTGGTTGTAATCTAACCAATAGGAAACAACGTTATGACAAATTTGCATTTCCGCGATCAAACAAAACGAAGTCACACAGCACGAAATGATGGCTGACAGCGAAACGACGCCACTGCCAACCAAAAAGAAACGTGTAATGCAAAAATTTAGTGAGTGTTGTACTTGTAGTGTTAGGCCAACTGACTGTACTAAGACTAAGTTAGTGTATTTATTGAGGAGTTTAGTCTATCATTTACAGCCTATCATACAGTCACTAGAGTCTAGGTGATGTCGATGACAGCGTAACGTAATGGTTTTGCCATCGCTACCCCCCCCCCCCCCCCCCAGTGACAATATCTGCCACGGTTCTGAACAATTACTGACAGGAAGCCTATATTCCTGAAAATCAGTGTAAATGGGAAGATGGATTACTGACAGGAAGTTTTTGGGGTAGGCGGGTCTGCAAAAGTCACTTCCCAAGAGGGCCCTGCATTTAATTTGAGTACACCCACATAATTATATTTTCACTAGCTGTGGGACCCCAGATCATTGTGATTGTTCTACCTAAACCTACCCATGTGCACGGTAATTAAAACAAACTAATTCATTTTTATTAAATTCTGATTTCTGCTAAACTGTACAACATGAGCCGTTTCCCTAACAAGTAAAACTCAAAGATTCTACTCAAATAGTAATATGTTTGAATGTTATCCGGTTCTTTGATATGCATTGTGAATAACTTGATAAACCCATCTCAACATGGGTTTTTAAAAGCGAGGTCATGCTTAACAAATATGTTATGTTTTTTGGAAGACATCACTAGGTGGGTAGATGAGGGATCACCAGTAGATATCATCTATTTAGATTTTCAAAAAGCTTTCGACAAAGTACCACATCAAAGATTACTCCTTAAGCTAAAGGCCCATGGCATAGGAAATGGTATAATAAACTGGATAGAAAAATGGCTGAATGACAGAAGACAACGTGTAGTAGTTGATGGGGAGGCTTCAAACTGGAAATCGGTATTGAGTGGGGTACCACAGGGATCAGTACTAGGACCTATATTATTCTTAATATATATCAACGATTTGGACGATGATATAACAAGCAAGGTGTTAAAATTTGCGGATGATACAAAAGTGTTTAGAAGGATTAAAAGTGATGGAGACAGACAGCATTTACAAGATGATCTTGATAGGTTGATCAAATGGTCTGAAAAGTGGCAAATGCTGTTCAATTTTGGGAAATGTAAATGCCTCCACACAGGTCATGGGAATGAAGAGGTAAAATATAAAATGGGGGGTACTGTTCTAAGTACTACTGTAAAAGAAAAGGACTTAGGGTTAACCATTAGTGCTGATATAAAGGTTTCAGAGCAGTGCGGAATTGCAGCGTCAAAGGGAAATCAAATCCTTGGATTAATTAGGCGAAATATAGCGTATAAGAAAAAAGAATTCATAGTACCGCTGTACAAAACAATAGTGAGGCCTCATTTAGAATATTGTATACAAGCATGGAGGCCATATCGCAAGAAGGACATAGATATGCTAGAAAGAGTACAGAGGAGAGTGACTAAAATGATACAAAATCTGAGGGATCTTAGTTACGAAATACGCCTAAAAGAATGTGGTTTAACAACACTAGAGACCAGGAGATTGAGAGGAGATCACATAGAAGTGTTTAAAATATTGAATGGGTATGAAAATATTGATAGAAATTTTTTTTTCTCAGTTAAGAAAGATAGAAGGACCAGAGGACATGAAGCTACATTAGTAAAGGAGCATTGTAAATTAGATATAAGAAAGTTCTCATTCTCACAAAGGACTGTAAATGAATGGAACAGGTTATCTCCTGATTGTGTTGGTGCTAGTAGCGTGAATATGTTTAAAAATAAAATCGACACACACCTTAAAAAGGCGGGATACATGTAGATAAAAAGTATTGGACTCTCGATAAGCCAAAAGGCTTCCTTGTCCAACTGCCATCCAGAGTAATTTTCTGGATGGCAATCTTGTTAAATCTTGTTAAATAGTTTAAATAACATCCAGTGTTTTTAATAACAAAGTATGTACATTTGTTTAAATGGTAAAAAGTTGTTTTGGTCATTATACCTGGTTACTTGCCAAAATCAAATGTCGAACCAACATTTAGCCCTCAGCCTACTGAATTTGTTTGTAATATGTTTTTTGAAAGACTAAGGAATGTTGATAATATCAACACAGAAACGTGCATAATTGTGTCAATGAATCCCATGAACATTTCAAGTTTTTAAAATCATTTTAATTGATTCATGGGGACAGTGGACAGGAATTAAATAAGTGAATTGTTTGTCTGATAGTTTTACTAAAACTACATATAAAAGTTGCACATCCAACATGGCATGTCTTAGTGGATACATGTAGGTTTGCTTTTTCAGAATGTTAATTTGAAACGAGACGAGCAAAAAAATCAAATTGAGGAAACACTTTTAAGTTGCAGATGTTGTCTTGGTGCCCTCTCCGTGAACAGATCTTTCTTGGTGCAAGAAATCCTCAAAAATAGGTACAGCCTCAAAATCACGGGTACTGTTTTTGTCTCCCAAAAAATTAGTTGTATAATAGTGATCTGTCCCCATTATGTTTCAGCGGGAGTCACACCTGCGGCGCCACCTACGATGTTGTCTCCGTCTCACGGAACTCTGGGAAGGCAATGTCACAACACTGAATATGTTGTGGGATCATTTCTACAAATGTCTCGTAAGTCGCTGTCTATATATGCAACCCACCGCAGCAAACCAGATATGAAGTCGTACAAGTCTTTTGTGCATACGAGCCAAAGGTCATGTTCTTTTCCTCAATAACTACTCCAAAACTAATAAAATACATGCATTTACGAACTTTAGATTAAAAACACAACAGATAAGATGGCTCAAAATGACCTCGTTTCTCAAATCGTTTTTTTAAAGGTTGCTTCAGTGTTAGCAATAAATAAAAAACTACTGAATATATTTCAACAAACGATGTATTATTTTAAAGCCTAAGATCTGTGGAGTCCAAAAAGGTTGAAAACTCCATGTACAACTTTGCGACATAACACCCACTTTGCTGTGGCTGGTCTCATATGTATGTAATGCCTCTCCTCCTAGACACTGCATCTTGGGTAACTTTCATCGGTTCATCTAGAACACCAGAGGAAGGTCCCATGACACTTGTATTTTTTCATTAGTGACTGCTTTTCCTGTGCCTTCACTATGTCATGATAATATTGCAATAATATCACAATAGTTGTGACACTGTCAAAATAGTGTGGTATGTTTACGTTTTCTACATCTAGATGGCTTGCATCTCTGGCTCCAATCTTTCAGGGATTTATCTACTTCTACGGAAGAAAAGTGTTATCAAAACATTCCCTGTTGGGTATGGGTTTTTAATGGTTATAGTGTTTGTACCAAACGTTAAATGGACGCAAATCGTTTGTTAACAATACTGCGTCTGGTTTCTGCGATTGTTCTGATCCATGCAAATAGTCCGCCGATCAGATGTGCTTGTATGTAACTTGCCTTGCGAATTATGCAATAACAAATATGATTTCTGAATACTCCAGGAAACTATTTTGTGCATCTGTGTGTGTACTGCCATTCGTACATGGGCATTTTTCTAGCATTTTAAATGTGTAAATTGCGCTGTTTGTACCCAGGAGCTTAGCCAGAGACCCTACTGCCTGTCTTCAAGACTGGCAGATGAGTGACCAAGAAGGGTAATTACAGCTGATAAGAATGGTGGAGTTTAGACGGGGCAGCATGCCACTAGATTAACTAATAGTTCCAAGTTTATGGGTCCACATTAATTACTACCATTGGCACAACTGGTATTGAAACAGATGGATCAGTATTGAGTAAATGGCTACCATTGGCACAACTGGTATTGAAACAAACGGATCAGTATTGAGTAAATGGCTACCATTGGCACAACTGGTATTGAAACAAACGGATCAGTATTGGGTAAATGGCTACCATTGGCACAACTGGTATTGAAACAAATGGATCAGTATTGAGTAAATGGCTACCATTGGCACAACTGGTATTGAAACAAATGGATCAGTATTGGGTAAATGGCTACCATTGGCACAACTGGTATTGAAACAAATGGATCAGTATTGAGTAAATGGCTACCATTGGCACAACTGGTATTGAAACAAAGGGATCAGTATTGAGTAAATGACTACCATTGGCACAACTGGTATTGAAACAAACGGATCAGTATTGAGTAAATGGCTACCATTGGCACAACTGGTATTGAAACAAACGGATCAGTATTGAGTAAATGGCTACCATTGGCACAACTGGTATTGAAACAAATGGATCAGTATTGGGTAAATGGCTACCATTGGCACAACTGGTATTGAAACAAATGGATCAGTATTGGGTAAATGGCTACCATTGGCACAACTGGTATTGTAACAAACGGATCAGTATTGGGTAAATGGCTACAATTGGCACAACTGGTATTGAAACAAACGGATCAGTATTGGGTAAATGGCTACCATTGGCACAACTGGTATTGAAACAAACGGATCAGTATTGGGTAAATGGCTACCATTGGCACAACTGGTATTGAAACAAATGGATCAGTATTGAGTAAATGGCTTAAATGACACTGATTTGTTATTAAAAACTAAACTGTCCAATATTGCACAATTTCGCCGTCATTTAAAATATTACCTTTATAACTTTGTATATCCAACTTAGCTCCCTGGCGTATAGATCCATCTGTTCACGACATTAATACGGCTTATCGATTCTGAGATTGACTAACCCTTTTATGTTGATGCACCTCTAAGCTTGGTTTCCGAGGATTTAGGTGCAAAAGAAGTTACCTTGTTTGACACGAATGACTTCCGCGCAAGCTGTTCGCACGCCAAAAGGCAAAATTTTTGTTAATGACTAGCAATAAATATTTCTGATTAAGGGCATGTTTACTGTTTTAGAATAACCAGTTCCACATTCCCGGAGGAGGTGTTTCTGGTGTCGCCTGTGTCAGGTAGGAGCTATAAAAACAAAAAAGATGCTATAAAACACAAATCTGACAAAAGAACATTTATGCAAGCACCAACACAAGTCATGAATAGTGATGAAATAAGGCCAAATGAATGACGTTTATTAAAGAGATTAAGTTAAAGAGAGAGAAATGTGGGCTCTACATCCCAAGGCCAGGCCTGTGACTGAGCCCATACTAGTCTCCTGTACCTCTGGATGACAGAGCGCACATTTCGGCATATACAACATTAGCAGTATTATTATAGATATATAAAACAACAATAAAAACAAAAAAGATGCTATAAAACACCAATCTGACAAAAGAACATTTTACTGAAAATTAATATTACTGGCAAGTGTTATTTCTGTTGTTTTTAGGTTATACATTTTACGGACGCCAGTTAAATTATTATGACGAAAGAAAAACTCGATTGTCAGAATTTTCCAGTAGAGGCAACTCAGAGTAATGTGTGAGTCAAGATAGTCACGTTATGGAATGATATTGTATTAAGGTCATCTTCGAGGCTGGACCAGAGTGACCTGAAAACTGAGGTGACCGTATTAAATGAACTAATTTCCTGTGTTACCATTATAGAAATAGTTTGGGTTTGTCATACAGTGACCCTAATTGTGAGGTGGCTGTATTACAGAGATAACCGTAAAGCAAGGTTCAACTGTACTATAAATGTAGAGAGTTCACACAACAATTTATCCATAACAATGCATGCCCAAATTGTAGTTTGAAGATATCTGACCAATTTTGTTGGCAAAGAGTATGTTATTCCAACAATCAGGATCGCATACATCAAAGGAAGCGTAAACCATGTACAAGTCAAGAATAGCTATACCATGTGTATGCCTTCTGGCAACTAAAAATATGTAATTTATTTATTGTTAGATGCCGTGATGGTAATTATTACATCTTATTAAATATTGATGTTGTGATACATTTGTAACACAAGTAATTGCTTTGTAAACCTTACTGTATAATTTACATTGCGTTTTTCACAAATAACAGTAACACAGTAACAAATTTGTACAAATGTATGCAACTAAATACAAGGACTGTTTATATTTTGATTTGGTGATGAGTCATTAATGACATATATTTGATGATTAATTATCATTCAGGTTAATTTCGAAGAAATACACAATCACAAAATTGTGTATTTCAAAATTTGGCACCTACAACATTATAACAAATCTGTTTTATTTTGTTTTTACTGTTGGTCTCTTCACTTGATGCAATTCATAGTATGTTTTTTAAGGAATTTGCCTAATGGGATGTTAAAATGAAGTTTTAATCCTCGATGCATGAATGTGGACGCTCAGTAAATTTTGGATACTAGATTTAAAATAAAAAATGTTAACTTGTAGCAAAACGTCTGCCGATTTGTTGGAGAAATGTCAGAGCCTGGTTCAAGTCGGGAACTATGGGTAAGTAGACATTTGTGTTTCTCAGTCACAGGAATTGAAAGTATGACATTTTACTTGGAACTTACTCAATAAAATGACTGTAATTTCTTTTTTCCATAATTTATAGCATGTATGTGTGTATAGATTATGAAATCTTTTGTCTTTAATTGCGACATTGTATAACTTATCTAGTTTTAGTTAAACAAAATAATTGAATGACATTTCAAGGACGGACCATGACACAAGTTTCCAACTGTTCCTGCGTCTGCTGGCAATGCATCTTGGGAAATCTGCATTGGGCGATTCGATGCTTTGGAAGAAGATAAAGGGTCGGTGAGTGTACAAATACTGGGGATTACAGAATGTTCTTAAGGACAGTGACGTACGTTTGTAGAGTCTTAAAAACATTACGCATTGGTTCAACCTCCTACGGATACGTTGTGTGGGACTTGTGATTTGTACAATCCAAAATTGCTGTTAGAGTCAGTTTGCATTAATTAATGTTTTACTCAATAGGTGGTGCCACTGTAGCTATTTATTTTCTGCCGCGACACGTTGTGACGACCAAAACCACCCCGTGTAATGCTTAACACATTTTGGGAACTTATGTGACTGCACCTAGTGTGTAGTTGTATTGATCAGCAAATTAAGAAATTACTGAAGCGATGAACACATCTATTTGCTTCCATCCGCCTTTGTTACAACACAACAATTTGTTCAGAAGCAGCCAAAGGCTGGTCTCCATTATAGCACTGGACAATGGATGATGGAAGCGAAAAGGAGCATTTGCTGCACATTGTAACAAATAACCGTGTCGTGCAATAACGTTAAAAAGTAACAATTCATAGGACATACGCATGCACATGCATGCTCACACACACAGACAGGCATGCACACACACACACACGCATAGACAGAAATACACATTTACACATGAATATATATCTAAAAGTTTTGATGGCTTGATGTATGTATAATATTGTTGCATCGCATCCAGGCCTGATCCCATTGTACTATGTTTTCAGGTTCTATTCAAAGTTCCACAGTCGTCGCATGCAGGAGTTGAGCGAAACTGGACTGAACAATCTGACCACTCTCTTTCTCTCGCTCACTTACATCGTCAATCTTCAAGATGTGGTTAGTAGTTGATCAGTTGGTCAACAACCTGATATCTATCTTTCTCTGATTTTTATTCATCATCAATCTCCAACATTCCCGCAAGCGAGGGTTGTGATCTACTCATTGTATGGAAGTTAGCTGAATCAAACTCGGAATAGGGCTTGTAAGTCTCATGCCTCATTTTCAATCTGGAGTCGTGGTATTTTAATCAAATATTTATTGAAAGTAAACAACGTATGTATTTATAAATGCGTGTAAGTCGCTTATCATCACATACGCTTAACCTGCTGGCTATAGATGCAGTTCACGTAACCATAGATTTTACTCATACCGGTGTAATGCTGTAATCTACGTGAACGTAAAACATTCCACTAGTACGCACGTTTATAGTGAAGCACAAACCAGTTTTAGTAGGCGTTATTGGACTTATGTTTACAAACGCATCGCACGTTCAATATCACGAACCTCGTGATGTATCGTGACACACTTACAGGCCCTATTGACTTCACCAGTTGCAGCTGTACCACCTGTACAGACATTTGTCTGACCCGCGCTCCAATTCCAAGACAAAGCCATCGAATCCCAATATAATTACCCGTTCGACCATTCTCATGAGCCACTGGGCGGTGTTGTGTATTAAGATAACTATGTCTACTTCCCAAACATTACACGCAATGTAAAACGAGCAGCAGGTCGACTACCATGAAGACCGCCGGAACTTGCCAGTTAGCAACGTTATTGGCTGAGCTAATCTTCAGAGATTCGCAAGGCGATCTTCCGGGGATACTGAGGCAGATGTAATCAGCAGTGCCCCCTGGTGTGTGAGGATGGTCCCCAAGAATTGTTTAGTAGTCAGTCAGTCAGTCATTCACTCATCAACCTGACGTATGTCTTTCTCATACTCGCTAATCACTAAGTAATTAGTAGAAACATTTATATTAACTACATTTTGACATTATTTCATTTCAGGGCTCAAAGCTCTTTGATCTGTACCACATGCTGGACATGAAAGGCATCGATGTTCATCGCCACCGCGCCATCTGGCGGGGAAGCTTTGCACTAATGCTGCGGTTTTTGGAGCAAGAATTGGATGTTGGTTTCATGGCAGAGAAGATGGCAGAGGACTTCAACTCGTTGTGTGCGTGAGTATGACGTATCATTTTGTGAAGTTTTCTGAGAAATGGCTGTTTGCGCCAATATGCCTGGCCTATTCGAGGATGACAAGTTTTGACAATGATTTAGGGACCATCAACAAAAGTGGACTTTTCAGTTGGTTGTTTCAGTGAACTGCGCCACTTGGCCGAGGGGTCATCTCCAAACCGTGAGTTGGTGATGTTCTATGTCGATTCTCTGCAGGACGTCATGGAAGCCAGCACTCTGTACCTACATCAGCACCAGTTGCTTGGTAAGTCTGTGTCACTCGTTGAGTCTGTCTATGTTACTTGTTGTGACGTGTTGTAGGCACTGGCCTGTGTGACTTGTTGTGACTTGTAAGTGCTGGTCTGTGTGACTTGTTTAGGCACTGGCATGTGTGACTTTTTGTGACTAGTTAGCATGGGCCTGTGTGACTTGTTGTGAATTGTAGGTTCTGGCCTGTGTGACTTGTTGTAGACTCTGGCCTGTGTGACTTGTAGACTCTGGCCTGTGTGACTTGTAGGTGCTGGCCTGTGTGACTTGTTGTAGACTCTGGCCTGTGTGACTTGTAGACTCTGGCCTGTGTGACTTGTTGTAGACTCTGGCCTGTGTGACTTGTAGGTGCTGGCCTGTGCGACCTGCTCCACTGCTGTCGTGTCAGTGACCTTGCTATCAACCTTGACCTTGTCCACAGCCTCCTCATTCGACATAGGTGAGTGGCGTCACCTAGTCCTCGTTGGGTCGTATTTGTGGTCATTCATAGGAATCTGAACTATAAGCAGCACTCTAGCATTTTTTAAACCTACTGTAAATTAACCACTGGTAGGTGCAACATGTTCCAATGTATACAGAATTGTTTAGCTTTCATGGTACTTAAGGCTCCTCATTTCTCACCATCATTCTGCATTTTACAGATATCCTCAGTAACCTCAGATCATTTGATTCACAACAACCTTTTGGTCTTAAAACTAAGCCTAGCATTGGCAAATGTGTCTTCTCTGTAACTGCACCCAAAGTCTGGAATGAACTCCCTATCACTTTAAAATCATCTAAAACTATAGCCACCTTTCGTAATAACTCGAGGCTTATTTGTTTGAAATCTTATCCCCAATCCTGCCCAAACTTTTGGCACTCCCTTGCTCTAATGATGGATCTCATATGTCCCTGTTCACGATTTTGCCTAATAATTCTTGTATGTTGCGCCTCTGAGCTCAGATTCCTGAGGATATAGATGCTATAAAAGTTTATTATTATTATTTTTGTCCACGATGCCCTGTCCATTGCATCCTCCTCCACAACCTCTGTCACCTCCATGTCTCTCCTCATCATGCCGCCCTGTCCATTATGTCGTCCTCCTCCATAACCTCTGTCACCTCCATGTCTCTCCTCACCATGACAGCCTGTCCATTGCGTCCTCTTCTGCAACCTCTGTCACCTCCATGTCTCTCCTCACCACAATGCCCTGTCCATTGCGTCCTCCTCTGTCACCTCCATGTCTCTCCTCACCACAATGCCCTGTCCATTGTGTCCTCCTCCACAACCTCTGTCACCTTCATGTCTCTCCTCACCACATTGCCCTGTCCATTGTGTCCTCCTCCACAACCTCTGTCACCTCCATGTCTCTCCTCACCACGCCGCCCTGTCCATTGTGTACTCCTCCACAACCTCTGTCACCTCCATGTCTCTCCTCACCATAATGCCCTGTCCATTGCGTCCTTCTCTGTCACCTCCATGTCTCCTCACCACAATGCCCTGTCCATTGCGTCCTCCTCCACAACCTCTGTCACCTCCATGTCTTTCCTCACCACGCCACCCTGTCCACTGCATCCTCCTCCACAACCTCTGTCACCTCCATGTCTCTCCTCACCCGCTGCCCTGTCCATTACGTCGTCCTCCTCCATAATCTCTGTCACCTCTATGTCTCTCCTCACCATGACACCCTGTCCATCGAGTCCTTCTCTGCAACCTCTATCACCTCCATGTCTCTCCACACCACGATACCCTGTCCATTGTGTCCTCCGCCATAACCTCTGTCACCTCCATGTTTCTCCTCACCACGATACCCTGTCCATTGTGTCCTCCTCCATAACCTCTGTCACCTCCATGTCTCTCCTCACCATGACAGCCTGTCCATTGAGTCCTTCTCTGCAACCTCTATCACCTGCATGTCTCTCCTCACCATGACACCCTGTCCATTGCGTCCTCTTCTGCAACCTCTGTCACCTCCATGTCTCTCCTCACCACAATGCCCTGTCCATTGCGTCCTCCTCTGTCACCTCCATGTCTCCTCACCACAATGCCCTGTCCATTGTGTCCTCCTCCACAACCTCTGTCACCTCCATGTCTCTCCTCACCACATTGCCCTGTCCATTGTGTCCTCCTCCACAACCTCTGTCACCTCCATGTCTCTCCTCACCACGCCGCCCTGTCCATAGTGTACTCCTCCACAACCTCTGTCACCTCCATGTCTCTCCTCACCATAATGCCCTGTCCATTGCGTCCTTCTCTGCAACCTCTGTCACCTCCATGTCTCTCCTCACCACAATGCCCTGTCCATTGCGTCCTCCTCTATAACCTCTGTCACCTCCATGTCGCTCCTCACCACAATGCCCTGTCTATTGTGTCCTCCTCCACAACCTCTGACACCTCCATGTCTCTCCACACCATGATGCCCTGTCCATTGCGTCCTCCTCCACAACCTCTGTCACCTCCATGTCTTTCCTCACCACGCCACCCTGTCCACTGCATCCTCCTCCACAACCTCTGTCACCTCCATGTCTCTCCTCACCCGCCGCCCTGTCCATTACGTCGTCCTCCTCCATAATCTCTGTCACCTCTATGTCTCTCCTCACCATGACACCCTGTCCATCGAGTCCTTCTCTGCAACCTCTATCACCTCCATGTCTCTCCACACCACAATACCCTGTCCATTGTGTCCTCCGCCATAACCTCTGTCACCTCCATGTCTCTCCTCACCATAATGCCCTGTCCATTGCGTCCTTCTCTGTCACCTCCATGTCTCCTCACCACAATGCCCTGTCCATTGCGTCCTCCTCCACAACCTCTGTCACCTCCATGTCTTTCCTCACCACGCCACCCTGTCCACTGCATCCTCCTCCACAACCTCTGTCACCTCCATGTCTCTCCTCACCCGCTGCCCTGTCCATTACGTCGTCCTCCTCCATAATCTCTGTCACCTCTATGTCTCTCCTCACCATGACACCCTGTCCATCGAGTCCTTCTCTGCAACCTCTATCACCTCCATGTCTCTCCACACCACGATACCCTGTCCATTGTGTCCTCCGCCATAACCTCTGTCACCTCCATGTTTCTCCTCACCACGATACCCTGTCCATTGTGTCCTCCTCCATAACCTCTGTCACCTCCATGTCTCTCCTCACCATGACAGCCTGTCCATTGAGTCCTTCTCTGCAACCTCTATCACCTGCATGTCTCTCCTCACCATGACACCCTGTCCATTGCGTCCTCTTCTGCAACCTCTGTCACCTCCATGTCTCTCCTCACCACAATGCCCTGTCCATTGCGTCCTCCTCTGTCACCTCCATGTCTCCTCACCACAATGCCCTGTCCATTGTGTCCTCCTCCACAACCTCTGTCACCTCCATGTCTCTCCTCACCACATTGCCCTGTCCATTGTGTCCTCCTCCACAACCTCTGTCACCTCCATGTCTCTCCTCACCACGCCGCCCTGTCCATAGTGTACTCCTCCACAACCTCTGTCACCTCCATGTCTCTCCTCACCATAATGCCCTGTCCATTGCGTCCTTCTCTGCAACCTCTGTCACCTCCATGTCTCTCCTCACCACAATGCCCTGTCCATTGCGTCCTCCTCTATAACCTCTGTCACCTCCATGTCGCTCCTCACCACAATGCCCTGTCTATTGTGTCCTCCTCCACAACCTCTGACACCTCCATGTCTCTCCACACCATGATGCCCTGTCCATTGCGTCCTCCTCCACAACCTCTGTCACCTCCATGTCTTTCCTCACCACGCCACCCTGTCCACTGCATCCTCCTCCACAACCTCTGTCACCTCCATGTCTCTCCTCACCCGCCGCCCTGTCCATTACGTCGTCCTCCTCCATAATCTCTGTCACCTCTATGTCTCTCCTCACCATGACACCCTGTCCATCGAGTCCTTCTCTGCAACCTCTATCACCTCCATGTCTCTCCACACCACGATACCCTGTCCATTGTGTCCTCCGCCATAACCTCTGTCACCTCCATGTTTCTCCTCACCACAATGCCCTGTCCATTGTGTCCTCCTCTACAACCTCTGTCACCTCCATGTCTCTCCTCACCACAATGCCCTGTCCATTGCGTCCTCCTCCACAACCTCTGTCACCTGCATGTCTCTCCTCACCATGACACCCTGTCTATTGCGTCCTCCTCTGCAACCTCTGTCACCTCTATGTCTCTCCTCATCACAATGCCCTGTCCATTGCGTCCTCCTCTGTCACCTCCATGTCTCTCCTCACCACAATGCCCTGTCCATTGCGTCCTCCTCTGTCACCTCCATGTCTCTCCTCACCACAATGCCCTGTCCATTGTGTCTTCCTCCACAACCTCTGTCACCTCCATGTCTTTCCTCACCACAATGCCCTGTCCATTGCGTCCTCCTCTGTCACCTCCATGTCTCTCCTCACCACAATGCCCTGTCCATTGCGTCCTCCTCTGTCACCTCCATGTCTCTCCTCACCACAATGCCCTGTCCATTGTGTCCTCCTCCACAACCTGTGTCACCTGCATGTCTCTCCTCACCATGACACCCTGTCCATTGCGTCCTCCTCTGCAACCTCTGTCACCTCCATGTCTCTCCTCACAACGCCGCCCTGACCATTGTGTACTCCTCCACAACCTCTGTCACCTCCATGTCTCTTCTCACCATTTGTGTTGTTTGCCCTCCACCAGCAGCCTCCATGCCTTCTTTATTGCATTATCGTCCTCTCTCCTACATTTCAAAACCACCATAGTCTGATCGTTATTAGTTCATCTGTTATAAACTCTAGAACTCTCTACTTCCTTCGTATTGTACTGTATATTTACATTTCTAGTGTAGATTAGAAAGTTCTCATTTTCACAAAGGACTGTAAATGAATGGAACAGATTATCTGCTGATTGTGTGGGTGCTAGTAGCATGGATATGTTTAAAAATAAAATCGACATCTACCTCAGAAGGGCGGGATACACATAGATAAAAGGGTCGGACTCTCGATAAGCCAAAGGGCTTCCTTGTCCACCTACCACCTAGAGTTAATTCTCTGGGTGGCAATCTTGTTAAATCTTGTTAAAATTTGGATAACATTTTTTTATTTATTTCAAATACTTGCAATGCTTACTTTTGAATTCTTTTTGTACCTGCGGGCATATAAGGCAGAAATAAGCCTATTTAATGTTCTATGGTTTTGTACATGTTGAACTTTGTTGAATGCTGGATGTACCTGCATCATATATCAAAAGGCTGTTGAATGTTCCATGGTTGTGTACAAACTGACTGATGAATGTTCCAGGGTTGTTTACAAACTGACTGATGAATGTTCCATGGTTGTGTACAAACTGACTGATGAATGTTCCAGGGTTGTGTACAAACTGACTGTTGAATGTTCCAGGATTGTGTATGCATTGTCTGTTGAATGTTCCACGGTTGTGTACAAACCAACTGTTGAATGTTCCACGGTTGTGTATGCATTGTCTGTTGAATGTTCCACAGTTGTGTACAAACCAGCTGTTGAATGTTCCAGGGTTGTGTATAAACCGTCTGATGAATGTTCCAGGATTCTGTACAAATAGACTGTTGAATGTTCCAGGGTTGTGTATACATTGTCTGTTGAATGTTCCAGGGTTGTGTACAAACTGACTGTTGAATGTCCAGGGTTGTGTACAAACTGTCTGTTGAATGTTCCAGGGTTGTGTACAAACGTGCCCCATTGGGCCATGACAGGACACAGTCAGTTGACAATAGCTCTGTCCTCCTGTACTGTCGTGGTGAGTTGTTTTCATTTTATTAGCTCATCACAGCTATTTTCAGCTACATGTTGTGGTACGATAGTCGTTCCTATTATATTGTATAACTTACATATTTAAAAATGTTTTCACAAAAGTTGTTGGTTTTAGTGAAATACATACAGTTTATGTACTAACACACAGCGCCAGGCGAAAAGTTTGGTAACAGCGTTAAGCGTGCTAGCAGTTATAAGCAATGAAAAAGATATGTTGACAAATGTGACATAATTGCCTTGAGAAGTCATGCTCAATTCTCGTAAGTCATACACAGAGATCAGTGACTAGGTCTCGCGCAATTCAAAGCAGCGCATTTTGGTGGGGGTCGAACAACGACCCGGTAACTATAATTTTGATTGTGTGATTTCCAGAACTGGCCACCATCCTGTGGCAACATTTTTACCAGTTTGTTAGGGTGCACAGTGGCACCCTGACTCCCCCACCCCTCCTGGCCGACTTGGCTGCGGGCTTCACTCTTCTTCTCCTTCACTCGTAAGTGTCGTTAGTGTCAAAGACAAACTTCACAATGTAGCCATCAGTCTGTATCTAACTATTTTCGAACTAGTGTGCATGTGTGTGTTAATGTATTCCTCCTAGTTGGTTCGTACTTCAGGTTCCAGACTTTTTACAACCCCCAAAAGAAAAGTTATTCTTTTTTTAAATTTGTTAAGGGTTCTGGCCGGTTTTAGGGTTTGTGCCATATGTTAGGCAGGAATTTTCTGGAATTGTTCGGAACTGCCGATCGGTTGGAAGCGTTTCATGTAACTGCTCAAATTTATGTCATTAAGCGGCACGTACAAATACTTTAGGAAACTATCTTCTGTGTTTTTGTTTGCCTGCAAGTGTTAATAAAGATTTTAAAATATCATGTCGACATCAGATTTATTACAATAGACACTGATTTGGTAAATATGGTTATAATGTCAGTTTCGACCCTTTAGATCCCAATTGACTGCCACAACTCAGACAGACAGAGTTGTTTATTTATCCATCCGTATATATGATGCCATATACTTGATAATTACATGTTACATGTGCTAGTATAGTAGACAATTAAAATACTAGTAATATTAAATATTGCGACAAATATTATCGTTACAGTAACGTTGCGTTTCAGGCCCCCTGGTGGTCAGACTGGCGTGAGGGAGACATTGAAGGATTGTTTCTTACATTTTGGCTGCAGCGATCAGGTTAACGCAGTGTAAGTCTATGTCAGTGTCCTTCTCCTGTAGTCCACCGAATTAATTTACAAAGTAAAGGTAAGTTCTTATATAGCGCAGTATCCAGTCCTTAGGACTGCTCAAAGTGCTTTACACTTTACTCCCTGGCAGACCTGTTCAGTCAAACACCATCTCGACTTCTCTGGGAAGCATCCAGCCACGCTGCAATTAATGTGCGAAGACAATTCGTACACAAATATCCACCACTGTCTATAGACAAGTACTCATTCATAGAGCAGAGCAACGTAGAGTGAACGAACCTGCCCAAAGTTCGACACAGTAGCACAGGATTCGGACCCGGGTTCTCTCGGTCGAGAGTCTGAAGCTCCAGCCACTGCACCAAAGCATCCCAATTTACGGTTAATTGTAATATCATGTGACTGCCCAGTTTGGCCGTAGCAATAAGTGTTATAGTAGTACCTCAATGACTGTAGGTATTCAAACACCTAAAATAATTAAATTCTCAAATGTAGGTAACCATACAGTACAAAAAGTTTTTGAATTTCGAAAACATGCAGTCACTATGTATTCGGACCCTAAAAAATAATGTGTTCGAAAACATAGTACAGAAAATTAATATTTTTGAAGATTTTTAGGTTGTCTTTGGTAACATGTTAATTATCTCGAGAAAAAAATGGTAGGATTTGACGAAAATACTACAGAAGGTCAGTGATATGACAAACACCAATTTGTGCCAATTTGAATAAATCTGAATCATAAGTTAGCATACAGCACTAAAACGTTGCCTGGAAGATATTGTTCATGGCTCCAAGATTAAATTTTAACCTTACATTGAAGCTGTATTTAAAACTTGGGACGTTTCAATCTTGATCATGCACTGATGTCGTGACGCAAGTTTCAAATACGGCTCCAGTGTAAGGTTAACTCTGTTAACATTGTCACTTATGGAATATCAAATAGAATTTAGGATACCACTGATGGGACTCGGTAGCATGTTTGTTAAAAATGCTACAGACACATTTGATTCCCTATTGTGCAAATGTTTATGGTTTTAGAAAATGGGTACTTAACATTGTCAGTAATATGATAAAATGTATGTGCAGTTGTATCGATATTGTTAATATGTTATAAAATGGTGACTTTATATCCTCTTTTTACATATTTATTTAATTATTCCTTATACTTTTTAATACGTTATTTACTTCTTAATTGACTTGTCTTTTTTTTAAACATGTTTGTACCTTTTTGTATGTATTATGGGTTTTTACCTGAAATAAATGTTTTTATATTCATTAACAATTATCTAGCCCCGGAAGCCAAATGCGTGAATTTCATGCCAAAATACATTTCATAGCTCTGCTAAGATTATGTTTGATTTGTCACCAAACCAGGATCTCTTGCCGCTATCTCTGTCACATGATGCCAAATAAGGACGTGATGTCACGACTGGCAGTGGCACTGACCAATCACGAGTCCCGACTCATTCAAGCATGGCTGCAGTGTAGTTGTCTCCTTCCCAGTGATATGACTATGCTCCAAGAACTCACAAGGTCAGTGGTACACCACTTTCATCTTTAAGATTCAGAGAATGTTCATGTTTTGTGTGTTTCCTCGTGCGCTGGTTTCTGTTTTGGCTTAGCAGATGTTCTCCAAGACGCTATTGGAAACTCAACTGTTCAAAAATTTACCAGTCAGCAATGTTGGTTTTTCGTAAGCAAATAACACAACTTTTTTTAAATTACACTCAACGTGGAAGAATTTGTGCAGTCAACAGATACTGTTTGGATTATGGAACTGAGTTTTTCAATTATGGTTAGACGTCATTGTATGTTAATTATATTGATTCTTTGTAAGAGAAGAAACCAAGTACTTAGTTCGATATTATGTGGCATAAGGCACTGCATACACACAAACATGGAAGACGGTTTCAAAAATATAATCATACAGGTATTTGGCGAGGATTACACAACTTCTGTTTTGTACGATTGTTCCAAGCTATGTAAAGCATTCTCAGCTGATTGATGAATGTTTCATTACATTTGGACAATCAGTAAACATGTGTAACATTGCAACAAACATCTGGTGCAAATCCTAAATTGATACGAACCATTTACTCATGTGGAATTTCAAAAATAAAACTTCTGGATCCTTCAGTTGTCATAGCAGGGCTGCCTACCATTATCGATTTTCCGTAACCATTACGAAAATTCACCTCAGATTACGGCATTACGGAAACTACCACTGAATTACGGAAATAAAAATGTCCTACTAGAGAAAATGATACGCATTAAAGAACTGCTAAATCTATAAATAATGCTGCTCCAGATGCCCTGGAGAAACTGTCATCATTCACTTGTTACAATTTATCAACAACTGTTTAGTCCACTACAAGTTCTATGAACTCAATAAGGTGACGTTGTCATCCAATGTTGTGCCTGTGTACAATGTTACTAGTTCGACTGCCAGCAGCCTGCTGAACTTGGCAAGTGGATATATTACTAGTACATCTGCATATGTCAGTAAACAGCAATTACAGCAGCTGAAATATCAGTGTCATTAATGCGCATCTAGACATTGATAACATTTACAGGTGTAGAATTATATAATGAAATAAATAAAATAAGATGACATTAGGTAGAACCATTAAATTACGTTAAATAGTTCTAGTTTTCTGAAAGCTATAAATATAATTATAAAATGTCTTAGAAGAATATAAAATAAATAAGTATTAATTGTTGTAACTGCAATAGAAAAATTATCATATTTTTATTCAAAGCTTTTTTGTTTGAATACAATAATTTAACATTGTCATTGACTGTTAGTAATATAAATGGCCCCACTTATAGGTTTAGGCTAAATCTTGATACAGTGTAACTCTTCAGCAGGTAGTTGGGATTATAGTTAGTGTGAATGAAGGGTGTGCTTGGTTAGTACGGTACAGTGCATAAGGTCTACTGTGATTACAGTAGTAATGCTGTTGTTTTATATATCTATAACAATACTGCTAATGTTGTATGTGCCGAAATGTTGGCTGTGTCATCCAGAGGTACAGGAGACTAGTATGGGCTCAGTCACAGGCCTGGCCTTGGGATGTAGAGCCCACATTTCTCTCTCTTTAACTTAATCTCTAATAAACGTCATTCATTTGGCCTTCTTTCCTTACTATTCATGACTTGTGTTGGTGCTTGCATAAATAATGTTTCCTGCTGTGTGTCGTAAATTTTGAAGCTCGTTGGATGATTATTGGGTATTTACTGGCGCAGTCTTTCCCACGGTGATGCTCTACAGACGTAAACACTTGTACATGTCAGGCCATGCATGCACTTTGACAAGTGCTAACCCAAGACCTTACCTGCCGACAGGAGTTACAGTGTAGCAACGTAATATGTTGAAACAAAGTATATATATATATAGAAAGGCGGAATGTCTCGGCTGCTACAATTTGATGATTAAATTAGTAACTTCATATATTCCCAGGCACTGTGAACAGGCTGGGCTTGTCACTGTATCTACTTCAGAGAAAGGTTTGATTGGCAACGGGGGCCAGGGGCATACCCAGGATTGTTATGTTGGAAGTTTTCAAATGGGAATGATGGGTATCCTTCCCCATATACATGTACATTGCCATAGTATTGGTAACCAGAAAACCCCCTGGTGGGGTCATTATGGAAATTGTTTTTGTCAGGTAGGTAACCCTGTCACAGATGAACACCTGAAAGTCTGGCACCTGAGATGTAAAATGTCTAGGAGATTGGTAACACAAGCAGAAAAGTGTTAACATTGCTGCTTTGGGGCTGGAAATACCACTAACAGTGGTATTTCCAGCTCCCTTTGATCCTGTGTTACCGCTTTGGGGATGAAAATTAATGTCCTAGTTTTTGATGAAATGTTGTAGTTTTCAAAAACAAATTATATTCATGGTGAAATCTATTTTTGCAACTTATATACTGTCATTCAGGCATGTTATTTGTTGTCTCTGGTGTTTCAGTTTTGGTTCTCATGTTCATCAAAAACAAGAACAGCACATAAAAGACTTTATAAAGCAGCATGGTATAAGCGACATACAAAAATGCAAAACAAAGACTACTAATGTTGAGTGGACAAGAATGTGTCCAGATTTTTCATGACCACTTCCCACTTTTTCATGAGCATGTTCCGATTTTTCATGAGCATTTGTTGACTTTCTTGAGCATGTAATCATTTTTCATGAGCATTTGTTGACGTTCTTGAGCATGTTATAATTTTTCATGAGCGTATATTGACACCTATGCATAACAAACCTTTATAGTAGACATAGACTGGCATGATTATAGTGAGATACGTTTGTTGTAGGTTGATTCTCAAACAGACTTCTGTCCAGCGAGTCTTCTCAAAGGCGGATGTTGAAACAACCAACTCCTCCGATGTCATCGTCTGTCTCTTCATCAAGGCTCTTGGAGTCGTCTACAGTCAACTCACAGTAAGCCCATCCTTTTTCACTCATGGCCTCGTAGGGTGCAATGGCATAGTGGTTACAATATTAGTCTCCGGGGTCAATCCTATTACTGTCATGTTAAATCTCGGTCAGTTTTGTTCACTTCGCATTGCTTTAGTTCACTCATCTGTATAAGAATGTACATGACTATAGTCAGTGATGGATGTTTTTGTATGACAATTTTTTGAACAGTAATTGCAGCATGGCTGAATGCTTCCCAGAGAAGTTGAAATGGTATTCAATAGAACGCTTCTGCCCGTGGGTGAAGTGTAAAGTGCTTTACGCATTTCTAAGCAAAGTATACTGCACAATATAAGAACTTACATTTTCTTTTGAATTTGTTTAATCTTCAAACCTTTATAACTTAAAAAAATAGTATCTATGATGTACAATTCTGTAATTCTTCCACATAGAGTATCACGTGCTATGCTACTAGCACATTAGTTTTCCTAACTCAAAAAAGCTTATTGCTGATGCTCAACTCTGCAAATTTCTCAGAATGGGAGGTTATACGTAGATAAAAATAGTAATTCTCAATACACCAAAGGTCACTTTCCCCACATGCCGTTTGGGTTTTGCTTTGAGTAACAACTTTGTTAAGCTAAAGCTGTCGGTTCCTAATGTTTTTAATACTAAATTTTTGTTTTAAAGTACTCATTCCCAAATTGCATTTAATAAATCTAAACCATTGTTTGCAATTTGAATGTTGCGCCCGCAAAATATTCAAATTGTAAACCAAACATTCACATAATAAACAGCTGCTATCAGAAGCATACAACCCTACCTGGAAGTTCCTTTGAAGTTGGCTCATTCCTACACTCATGACTGCAAAGTGGGACTAAATATACCCGATTCAGTGAATTTCCTGCTAATAATGACCACCCTGGCTGATTCTCTGTAGCAGAATAGATAATCTTCTTTTTAAGGAACGTTGTTCTGTGGCCTGGAATTAGCCTGGGATGCTCATTATTAACAGGAATTTTGCTGAATTGCTTTTCTTGAGTGTGGCAATGTCGCGACTGCCCTGAAAATCCAAGAGCTTTGTGGTTAACCTGGATGTCATTCATTATACGCAACTGTTTATTTTTTGCAAGTTCAAAAGTATGAATGTTTCGAGTTTATTAAAAGCAATTTTGCGGGCAGTATGCGTTCAGCATATTTATTCTAGTATTAACAAAAGTATGTAAATAAATGTTATTAAATAAGGAACAAACATCATACCTATAAATAAAATCATTGTGACATAAATGTTATTAATTGAGTAACAGATCGTACCTTTAAATAAAATTATTGAGAAGCCTTATATCAGGACCACAGTGGTGTATTCTAGATCAAGAGATTTCATGTTCGAATACGTCTTTCGAACCTTGAGCGAGTTCATTCACTCTAAGTTGCTCCTGTATGAATGAGCACATGGCTATAGACAGTGGTGGATATTTGTGTACGAATCCTCTTTGCGCATTAATTGCAGCAAGGCTGATGCTTCCCAGAGAAGTCAAGATATTAAATTGAACAGGTCTGTGTAAAGTATAAAGTGTTTTGAGCAGTCCTAAGGACTGGATACTGTGTCATATAATAAGTTACCTTGATGTGTAGGATCTGAAGTCTAAGATTGAGATGCGGTGTGAGATTGAGGGATACCTCCAGGGAGTGCCGGGCTGTGTGAGCATCGTTCTCAAGTCCTCCTCCCTTGCCCCCCATCATAACCTCTACCTCCTCGCCGGCTCACTCATCAGACACTGCGCCCCGATCCTCTATGTCAAGGTCAGCCACATGGGAGAGTATTACGATGAAAGGTTGTTTTAAACATGCTTTTTTTACTTTAAATGAATTGTGTGCGCAGTGAGGAACTCTGGACATTTTAGTATGTACCTTTAAATTTTATGATTTATTATTATTTTTCCTTGTAATTTTAAATAATATTAATTGTTTTTATTATTACTATCCTTATCTATTCATAATTGATATATTTTGATGTTTAAATAATCATAATAGCTACATTACACAGATTGTAATGTACATCTGAATGGTAAAAATTGCCAGATTTATGGCACAAAAATGCAATAAAATAACTATTATTAAAGGCGTCATAGCACAATTAACCTGTTTCGTTAAAATGTAGGACCAAAAAATTATGACGTTTGTAAAATAACTTTTGATGTGAACCGTTTGCAGCTGATCAGGTTTTTAGCAGGTTTTGTGGTAGAATGTATTGGCAGATGTAGTCAATGAATGGTTTACTTGGTGAAGTGATTTTTGTGTCATTATTATTTATAAATCTTGTTCAACCCGTGTTGCCTGTGCCTTTTGGAAGATACTCTAAAAGTTGTGTTCTTTCTATACAAGGGGGAATCAAAACATTTTATACAGAAAAATGGAAAACTCCATACAGGCGCTTCATTGGCTGCCTCCAAAAACGTTGTTCTGATCTTACTAGCACTTTGTCTCAGTACCAGTGCAGTACGAGACAGCATAGCACGCAACTACTGTATTTAAGCACTAGGGAGCTCTTTTTTGTATTGATATACGTAAGAGACAAAAAGACACACTCTTGATTACTGGTATAGCCATTATTGCCCTCTGATATTGACAGCTAAATGAGCGAACATGTTTTTAATCGTTTTATAATACTTTGCCCAGAGACCCCCACCCCACCTAGTCCCCATGTAGCAGTTCATCACATTGACCTGGAGACCCCAACCCCCACCACCTCCAAGCATGGTATACTTTATAGATAACAAATGCATGCCAATGCATTTGAATGCAAATGTTTCACTTGATGCAAATGCCATTTTCTAGGGACACATTCAAATGCAAATGTTTTGGGGTGGCATGCAAATGCAGCTGTTTTGGTTACACATTTGCAAATGCATTTGAATTAATTTCAAATGTGTTGGCTTTATGTTAACGTTTTGTTTTATTTGGAGAAACGACAATGTATACAAACGCATTAATTTATTTTAATAAATACAGTAGTACATAATTATTGTAACCACTAAGTCCCACTACACAATACATACCTACTACATGAACATGTGTGTAAAGAATGCATTGGATTTGCATTTGATTATGCATTTAACAAATCAAATGTTTGTAGATCGCATGCAAATGTTTAAGGTATGCGTGCAAATGCATTTATAATTTCACGGAGGCATTTGAATGCGCATTCAAATGCTCAACATGCATTTGTTAACAAGCCAGCTAAAAGCCACACTGAAAGTTTTTCTTTATAATAATGTTTCAGTCGAAACCCGACTGCCTTCTGCCGATACTACTGGACCGCCTTGTTCTTCCCAGAGTCCTTCTGATCCCGTCCAAGTCTATGCCACCGCACATGCACAGTGCGTTGCAGAAAACACTCTATCTGGTTAGTGATGTCATAGTGACTTATTTCATCGAAAGCAATTTTATGCTGATTGATCACTGAAACTCTCTGAAAATTTTCATATTTTACACATAGTTTCTAAACCAAACAAATTCTAAAATGTCCACTTTATTCTGTGAGAAATGTTGATTAATTAAGTTGGTAACTCAGAATATGTCTTAGGAAGAAATACAGATTAGTTTAATGTTTCAATAAAATATATAGTTCATTGCAATGATATTTTACTAGTTACTCCACCAGTTGGCATAGTGGTCTGGGAGCATCACATGACCTGTAAAGTTTATAATCACACAAGTGGGATTAGAAACTTCACGGGTTATGTGATGTTCTTCTCTAGACCACTATGCCACCTGATGGTGTAGTTACTGAAGATTCTTCCAGCAACTTGGCATAACGCAGTGGATATCTACGATACATACGGGATGAGAGGATAAAACTGGAAGTGGTCCTTAGTAATGACTTTGGTAAATATGGTTATAATGTCAGTTTCAACCCTTTAGACCCCCAATTGACTGCCACAACTCAGACAGATGTAAGACTTGTGAAACCTGTCCTTGTCTCTGTGATTAAACACAACACATCACAACATAAATTTCCTTTGCATGAATCAGTTGTGCTGATGTTTTCTTTTTCCCTATTTCTCTTCCACTCTTTCCATATCCGTGGTTGCCTCATTAATATCAATTACAATCTTCCTTTACTAAGTTTGTTTACATTAGGTTTAGTTGTAAACTCAAACTCAGATGGTGTGTTTTTATCAGTTTGTACAGGGTTTGGGTCGGCTTGACTTGAAGAGAGATCCCTACATCCAGAGGAAACTCAAGGATATCATCTTGCTGTATTTGCCAAGATTTCCCCTGGTAAGTTTCACTTTCAGGTCTCTTAAAACATTGTAGATGTCAAATTTATAGTAAATTTAAAAAAATTGCAATGTAAAATATTGAATAAAATTGTGTGTACTGTAATTCTATTCTCTCACATTTTAATACTTTGGATAAAATCTTACATTTTAACAAAACAACTTTTTATGTATAAGATGTAACCTAGATTATTCTATTGGAATTGACTCTGACAGAGTAAATATGTACTAGTGTGAAATGTAGCTCTATTTTGTACAGGTTTTGTAATGTAAAATCTGCAGATTCACACCGACTCTATTTTCTCAATGCTTTCAGTCCTCGTCTGGCAGTCTAGGTGTGACGGCTGTCCATCCACTGCTGGTAAATCTGGTTTGGTATATTTCGTTCATAAAAGTTGGTTTACATGTGGGAGTATTTGCAACATTAGTCGTTTTTGCCATGGTATTAGAATTGGTCATATAAACACACTTGTAACATATCAAGGCCAGATTACAGATTACGATGATGTTATCAAGGAAAAGTATATATATAATAAATAGTAAATCAGTATAAATAATATATGAACGCCTACAGTCTTTATTGTTGCTTAGCAACTTGTACATGCGCCACACAAGATTTGTAACTTCTACTCTGGTAGCCTCAAATTAGTTTTTTTTTACTTGCATCTATTCCTTTTAAAAATATTCATGTTTCATTTGACTTTATTGTTAAGGCCACACACGTCAGATAGAGAGGATAATTTTATAATTTGTGTATTTTTCTGCCCAAACTGTAGACCAATCTCTGTAAAATGGTTTTAATAAAATGGCTGCCAAAGATCGCATAATGGGATTGTTTACTTGATACTGGCATGCTTTATGATTGAATGAAAGTTATTTCAATATTTATATTGTTATGAAAGTGAACTTCATTGATAATTTCGTAAATATACAAAACATTTATAGTAGTTTTGCATGCGTGCCCTTAAATGTGTGCGTCTGTGTATTGTATAAACATTTCTGGTCTGTTATTTTGTCAAACAAAACCTGCCTGAAGAGTGTGGTCTTTGTAATTATGGATGTACTTCTTGTGAGAGAAAAACACGTGTGTGTGTTCATGCATGTGTGTGTGCATTGTGTGTGCGATGTGTGGCTTGTGTGCGTGTTGTGTGTGCTTGTGCATGTGTAAGTGTGTTTATGAATTCTTGAACTTGTGTGCGAGTGTTTCTGTGTGTGTGTTTCTGTGCGAGTGTTTCTGTGTGTGTGTGTGCACGCGCATGTGTGTGTGTGTGTGTTTCTATGCATGCTTGTGTGTTTCTGTTTGAGTATGTGTGCGCTTTTGTTTGTGCATGCAATGCCTGTGCGCTGTGTTGAATAAACATTTCTGTTCTCTTGTAGACGTCCCTGAGTGACTCATGCCGAGTTGTCCCCTCACCAGACTGCGGGGGACTGAGGCTCTACGTCCTCCAAGTTCTCTCCAGTGCCTGCCTCACACACCGGGGTACAACCCTCCCCCCTAATGCACACCTGGTAGGCCCCCCTTCGCCCTCTTCTTGCAGTTTGTATTCTCTTGCTTACCTTGGAACAACAAGACAAGGGCAGCAGCTATAATAATAATATATTTCTTATATAGCGCCTCATCCAAATAATTGTTCTTGGGCTCTTTACAATGGTTATTACAAATCAATTAACATAAACCTATACATATTTTAAAATACTAATGTACTAAAATATGCAATTACTACTAAATAAAATCAACTACAGTGTATACTGTCTTAAAAGTAAATAAATAAATATACACTAGTGTGCAAGCAATTAAAATAATAACAATAGATTAATTAAAATAAATGTATGAATAATTAATCGTCGAATGTAGAAATCATTTGTAAAAAGATGCGACTTGAGTGGCACTTTAAACTGATTAACACTCACATGTTGGCTCCAAGAGCATGGAATATCATTACACTATTTCGATCTTAAACTCCTCTCCACTGCCCATATATCTGTTGTCGCCATTTCATTCAACTGATAATAATGTCCAAACGTAACACCACAGTGACGCCCTCTGGTGAATGTCTCATTATTCAATTCATACAATGGAAAAGTAAAGAACTCTAAATAACTACTTTTGTTATCATACATCGCCAGTTGGTAGATGAGAGGCCAATTGTCCGAGGAAGCAAGTAACATAGAAAGGGGCAAGTGGACCTTGGCACCTGGGAGGACGCACACTTACGCTGCGTCCAAGATGTGTGCATGTTTGTCTTGTTTTCTACATTCTACTCATTATTGAATTATTCTGGTATCACAACATTTTGCAAGTTTCAGCAACTCTAACTTGTCACACAGGAAAGCTGATAGTTAAAGATAACAATTTTACTTACCAACTGGTGCTGTCCTTTGCTGTAGGCTATGACATTTGTGGACGAACTGTTCAACAAGACAATGAATCGGGCTGTTTTGGCCAGGTAAGGTGGACTTTTTTAACAGTTGGGCTTTACTAATCGAAATCCTACGTTACGACTTTTTAATCTGTTTTTACACATTGATGTTTTAAATGTATCATTTATCAATTGTAATGGCCATTTACCCTAAGTACCACTGTGAAATATGAGGACATTTTCACTGGTCAATGTAATTGAAAGTTTCATGTAACCGAGAGGGGGGTCTGAGGCATATTTGTGTTAGTTGCACAATAAAAAAATTCCCATGCTTCAGTTGGCAATACATACCGGTACACTCAGTCAAAGTAATCATGCCTCACATTTGTTATCATGTAATTTGAGCAGTTTTTCAAAACACAAGTTATGTAAGACAGCCCCAGCTGATCGGTTTATAGAGCTCGGAACAATACCAATCGTGTAGTGTTGTGAACAATCAATTGACACCTGTGTAGTGTCCAGTACAACCTATAACAGGTAAGAACCCTTAACCCACGGGGAATTTTTGGAATATACAAGTGTTACGTCTCTTCCGAGGTGGACCCCTCAAAGTTTGGTATGCTAGATGAAAACTGACTATGAGGAAAACTTTAACAAGCACACACGTGCACACATGTATGTACACACACATACATGTACACACGCACACATACATGTACACACGCACACATACATGTACACACACACATACATGTACACATGCACACATACATGTACACACACATACATGTACACACGCACACATACATGTACACACACACACACACACACACACACACACACACACACACATACATGTACACAGACACCCACACACCCACACCACATATGCTGTCTCGATTAAAGTTAAAGTGTAATTTTATTTTTTCCAATATCACAATAGATTCAAAGCTCAGTAATGGGAAAAAAGATCGAAAGGTCCACCTAAATTATCAGACTTTCTGATATCCTTCTGCTCCTGTGTGCATGCATAAATCGTATGCCAGTCACACTTGGTGAGATGGCTCTAACCAGGAACACCAGATAATGCGTGTACACCCCTGTACACTTAATGAAAAGCAAAATTTAACATATTTTCGCATCTCAAATATTTGTTAAGTTTTCTGTACAATTAATAGAACGAATGCAGCACATGTATTGTTGTAAATCGATTTGAGATGTTCCCTACGGAGTTATGTCTGTTTCAGAGACTCTACTGTGTTGTTGCCAACAGTACTGCAGTACATGCTGTACTGCGAGAATGCATCACTCAAGCAGCACTGTGCCCGGGTACTGCAGATGATGCTGGAGGCGGTGAGGGACCATCCCAATGCTACCGACAGGTGGGAACACATAGGGATCATCTCAAAACATGACACACTTTTTATTTGGGTAAAAACAGTTATTTCACTGGGGAAGTGATACATATGATTTGTTTTCTGAAATAATTTTTTTAATAGAATTAACATACAAAACTGCACCAAAATGTCTTGTTGCAGGTGACATAGGGGCCATCTTTGATCCATGGTCTCTTGAAACCACATGATGCCTTCTACTAGAGGCAGTCTAAATAGTGCATTTTTGTTTGGGCAAAAAAGTTATATGGTTATACATCAGATTACATTTTTTTTTTTTTTATTACTAGAATTAACGCCAAGAAGTCTGGTTCCAGTTGCCTTGAATATTCACAGTTATAACACACTTCAAATACTAATATGGTGGCCATATTTATAAAACCTTGAAAGCTGCTGTTATTTTATTTGTGATGAGATATGAAATGTTTAATTTTACCATATCACATAGCTCAGACTGAAACAGTGATCCAAATTAGGAAAATTTTCAGGGGATAATGCCCCATCACCCCATAATAGCCCCCACTTGATCCCCATAATAACTTCAATTTTCAGCATTTTTGGTCAAATGCTTCTCATCCCTGCATAAATTGATATATTCTGTATGATTATTGTTATGTTTGTATTACAATGGGTTCTCCAGCATTGCATTATACAGAGACTGCACCTTATTATATATGTGCAGTTTAATAAAAAAGTTGCAACTGGCATACTTTGTCACTATTCTGATATTAGATCACAGCCAATCAGATTAACCTCCAGTAGAATTGAACACACTTATAATTTTTAATATTCTGTAGTAATATTGTTAATTGTTGTGTTTATTGAATGTATTATGATGTGTAGTGTCAACCTTAGCTCCCTGGCGTATCCACCTTAGCTCCATGGCATATCCACCTTAGCTCCCTGGCGTATCCACCTTAGCTCCATGGCATATCCACCTTAGCTTCCTGGCGTATCCACCTTAGCTCCATGGCATATCCACCTTAGCTCCCTGGCGTATCCACCTTAGCTCCATGGCATATCGATCCATCTGTTGACGTCTTTAATATGGCTTATCGATTCTGAGATTGACTAACCCTTTTGTATTGACGCGCCTCTGAGCTTTGTTTTTCGTAGGATTTAGGTGCAAAAAAGTTACCTTATTAGTAAATAATGTATGCACTTTTGCTCTGGAACTATTCATGTGAAAAATTCCAGATTTGTTGGGCAATCCTATATCTATGTTTCAGGACTGAAATATTGGAAATTATTGTGATTATTGCAAGAATTATAATCGGGAAATCATTTACAGTAAATTATGTTAAAAAAATCCAGATTTGTTGGGCAATCCTGTATCCATGTTTCAGGACTAAAATATTGCAAATTATTGTGTTTATTGCAAGAATAAATAATGTTTGGAGAAGATGGATGTAGTTTGGGAGGGGCAGCAAAACAAAGAACTGGAAATACACCTTGAGGGGAAGAAACTAAAACAAAGAGACAGTTCTGTATACCTGGGTGGAGCGACATGCGGGGACGGTAACTCAGAAATTGAAATTCGCTGGAGGATAAAGGCAGGGGCAAACACTTGGAGGAAAGTTGAAGGTGTGACGGGAGACAGGCGAATATCGCGTAATCTCATAGGAAAGGTGCTCTTTTCATGTGTTCCCCGGCATACCTGTATGGCCTAGAGACGATGACACTGACAGATAAACAACACGAGATGATGCAGGTTTATGAGAACAACTGGGTAAGAAGAATTGCGGGAGTGAAAAGAACTGATAAGCGAAGAATAGAGGAGTTGAGGGAGGAGGTTGGAGTAAAAGAAAGCCTTCAGAAGAAGCTGTTGAAGAGTTGACTGAAGTGGGCTGGGCATGTGGAGAGAATGGGCGAAGAACGGCTGGCAAAGAAAGCAGATGCCCAGAGAACGGAGGAGAAAAGGAGGCAAGGAAGACCTAGACTGCGATGGGAGGACTGTGTAAAGATATACTTGGAAGGATTGGGAGAGGAGTGGAGAACGAGAGCAAAAGATAGAGGGGAATGGAGACGGTAGAGAAAGTAGTGCAAGCTAAGTGAAAAAAAAGTATAAAAAGAAAACCGAAATCGAGGAACGGAACCAAGGCCAGCCTCACCCCTGACGACAGGGAATCTGGAGGAGAACAACAATATGAAATTATGTTAAAAAATCTGGATTTGTTGGGCACTCCTATATCCATGTTTCAGGACTGGAATATTGCAAATTATTGTGTTTATTGCAAGAATATAATCATTAAATAATTTACAGTATATAATGTGAAAATATGTTTTTTTTTAATCCGGATTTATTGAGCAATCCTATATGAAAGTTTCAGAACTGAAATATTGGAAATTATTGTGATTATTGCAAGAATTATAATCGGGAAATATTATATAATAATGTGAAAAAATGATATATTAATGTGAAAAAATGTTTTTAAAAATCAGATTTGTTGGGCAATCCTGTATCCATGTTTCAGGAGTGGAATATTGTGTTTATTGCAATAATTTTAATCAGTAAATAATTTACAGTTAAAAATGTGAAATTTTTTTTAACAAATGGGTTTGTTGGGCAATCCTTTATCCATGTTTTAGCGCTGCCCTGGAGGAAGTCCTAGAGGGGTTCATGGTCCACATGAAGAGTTCCCACGGTCGGGTTCTCAGGGTGATGGAGTCGGTATCGGTCCTGTGTCCCAATATCGTCATCAGCGTCATCCCTGCGATGACACGGGCCATCAAGACATCCGAGTCACTGCGAGGGGTCGGAGTCGACAAGGAACTCAGGTTTGATGTTTATAAGGTCAAGTTGATGTAATGTTTTTGCCCTTCTTTTTCACCCCATATTTCGGGTGTGAAGCTCACCTTGATTCTGGTCCTTGATGGTTTGTTTCCTTCTGTTACTGATCGCACCATCCCACTTCCCCTATCCCAATCTCCCCTCCCAATGTTGCCAAATCTCTCCTCACAGTCCTCCCATCTCAGTCATCTTCTTCCTCTCCTGCCCTCCACCAGGCCCTTAGCCAGAAATAATTGTTGTCAGTCTTGAATTAATTAATGCATTTTAGCATGCGAATGGCTTGCGTAGAAGCTATTCACATCAGTCGCAGCCATTATTGGTCAGTTTAGTTTTTAGTCCTTTGGGCTGAAGGTTGGCGCCGTCCGCCATTAGCTGCCATACCTCAGAAACCGTTCAGCAACTTTTTCTCTGATTTTGCATAGACATCTTAGGGTACTGCCACTATGCACAAGAATTTCGATAAATCTGTATTTTATTGAATCATTCTAAACCCCCCATTTTCACATTGCCTATTTTTTTCAAAAACTTCAATAATTTTTTCTCTGATTTTGCATAGACATTTCATGTGGTAGTGTCACTATACACAAGAGATCTGTATTTGATTGAATCATTCTCAGGGCCCCCAAAATGCTATATTTTTACATTTTTTGCTATTTTCTCAAAAACTGCAGTAACTTTTTCTCTAATTTGGCATACACATTCCACGTGGTAGTGCTACTATATACAAGAAATCTCTAATTTATTGAATCATTCGAACTATGGTCTGTAACTATGATTCACCAAAAAACATTTGATTAATAATTACAACCTCACAAAATTTTATAGTCCAAAGGACTTCAGGGCCTCTTGGCCCATTTGTTCAGTGACAAACCAGCGTCATTTGATCTATTTATGTAATTAACACTGATCCATTTGATTTGTTTCACCACCAATTGTGCCAGTGATAGTCATTAATGTGGGCCCCTAGACTTGGAACTATTAGTCAATCTAGTGGCTAACCAGTTGTAATTATTTGTCTTGGCCAGTCATCTGCCAGTCTTGCAGATGGGTCTCTGGCTAAACCATTGGACCAGATGCTGGCCTCGATTCTGATCCTCGATGTTTTGTTTCCTTCTGTTACTAATCGCACCATCCTGCTTCCCCCTATCTCAATCTCCCCTCCCAATCCTTCCAAATCTCTCCTAACACAGTCCTCCCATCTCAATCATGTTCTTCCTCCCCTCCTGCCCTCCACTCTGAGGGCATACGCTCTCTTCGTTACCCGTTCTACATTTTATTAATTCCAAGTCCAAGGATCACTTCACCAAGGTAGCGAGTTCATAAGCAAAGTCCATCATTAAACAGAATCCATTATTAAATTTAAGGAGCTTTTTCAAAATGCAAAAAACTCTATAATGTCACTGTGGGACGCAGTGGTCGGGTGGTTAAGAGTGCCGGACTGTCGTTCGGAGGGACCAGGGTTTGAATCCTGGGGCCGCCGGGCGGTGGTTCAGTACTGGTTCGTTCACCGTGTCGAAAGATGGGCCTATCCAGCTTTGATCATCTAGTTCCGATTTACTTTTTGTTCCTAGAGTCAACACTGATATTGGAACTAGGGCATTTTCTGTTGCTGCACCAACTCTCTGGAATTTGGTCCATCTTAGTGTTAGATCAGTTGAATATATTTTGCCGTCATTTAAAAACTTACCTTTATAACCTTGCGTATCCACCTTAGCTCCCTGGCGTATATTGATCCATATGTTGATGACTTTAATATGGCTTATCGATTCTGATATTGACTTACCCTTTTGCATTGATGCGCCTCTGAGCTTGATTTCCGAGGATGTAGGTGCAAAAGAAGTTAACTTATTATTATTAATTTTGTTCACCCTTCATTGCTCATCTCTTGGAAGAGACACTGTAAGCCTTTGGTTCCCTTCTATCTGGTGTCTCTGCCTGGGGAAGTAAAAGATCAAATGCAGGGAAATGGAAAACCTGTCGTGGACTCACTGAGCAGAGGATTCATTCTTTAAAAACTACGACAGAATCATCAACAAATGAGCATTTTGCAAATTCAGACTTATGAGCTGATAAATATGTTGGTGAAATGATCCCGTGCCCACCTTAGTTGTCTCATCACCAGCTTCCTCCTGGCTCTACTTGATAAGTACACTTTGTAGAACCCATAAAACTCTGACACAATAATTACCATGGGTATTTCTCAAGAAATCTTTCTATACTTTCTAAATATTGTTACCATAAGTTTGTGTAGAAAATCAAATTTAAAATCAATTTTTTTGGTCAGAAATCTTAGTGTCTGCTCAGCAAAAATGCTTCATTGCACAATTATATGTTCTTAAAATAAGTTTAATTAGATATATTTAATATTTCATGGAACTTCCCACAAACCCACCAAAGTAGCATCGACTCGAAAAATTGTGTGGTTACCATGGTGATGATAATGCAATTTGTGTCATATCGTGTTCTTTTTCACACAGTTATTTGGCATACACATTTTATTACGATAGGATAAGTGCTTTTTCAGATCTGCCCACTTAGTTAAAAATAGAATGCAGGTTAGTGGTATTCACCTACGGCTACTTTTACAGACTTGCCTACCACAGCGTGCTGAAGAATCTGGGTAGCCATGGAAACGAAGAGTGGTCAAGTCTTCTGCTGGAATCTTGACCACAGAAGTCGGGTGGTTCTCGCCAGGTCATCTCACTCTCAGATCATTCACAAGACATATTTGTATGAAGTAGGAACTGATTCTTTAGTGACTTCTATCTTGGCTTGTTTTGTCCTAGTAGAACTATTTCGCGAAAAAAATCGAACATGTCTACTATTATTTTCTAGTATCCGCTAAGACATGTAACCTCATTGATGAAAATATGCTATTTACAAGTAATTCTGATGAGATTCTTGGTTAAACAACTCAGTTATTTCCAATTAGTTCCAGTTAAAATTTGGCTTGAAATGATGAAGTAGCTTAGCTAAGCAAATCTTAAGGTACATTTTGGTGGTATACTTGGAGTTGTTAGTATCATGTTAAAGGGCAACATTTCAGTCTTACAATGATACCTGTGTTATCCGTGTATGTCAGTTTGGTGCGAAGTTATGTGGGTTGAACTTACCCACCCGAAGAATATAAATTTTGAGACAGACAACATTAAATTTATTTGTTTCAAATCACCTATCATTCACACCTGCCAAAACATTTTCAACAATAATTCCAAATTGCTTTACCAGTATTACTACTGGTAGTAAATTGTTTATAAAATGTAATAACATTTTAATTTCAACTCTGTGAATGCATTTTGGCTATTCCTCAGTTTCGTTAAATGTACCTTACAGTCCGAACTATTGCGGCCTGACATGTATTACACCATAAGAGTGTTCACACTTAAAGTTACCCAATCTAATGATCAGTCAATTATATTGATGATTTTAACAAAACTTTACTCTTATTAAATCGACTTCGCATATAAGAAAAGCTATTCATGCCCTACGGTATTCAAAACTATTCACCAGCAGACATGATTTACAACGTGCTGAAAGAGTTTTGAGGGAGTTTTATGTGAATGTAAATAAAGAAATGTGAAAGTCAAGATTTTTATGTCATTGAATAAGCACCAGACAAGCTTTGCCACATGTACATGTAAATATTGTTTAGCCAACATTCGAAGAAGCATCACCTGAAGATACCTAACTGAAAAACCAGTTCGATACCATGCACTACAAGACTCAACATTGGGTATTAATTGCCCATACCTTCAGGTGTTCCAAGTTGAACCTTTTCTTATGCAGAAGTGTTATATAAAATAACAAAGTTCATGGGAACGGCTCAAAGAAACAGCGCTTTAAAATTCATCAGATCTTGTTAATTATTCACAGTGTACGAAACCTAGAAGCTTATTAAGAGGGCATTTATTTGATAATTGGTAGCATAAAATGTTAATTTTATGTTATTTTGAGCAAAAAATTATTGAACAGTTTTGTTTGTTCAAAATAGAGATTTCTTGAATAGAATTGTTTTTGTTTATCAGAACTAGTTCAAGGTCCTTCTCCGTTCGCCAGCCTTTTGTTGATGTCAACCACGACATCAGGCAGTTCAACGATACTGTCAATCACATAGTGCGGCCCGGCTTTGCGTAATATGTCTCGTGACCTTTCAACCCTTGCCTTGATCTCATCGGCTGAAAGGGATTGTTCGTGTGCGAGACTGTCTATGTCCATGTAGTTGCTGTAGCGAGCTACCCCCACACCCCAACACCCCGCCTGTAGGGCTTCCCCGACTCCCGAGGCAGTGTCGTCGACTTTCACGACAGCCTGGATCGGGTGGACATCGAGAAGGTCAAGGTTGCGGTAAACCATGAAGGGTTTCGGTCGTGCCCCATTGATTACTTCGTCGCCAGCGACGGAGGAGTCAGGTACATAACCTTGTTTCTTCGCTTCACGCAGCAAGATGTCTACCATCGGCTTCGTGAAGCCGGTTGTGCAGCCAATCTTCATGTGAAGGTCATTTTTAAGGGCGTTTACGGCGTCGGCGCACCCTGGCAGGAGACCCGCGTATTGAGGCAATACGTGAAGTTGCAGAGGAACGAAGACTCGGAACATATTATCAACATCACTCTGGTCGGGATCCCGACTGTACTGCTGGTGCCACCTGGCACGTACTTCCGGCTGTTCGAGTATGGCTTTGATGTGCAGGTCTTTACGTAGACCCATTGGCTTGCGTGCCTCAGACATGCTGATTGGTACCTTGTGTTTGTTGAATACTTCGACAAACGTGACCGCTGGTGCAATGACGTACTTGTCCACTGTGGTTCCGCTCCAGTCGAGGATGGCTGCCTTCAGCGAGCCACTGTAGCGGGCCACTTGACGTAACTGAGCCACCATTATGGTGGACTCTGCAAACAATTACATAATGTACATGTGTTACATTTTAGCTTACTCTATCTATTTTTATCATGTCTTTAAGGATTACAATAAATGTTGTCTAGTTAATCAGTACCTTCTTAATTAACTATATATATATTTAATAACTGTTCTTTATGATATATATATATATATGTGACCCATCATTCCAAAATGAGACACTTTTTCACTGATGCTCATAATGAGCCAAGAGCCAAAACAACTGCACCAACATTTATTTAAAATGAGTTTTCCTCATAAAACAATCTAGAATAAACTAATCGTTCACGTGTTAGTTGTGTAAATGATAGAAATGTTACCCAAATGTGTGTTTTGTGACACCTACCAAATTTTATTTTAATTGCTGGCAATGTTTCAAACTACAGCAGATAATGTGGAAAACCAGAAACAAAATTGAAAATCACAGCCTACTGAGTGAAAACCAGTCAACAAAGTGAAAATCACTGCTGTTAGTGTGAAAACCACAGCCGACAGTGACAAAACCATGCCCGATTGAATGAAAACCGACTGTTTTTCTGAAAATTACTTTTAGCATTTTCGACAATCAAATTGCTGTATCTGGAACTAGTATGAATTCATATAAGGAACATTGAAGTATGATTATTTCCCTGTGAATGAGCTCTATTCAAATATGCAATAAAAAGCGACATATATTTTTTCGAGAGGCATCTCATTTTGGCATAGCGGGTCACATGTAATTAAAAATTATATAATAAAAAAAATGATACATACAATTCATTTATTATAATATGATTTAATAATAATAAACTTTATTTATACACCATCAAATCTGGGACTAATGACCCCCGTTCACGGGTGTTTACAAATTGCCAATCATATAATCTTTACTTAAGTAAAGTGAAATAGACTAACATTCTATGTAATCTTAAAATAGTGTAAAGTAATCTATTTATTAGAATAATTAAATTTTTACAGCGTTTATGTTTACTACTAATTTTAAATATTTTTTATAGAAGGGACATTTTAATTGCATTTTACTTGTAGTAATTGTACAATGTGCACAGCATTATTGTGGTGTAAGACGTATATTATTGTCAGTTTTTGAATAAGCCAGCCTGTTTTTATTTTAAAACCAATATGGAAGCTGCCCCCCATTATATGTTACCTAAACCAACCAGATCATGTCTTTGACGTTGTACAAAGGGATCCTTGCATCACTCATACATAAAACTGCAAATTCAAATCAGTGCCTTTTTCCTAGTTCACAACTACTTTTCAAGAAGCAAAAACACGAAAGTGCTGTCTCACAAAAAACTTGCTCAGAAATATTACGTGAACCCAGCTAAAAATAATGATCTGTCCCCATGTTTTGTTGATAAACATTCGCTAACTGGGTCACGAAGTGTGTTCGCCTCGGGTCATGCCCGCTACCGCAACAAACATCGCGTAATAACGTAATGACCTTGTCACAATCTTGGTACATGTATTACTACGCGTATTACTATCACGCTAATAAATGTTGTGCTACAACATCACACAATACATGTTGCTACGTCCTCAATCGTACGATTGATCACAACATTGCACGATTACCTATTAAAGCTTGATCAAACTGTCTTTATAGTTAGTTCTTTTGATCATACTTCCAATTCGTAACAAACGGATAATAATACGCAGTGCCAAAAAATAGTAAAATGACATATTATGCACCACATACGAAACGTGGGGGCCTACTGACATTTTTCCGTATTATGTAATTTATGACCTACCTGCTGAAATATCTCCGATCTGTGTGTGCGCGTGGCACTAACGTATGCCCGTCTATTGTACTGTATTACGGGTAAAAACCGGTATAGACTGCTTGAGCATTGGCGTTGTTTACACGTGATTTAATAATGCGCAAAACGATCTCGAACAAGGACGGCGACCTCTGTGCATCCTTTGCCTTTGGTGCAAGGGGGCGCTACCAGTATCAGTATTCCAGGCATAACTTGTCGAATGTGCATTTCATTATCGCTGGATGCATTATGTAATGAATGAATGAAAGTTTATTTAGTTACTTGGTTACAGTGATATTACAAGTATGAACGTAAATATGGTTTCACCAAGTATAATTTTTAGATTTGACACAAATAAAAAATGATAACAAGGCATCGCAATGCAATATAAACTTACACAATCTAACACCATGAGGCAAAGTGACAATTGAATGGTATAGCGGGCATTGGAAAATATTTGTCAACTGAGTATCTGATAAGATGGAAGTATGAAGACATAACACGAATGACATCATATAGTATAAATAGATAGTACAACGCATAGACACAGTGTCATGCAAATCATAAAAGGGCTTTAGTGCCTGGTATAATTAAGGTAATGATAGATATTTTTTGTTTTCTTTTCCTTTTAAAAACGTTAAAGCAAGGTGTTGATACAAAAAATAGTATCAGTACATATAATAAATATCAAAATTAATTAAATTACACGTGTCAACGACGAGTGTATCATCTGTGAACATACATGTATGGATCACATACGTGTGTACATATTTAGGCACACACACAACCATATGGGTAAGGCTTTATAATTACTGTTAATGAGTATATATGTGAATTCTGGATTTCGTTGTTTTGGGGCTTACTTAATTACAGGTACTTAGCTTGAATTAATATATTATTATATAGGTATTCAATTATATATCCTAGAATTACCCTTTGAAGTTGGCTGGTTCCTGGTATTACGGAACGAGAACAACAAGCGGGACGAAGTAGAAATGATTCAGCACACGTCCGTTCATTATTGTGAGGGTGTTAGGAACCTACATGCCAACCGTTTTGTTGAAATTCGGGGGATTCATCAGCGGTTCAGTACGCTTCCCGTGTCGCGCTGTCTCGGATCTTGACATCGGAAGACGGGAGGGGGATGCTGTTGCACATTATTCGCCGGAACGTCACCGGTTCGCTGTCTCAAAGACGGGGGGATGCTGTTGGTAATTTTCAGTGAAAATGTATGCTGGGAGACCCGGGGATACACCCAAGACCCGGGAGACTCCCGGATTTCACAGGAGATTTGACAGATATGGTAACGATACCCTGAACTATTTGTTTATGATGCACTGAACTATTTGTTTATGATGCATTGAACTATCTGTTTATGATACACTGAACTATTTGTTTATGATGAACTGAACTATTTGTTTATGATGCACTGAACTATTTGTTTATGATACACTGAACTATTTGTTTACGTCATTTATCGTGTACATGTATTGTACCTGTGGAACTGTATATTATGGGAATGTTATTTACAAGTTTATAACTTCTTGCATTTCCCTTCAATATTTTCTTATTGTTCAGTTCTTAATTATATTCTCATTGTTCCCGTTTTTCTTGGTGGTTCATCTTACAGAAATATGCATGTTTATAGCCTATTAGAAAATGTACTTTGATTATGTTGAATTCAATTCAAACTTTCGACGCATCGCGATATATATAGTCAGTGTGGCGGCGCAATAATATTGATATTAACCAATCGATTGAACTTTATCGTCGGTCTAGCACATTAAACTAGTTAAACCTAATTACGTTAGTTGGTAAATACATGAGCGGGTTCACTTATGTCACATTGAAATGGTATTTGTAAACAAGCATTTTCAACAAAAACAAACACTTTATTTGACAATTTTACTTATTTATTGACCTATAGCATCAATTATCGGAATTACTATTTTGATTAAATTGCCTCCAAATACACTCCCATACCCAGGGGAGGTGTACACATGTAATACTCTACACCACGATGAAGTCCAAGACAAAGTCAACCGGTGGCTTGGGGCTGTGTTATTGTTCGTGTATGAATACAGACGCAGAGACGGCGTTGTGTAAAACACGTTTTATTTTAGCAACATGTGGTCATCACGCAAAGTATCATGGGACCTTACTCGGCGTTCTACCGAATCGTCCCATATGATACAAGTTCAATGTGGGGTGACTCTACACTTCCCCTCAGATTTCTCATTCACGTGCTGAACTGTACAGTCATGTTCACCTGCAAATATGTCTCGAGCCAATGGTGAACTTCGGTGACTATAAGTTCAAGCGGCTTTAGCTCTTCCTGATCTGGTCAGACATGGAGAGGCCGTGTCTCCGGTTAGGCTAGTGCTTTTAGTAACCTTGTCTTATATGTAGTTGGACAATCCTGGCCACCACACCGATGTGCGAGCCCTAGCGCGACATTTCGTAATACCGAGATGGCCCTGGTGCATGCAATGTAGTATATCCAAGCGCAAGGCCCCCGGAATCACGATGCGCTCGTCATACAGTAGGAGATTATCAACTATCGCGAGATGGCTGCTGTTCTCCCAATATGGTCGTATCAGCGGCAGATGTGGCATGTAAGCTGGACATCCTAGAGTACAACATGTTTCGACTTGTTCGCACTCGGCATCTGCTTTCTGTGCCGCTCAAATGTCCAATAGACGTTTCTCCGTAGCTGGAAGTATGGTTACTGTGTGTTTCGCGTAAACTCTACCTCTTCCACAAACATAGCGTCCGTCTGCTCTGAGAAGTTGACGGGAGTGCGAAATAATGTGTCAGGTGTCGTCTGATGCTTTCCTGGTACATGTGCGAATTCCGGGTTGTATAGTCTCAGACAAAATCGTTGGATGCGAGGTGGCATCTTGGCTATCTATGTTGTTTTCAGAAGTGGCACGAGAGGTTTGTGATCAGTCTCAAGCGTGAAGTTTAGCGCCATCACATATTCTCTGAACTTTTCGCAAGCCTAGGTTGCTGCAAGAGCCTCCTTCCCTATGACTGCATATCGTTTCTCGGTTTCTGTGAGCGCAACGTCTGCCACGATCTTGAATTTGCAGTAGCACTGCACCGATCCCCTCAGAAGATGCGTCTACTGCGATCACTGTTGGGCGGTTTGGGTCATAGTGTGCAAGTACCTCGGGTGATACAAGCATGTCTTTCACTTGCTGGAAGGCAGTTTGTTGTGGCGCAACGGTTCGTTGATATCAGTCAGTCGTGGAATGTATTTTACCATTTGGTTCACCATACCCATGAAGCGATGGAGTTCTGTGACATTGGTGGGAGCTGGGAATTGTGCGATCGGTGCCGTCATACTGTTGTCTGCATTTATCCCTGAGGCATCGATGACATGTCCCAAAACTTGATCGACTGCTTTGCAAATTTGCATTTGTTGTTCAGCGTTATTCCGGCTTGCTGTAAGAGTAGCATGACTGCTCTGACGCGCTGGTCATGCTCTGGTTTGTCTTTGCCATGTATAAGGATATCGTCCATGTGACAGATTACCCTTCTTGGCCTTCCAGAATGGTTGGCATGGAGAGCTGGAAATTCTCACTTGTTGAGCTGATACAAATACGGAAGTCTGTAAAACCAGAATCGCCCGAAAGGTGTGACGAATGTTGTGAGTAGCCTGGACTCCTCATCCAGAGGAAGTTGCCAGAATCCGCTGTTGGCGTCTATTTTTGTGAACGACTTGCTTGTTCCCAGCTTGGCTAGGCTCTCATCCACAGAGTGCATGTGGTGTATCTCCCGCAGCTGGGTCAGATCGACGCAGATGCGTAGTGAAGTTCTTGACGACTTGGGAACAATCACAAGTCCCGAACACCAATCTGTTGGCTGTGTGACTGGAGAGATGACCCCCGTCGCTGCATCGTCTCAAGTTCCGCTTTCACTTTCGGCAGCAGAGGATGCGGGATCTTCCTCGGTGCGTACAAACACAATGGTCTGGCGTCTGCTCGAAGCGTGACATGATATTCAGTCTTCAACTTGCCGAGGCCAGTGAATAGACTCGGAAATTCTGCTTCAACATTCGCTGTTGGATCACTTATTTCCTCAACGCCATCCGATACAAGTCCGAGTTCAACACAGGCAAACAATGCCCAGCAATGAACATTGCTGGTTGCGTAAGACGGAGTTTCTTCTGATTCCTGTAGAGCTGTACCCGTGTCGAGTTTGAAGCCAGTGTCTAGTTTGAAGCGTGTGTTACGACCGTTCACACTAACGCGTGCGGACCAAAAGTCACTCTCGTCTTTGATCTCTCCCAGAAATGGGATGTCTTCCCTTTTTATTTCGTGAACTCTGCCACTGTATCTCTTGTTTGCACTGCCGCGACACACTACTTGGAAGTGCCCTTGTTTTCCACATACTATTTAAATTTTACCTGGGCATTTCTGCCTTCCCGGTCGTGTGCAGGTTGACGCCGGCACCATTGGCATGTATTAGTCGTGTCATTGGGATGAGTGTAGCCTCGTTTTGGCTTGTTGCTCCATTTTCTGGGTACTGCTTTACCAGCTGGTCTGACGTGATCGATTTCGCGGGCACTGGAGGGCGTATTCATTTCCCTTCTTACTACTTCTCTGTGTTGCTTGCGTGCCTCCGTCTGGCGGACAATCTGGACAGCTTGCTCAAGTGTCAAAACTGGTTTTTACTGTAGGCGATCTGACAGCCCGTTGTCAGTGACGCCTGCGACTATTCTATCGCGGATCAACTCGTCCTTTAGTTCACCATAACTGCAGTTTTCTGTTTTTATCAAAATAGTTTTATCTCGTGGTGGTCGGCTTCTGGCTGATTCCGGATGATAGTGACAGGTGTTAGTTTTTATCCATCACCAATGAGATTTTTAAAAGCCGCCCTGCCTGTAGTAGAAGCCTTTATAAAACAATTTCTATTAAACAAAACTAATCTTGGCATTTGTGTCAATTGAAACGTTAAGTTTATAGCATCCTATTTTTAGATAATCAGTACCGTCATGGACTTTTGGACAGCTAACTTTACAATAAACATCACGACGGACATCTCACAACAAATCGCGTGATATAAGACCTTTCAAGGTAAATCTTTAATAAATGATTAGCCGTTTAGGCGGCGGTATCAATTGTTTGTTTTATTCTTATCCATCCATCACAACTCCGATGAAAAACACTCGGAGCAGCGGTCTTTATAAGACGAGGTACTTCGCACCTTTAGTATGTTTGTTATCGGCACGATGGCATGCACCTTCCTAATGCACTGCCCAATATATAGATACTGCGCTATATCATAATGACAATTATCGTCTTCTTCTTAATGTAGTGGCCTCTGCCTTTTGCGCTACCGTCGGCAAATGTTTGCCGAACACAAATTACGCTCAATGTGTGAGTGCGTGCGTGTGTGTGTTTCTACCATAGATTCTCAATTGTTTGCTTTTAGCATACCGACAAAAATTTGTCACAAGCAAAATTAACGATTGTTCCACTACTGTTCATAAACAACATACACAGGGGTGATCTGGAGACTGGAAACACCGTACGTTATCTACGGTACCCCACAGTTTAAATCACACAAAAATACACATATTCATTCAAACGGTTGAATCTTCATCCACGCTGAACAACGATGTTTGTCGGTTTGTCTCTGCGACGAGCCATTAGTGGGGAAGCCGTAACATGGAAACAGTGATTCGTTTTGTGCGCGATTTATCTGCCATACGCTCGGTATCGTGTGTGTGCTCGGTATCGTCAGCAGTACAAATGCCATAAAGGTAGGACAAGTTTACTATGCTTTTAATATATCAGGATTATTTACCTTAAGGGATATGTCGTGTATGGGTGAAGCAACGTCCATTAATATTTTAAAACCCTGACAAGTACAAACATATTTATGTCATCCGCTCAGTATCGTCAAAAACTACCCCACGTCCAAATATATTATGTTTTACTACAGGTTTACATTATTTTGTAGGCCAATTTAATCAATGTACATTTGATCTAAACTGCCCTAACAGAACATACGGATATTTATTATGTTTGTGTTTTATTATTTACTTTGCTGAATATTTGCACACGCTCGGTATCGCTCAAACTACCACACCACATATGATGTTCTCATGACACATCGTTTCAATAAAACGCTGAGATTTTTTGAAGACTCAACTGTACTATCCACTGCCGATGCGAATGAAGCTTATGATAATGTTATGATAATATACAAATCACGTTTCGAAATATCTTGTCCAATTAAATCTGTGAAAGTTAAAACAAAAAATACATTAAACGAGAACCATGGATTACTTCAGGCATATTGACTTCATCACTAAATAAAGCAGTTACTTCGAAAGAAATTAAACAGACCTAATCCAGAAATCATCAATAACTATAGAGAATATTGTAGAGTCTTTAATAAGATTAAACGAGCAGCAAAAAGTGCTTATTATACAGAAATGCTAGAAGAACGTAAGCACAATATAAAAGAAACATGGGCTGTACTACGACAAGCAATACATAAACAAAAAGAATTCGCCAAACTACCTGAAACCTTCATCATAAACGGACAAGAGAATACAAATTTAAAACTAATTACAGAATCATTTAATATTTTTTTCGTTTGAATAGGTAAATCGATAAGCAACTCAATAGCTCTTCCTATTAAGCAATTTGAAACACACCTAAGAAGAAACTATCCCGTAAATTGTTTCATGCAACCAACGCAGACAACAGAAATAAAAATAATTGTACGAAAACTTATAACCAAAAGCACTGAAGGTTTCGACGGTCTATCCACTAAACTACTACAAGCGACCATTCATGAAGTAGCCACTCCGCTTGAGCATATACTAAACCAATCCTTTGTCACGGGAATTGTTGCTGAAAATTAAAAAACTGCAAAAGTCATTCCCGTCTTCAAATCAGGTAACAATAAACTGTTCAACAATTATAGACCTATAAGTATTCTACCCGCGATTTATAAAATAATGGAACAAATTGTATACAATAGATTAATAATGTTCTTAGAAAAATATAAAATTTTGTATAAATACCAATATGAGTTTTGTGCAAAACATTCTACAATTCAACCAATACTGCACCTGCTGAAAGATATTGCAGAGGCAAACGATAAAATAACAAAAGACCTTACATTGGCTGTGTTTCTGGACCTTTCAAAGTCATTCGACACAATAAACCATGATATTTTACTGTACATACTAAACTTTTATGGAATTCGTGGAATAAGCAATAAATGGTTTGCAAGTTATTTATCAAATCGAAAACAATATACTGAGATACACAAATGTCAATCATCTCCAAAAAACATAATAAATGGAGTGCCCCAATGATCCATACTTAACCAATCTTATTTTTTATTTATATCAATGATATAACTAACTCTACGTCTCTGAATCTATTATCTTTTGCAGGTGACACAACTGTATACCAATCAGGTCCTCATATTGAATCAGCATTTATGTACTATGTGTCTACTATGTAAGTATCACCAAGACTCCAAGCACATCTCCGTCTGTTTCACTTGTATAGGCGGCCCATTAGGCTAGTTCGCAGATTTTAAAGGGAAACAAAAGGATTCTTTTGGGGCAATCTAAACTAAACATTAGCAACTACAGTCAAGAATATTATGCCAGAAGTTTACTAGTTTAACTTTGTTGAAGACACCATTTATATTGCCCGCGCCATTGTGATAGAAAGCCTGATGTCACCAGTCCTACTCTACGCCAGTCTCCACATTTTAGATGTGTCTGCCCAAACTGAGAATACTACTCTAGTTTGCGTCGCCGAAATTGTTTTGGCTCTGTAACTACAAACAACATTACGTCCGCATGGTGGATTGCACGGCATTATGACAGTTGTTTCAAGTGTACAAACACGTAAATCAACTTTTCATGATACTAGGCACCTAACATTGACATTAACTCGAATTTTCATTGGCATGTAGCAACATGTTATTTTGTGTAAGATGTTTAAAAAATATAATGTCGAAATATGAGTCAGTTTTTTTCTGTTTTTCTCAATACTTGAAAATATGACTTAGGCAATTATTTTAAGAGGGTGACGGTATGATGACTGAAAAGACAAAGAATACTTATTTTATGGCATTAAGGCCATCGTTCTGAGTTTCGCAACGCAATGCGCGATGGGATGTGTGATGTTGTGCTCGAAGATATGATACGATGCTATGCGCGATGACTCTGTTGGTCAGTCACAAAATTGCCCATCGTCCATCGCATCGTGCATACCATCGCGCGTAGCACTGCCCATAGCATCGCACAGTAGCGCTGCGAAATTGTTATCTTCTCGGCTATCATAGTTGCTTTAGTTCAACGACTTGATTTTGAGGAACTGTCCTCTAAGTTATGAAGAGATGTCCTGGATGAAATTGGGGTGGGCTGAGTAATTTTGGGGAGGGTGGGCTGGATACTTCGTGAGACGATGAACAGTTATTTGTTGACATTTGGACAGAATAAAGCAAGTATCCATGTAAATGGAATGTAGGGAAGAAAACTGGTAACAATCCAAAAAAATAACACGTTACATACAAGTCAAGAAAGCAGTGAATGGTGTAATTCAGACCTGCCACATAATACGGATTACCCGTATCCGATACGGATTTTGACGATTTTTTTAAATAATACGGCCGTACTCCATTTCGATACGGATTTCAACAAAATTTAGAAAAACCTTTATAGCCAAATTCGAAAAAATAACAGCTTTCGGTGCAATGAAGTAATCATTAATTTTAATGACAAACTACATTGAAAAAACGAACTAAATCACCGATTTAGTTCGTTGTAGCGCGCAATATTCAATAAATGGCGCGCTCGTAAATTGTAGTTCTGAAAAAATGCGGCAGGTGGCTCAACGGCGGGAAACAGCTAATCGCCACATCCGCAACGTTGTTGACCTACGCACCATCAACGATCGCCCCATCTAGCACGATGCGCCCCATGTTCTATGATGACATTGGCACGTCTTTCATCAATGATGTGCGCGCATTTTGCTGTGCGGTTCTGTGCAGTTATAAATATCGTCCAGTTAGGAATTTGAGTTTCTTAAAAAAACCAGGTATGTATGTTCATTATATTTACTCACAGAAATTATTCTTATCACTGTTTTTGTAAATTAACAACTCGATGTGCTTGGTGACCCCATTATAGAATACCATAATTAATATGAGGGATTGTACATGATAGATAATACGTTTTGTTGTAAATAATGTTTAAGTTTATTCAAAATTGGAATTGTTTTATTTATTTTTAAGCTATTTTATTTGTATGATTCTGTCAGTTTATATGATTATTTAACGTAATACATGAAATAATGAAATTAAAATCACTGACACAATCAATCTATTTCCAACAAGGGGATTTCAATTTTCTTTAGAGCCATATGAAATATCATAAATTTAGTTTTATTGACATTCAATGAACGATTTTTTAAAAGTGTAATTCTGGAAGAGGAACCTTAATTGTTTTGAACCACAATTAACTTGGATATTATTTGGAGACTGGATATTATTTGACGTATTCGTGTGACATTTGTCACTGGTCTGCTGTCAACAGTTACAAGTAGTGAACTACCTTTGATTATCATTGTGCACACCGTACATTATAGTCATTGATCCAACCAATACATTTCATTGTCCGACCAGTGCCAGTTAGTCAGTGATTAAGCTGGGTGAAGTTGACAGTGTGGTTGAGATTACGTAAGATTACTAATGACTCCTCTGCCGTTTTTATTTTTAAAATCTTGTAAATGTCATTACAAAATCAAATATATACCCAGTGTTATATTGTCATTTTTTTCAGTGCCATTGTTACACAATATTGCTTCACCAATCTCACCAAAAGAGTACATGTAATCCCCATACGTTTACATGTTTTATTAAATAAATGGGATTTCATTATGCACCATTACTGAGACTCTTTCACTATAAGAACTGAGCAACGGGCAGGTCAATTACCTTTTGATATTTACATATTTAATTATAGCTAAGTATGCATGTGTACATTTCGGAATGTCTGCATGGACATACGGATGTAAGCAAAAGCCAAGTGGAGTCGAGCTCAGCAGTAAACATGCCAAATGGGTACGTGAGTGAACGAATATATCATAATTCTTGTAAGATTTTATACAGTATACATAATGTTACACATATACAAGAACACATTTATTATTTTTTCCTAAAATATTTGTAACTAAGTTTAAATAAATCTAAATTATTTTAGCACAAAATTTATGTTTTTACTCTAGAATGTTATTATATAAATGCAAAGGTAATTGCTGTTTCACATTGCACCTATTTACTTTGTGCTTACAATGTGTTAAGATAACAGTTTGACAACATTTACAATTAATGGATTTCGCGACTGTCCTAATCAGTATCAGTCTAAATTTAACGCTAAATAATATAATCTGGATGAAAGTATACGAAGGGCCCAGCCTACCTTATCGTAAATCAGTATGTGTACGTATGTTAACATATAACAAACCTTGACGTCTCCGTGCGAAAAACAAAATGAAACGGGCGTGACACATGTGTCAAACGCTACTTGCCCTAGCGACCAATCACGAGTGCGCTGGGCGTGGCTTAAAAGCGCCTGTTAGTTTTTCATAAGTGAATCGCAAAGACGCTCGCGGTTTGCCGCGATTTGCCGTCGAGGTTTTGCCGTTGCCGTTGACATGTGTGCTAAGCCCTATATTCGGATTAAAACGAGCAAGTTAATTTGTTTTACCTTGACATTGTTATTTGGTGGTAGATTTCCGATAGACCGTGAGATTGTTCCCAAAATGAAGAAAAACCATGAGTTTTACCGCCAAAGCGGGAGACTCGGCACCTTTGAAAAATGTCCTCTGTAAATACAAGTACATATGGAATTAAATAAAATGTTGTAAAATCAGTAGTATTGATTCGACTGATGTCATTTCATTATCCAGAACCTTAGCCCTACATTGAAACATATTAGGTATACCCCAAAAAGTAACATAATACGCCAAAAGAATAGAAGATAACTGGATGGAATTAGCTCCATCACCTACTTGGGACGATGCGCTGGATTCTCGCTGTTAGCAACATGTTGGAACTTCGCGGTCTTTATATATGATATGTCCACGGTTGTTGTTACTTTTAAGCGAGTGTTCCTTATATCAATGGTATTCGTAGCGATAGTCCACAATAGGCTATTGTCAAAATTAGATAAGCGAGCGAAAAATGTACTACTCAAAACACGTCCAAAACACTCACTTCAGCGGTCTTTAGTATCCCCATGGTTTGAAATGCATATACATTACATAATGTTCATGTATTACAAGTATAACATTGTCACTACGCAAAGCCGAACTGACCATGCACCAAGAGTGAACGCGTCCACTGAAAACCGTTGACTTATCTACTTTAACTATGTCATTAATGATATTAATAAAAGTACTTATACAGCATCCGATCAATCGAAATTGATATCAGGCGATTTATATACATACACAAGATGTTTTAAGAATATCTCAGTATTGTTGGATGCTTAACATGTTATATGATCGTTTTATTTGTTTTAGTAACCATAGGGTAACTGAGGTAGTGTAATCTAAAGTAAAACGATCATATAAAATGTTAAGCATCCACAAATACTGAGATATTCTTAATACATCTTTAAACGCATTAATTTATACACGTGACACTAAAAGAATGACCATAAATATGCTATGATGACCTTTACCGTCATTTAGAGCAAATCCGTCGTAAACATTAATTATAGAAACTGTCGATGAACTTATCTGGGTGCAGCATTATTTCACCCAATGTGTCATTGACATAATGCTTAATACATGCCCGTAAATACCAAAAGAAGTCACAGACACCTCGTGTCATTCTCAAAACGATGATAAGCGAGTCCTCTGTATTGCCGATGCTGGTGGGTGTTAACAATTTGATGCAAGATTCACACGTGATGTTGAACAATTGTAAGATTGGACACACATTGCCAAGTTCGCTTTTGAGCATTGCTTGCAAGTTGATCACATCTCCGTTTCTAATCTTCATCAAGACATCTTTGTGCCGATGAGATGCTATGATGAGCACATCTTGAAATTCAGTCTCATTGTTTTTTTCCATCGGTAATTTCACCCACATCTCAAACGTATAGACATTGCGATTTTTAATGTGACATTTCCTCCCCTGCATCTTGTTCACGTCACACAACAGTCACTCCCGGGGATCGTCAACGCTGTTGCATTCTGGATACTCGCGTCCGTATGCGCACTTGATTGAGTCGAACATTGACCACGGCAGCAGATCGAGGAATCCTTCCACCTGGTTCTCAGTCTTCGTCACGACGATCTTCTTCACTGTGGCGTTCCAGTCGACCATCAGACCCGACAGTTGTGAGCAGGCGACCATCGTTTCTGCGATGTTCGTCTTATCCCACTGCGGTCGACTGCACATAGTGCGGTACTGCTGCCACGTCACTCGCGGCCCATGCAGCGTCGTGTCGAGTGACGCAATCACGTAGGACAACTTGGGGATGACAGATGCAGCGAACAAGACCAAAACCATTATTTTGATGAAACGAGATTTTACCCAGAATATCAAGCGAAACAGAAAACTACGGAAAAAGATGATAACAATTATGAGCATGGAACCTACCCTCGAAAATATTAAGAGCATAATTGTAGATTCGAACTGTATGATGATTTTTTGCAGCAGGTCTAACCTAGGTGAGAGAGATGTGAGTACTTACAGAACCTTCACGCACACCAATACGACGATTGCCATTAACCAAGCAACCATCACCAGCGTGGTGTCACGGAACGAATAAGGGACAAACATCACCATAAGCTGCCACCAGAACGAGCAAAGGAGAGGTACGGTTAAATCATGACACGTTCTCTGCCATGATGTCACAACGCCATAGAAGTATCGGTCACGTGCGAAAAGTAATATCATCGACCAAATTGCCAGCTGTAACGCGTCAAATCTGGCAACCGACCATGGGCAGACATTCAGCGACGATGAAGGTTCTTTTGAAACAAGTACATTGGTTGCTATTGACAACCTCCAAATTGCAACCAACAACACATCACAAAGACTACTGGCATGATTAGTGAATATCGAGAACCCGACAACTGCAAGGGTTCCTGATATACTGGCGACATCAAAATACCCAATGTCGTCTTTGTCGGTAAACGGAAATGTAAACATGACAATGATAAGGGTTATGGAGTAGCCCATGTAGGTTCGCAGTGAAACAGTATGCTTGTCATCAACTCGTCGAAAAGTAAATTCACGGATCTGTAATATAAATAAATATTCGACAATATCGGTCGTATTTACGAGTAATTATAATAATATTTATTTTATAAAAAGCCATACCCGGAAATGTTTGTAGCGCTATAGACGCTACAACAAATTGCAGTAAATAACGTAAGGTAAAAGAGCTGTATAATCTTCAGTAGATAGAACCAAATTACCACATTTTAGTATATTCCAAATGAATCCTTGTGTTCACAACACCTTCTTAGAATAAAAAATTATTAAAATATGTCATTTGACAGCAAACCTATGACATGGTTTTGATTTATGGCGGCCATATTGGATTTATGTTAATTTGACATGCAGGGATTTCTTAAGAATAATTTTGGCATGATGTTCTAGGGAACTCACAGAAAACCACTATGCCAAAAATAATTATGTTGTTATTTGTTCCAAGTGAAACCTTAGAATTAAAATATGTCATCTGACAGCAAACTTATGGCATGGTTTTGATTTATTGCGGCCATATTGGATTTATGCTAATTTTACATGTTTGACATGCAGGGATTTCTTAAGAATAATGTTAGCAATATGTTCTAGGGAACTCACAGAAAACCACTGTGCCAAAAATAATTATGACGTTATTTGTTCCAAGTGAAACCTTAGTTTGCCTGAACTAATATATTGTAGCTGACCACAAATCTATACATTGGCTTTCAAATTACGGTTCTGTGTTACTGTAATTCACATTGTAATTGTTAAGTTATAATAAAAGTGGTTTTAATAGCCATCATCTTTAAAAAATGGCGATAGGAATGTAGCACAAGGTCATAAGTAAATTATGGTTTATGTGATGCAGTTATTACAATATGCAGACTTTTTATTGGACGGCTACATCTATAAATTGATGCCTTTTCTTTTATAACAAAAGGTTATATTGCCACCCACTATTTTCTGTTGACTGAGACCCTGTAGATGACATTCATGCAAAACATCGCTTTTTGGCAAACATTGTACGGATGACACGGCACACTAGACTTTGCCTAATACCTGCCAGTTTTGCATGTACAAGACTTTTTTAATTAAAATTGTACCTTTTCTCGCCGAGCAATGCCGGGATACCTCAGCTAATATTACATAGAAGCCTTCCTTCTAAGTGAGGACAATAGACGAATGGAACAAGGGCGGGTTACAAAAAGATTATAAAAATGTACGTTGGACTCTCCATCACCTAAATGCTCCCTTGTCCACTTGCCACCTGGAACTTATTGTTTTGGATAGTAGTATTATTGTTATATGTTGTATAAGTGCTACCAATGTGAATATGTTCAAAACAAAAGATAAGTATATTAGAAGAACGTAGGTTAACAAAATATGGACTTCCGATTAGCCAACGGCTTTCTTGTCAAACCGTATTAACTCTTATTAAATATGGAACTACACGTTTCATTTTGTTATTCAATTCTGTGGGTCTAGGTGTCATTTTCGTTTTTTTAGTAACATGGTTAATTTGGAAACATTAAACCACGTCCGCTGCAACATCTACCGATGCAATAGCATGTCCAACGAGATTAAAAAACTCCTCTTCATTTTCAATGATAACATCTAAAGAGTAAACATTTTATACGAAGTGTAGCAACCAATAGAAAGACACGTTACAAACCTGTAGTATATCCGCAATGTGCAAAAGACCATGGCAAAGAACGCAACATAGAACGGGTAGAGCTTAACAATCTCTAGAGAGATGAAGATGTAGATCATAGAGAAGAGTAAGCCAGACTTGAGCCAGACCATGCCACGTGACCCGGTCGTTTGTATCATGTAGTCGACCATTGTGCCAAGGAAGCGTGTCGTGTGCTGTGTGCACTGCAACGGGGCGTACATTAAGGCATTAAGATATTGGTTGATAGTACAGTATTAAATGTGTATGAAAAAGAACACTGAATCACAGGGTCACAACTAACAATAGTACAGTATCATACAACAAAATGTTTGGATTTACGTTCTGATTCTTTGTAATATGACAAGGTGTGGTAATTTCCCCAATACCAGACGAAGGTTGTGCCCATCGACATTTCACAAATATAAGGTAATTGTATATAAGATGTGTGTATGGGTACTTAAGATATAAGGTTGTTCTAAACACCCGTATGCCTTATATACACACCTGATATGTGTGTGTGTATATATATATATGTGTTTGTGTGTGCGGGTGTGTGTGTGTGTGAGTGAGTGAGTGAGTGAGTGAGTGAGTGAGTGAGTGAGTGAGTGAGTGAGTGAGTGAGTGAGTGAGTGAGTGAGTGAGTGAGTGAGTGAGTGAGTGAGTGAGTGAGTGAGTGAGGGAGGGAGGGAGGGAGGGAGGGAGGGAGGGAGGGAGGGAGGGAGGGAGGGAGGGAGGGAGGGAGGGAGGGAGGGAGGGAGGGAGGGAGGGAGGGAGGGAGGGAGGGAGGGAGGGAGGGAGGGAGGGAGGGAGGGAGGGAGGGAGGGAGGGAGGGAGGGAGGGAGTGCGTGCGTGCGTGTGTGTGTGTATGATCACATCCAATAATATCTTCTCACCTTCTGATACAGAGTGGCGTTTCGATATATCTCGTATTGTACGCTGTTCTGGGGGTCAGAGGTCAAGCTGTCTGAACACTGAAGACACTTCAAAATCTTTTCAACAAAGTCATCTTCTGATAGCTCATTTTCGGTAGAAAAAATTATACCTAACTTGAGAAATAGCCTAAAATCGTCACCGGTGAAGTTATCTGTTATGGCTTGAAGGTATGTTTCTTTTTTTCAGCACAGGCACATCAGGTGGTTTAAGAGTTTGGAAGAATTTCTTTGCAGCATCTCGTGCAATCTTTTCCATGCGAGGTGTTTGTAGACACCATTTAATCTCTCCACCAGTTTCACTCGTAGCTCCTGAAAATAACTGTCTTGATCAACTTACGACACACGTTGTATGTACACAGCATATGGCGTGCAAAAGTGGACATTGTATACGTGCATTATACACAATAACGCATTTCTTAATACGTTAGAATTATTCTTTTACTTTACCAACTAAATGCCGTGATTGTGTGTGCTTGTGTGCATATATATATATATATGCACACAATATATATATATGCTATATATATATATGCGTATATATATATATATATATATAGATGCACACACGTATATATATATATATATATATATATAGACACGGAGGGTGCTATTGAATATTTTTGCGGCGACGTTCACAATTTGTGAAGCTCACCAGAAATCTTCAATTGCACGCCATTGAGTTTCACCAAAAAACAACCGTCATAATCTCCAAAAACCTCGATTTGCACCCCCCCTGAGGTCCACAAAAATCATTACCTTCAGTCTCACCAAAAACATAAAATTACACCAAACATTGCAACCCCTTCCTTAAATAGTGGGGACCAATCCTCAACAAAGTTCCCCACCAAAATATTGGGGGGACTCCCCAAGCCCCCCAGTTGCGGCTCGTGTGTGTGCGTGGGTGTGGGTGTGTATATATGTATGTATAGAGGTCAGGCCACGAACAATTTTCTCATTTCAAATTCACCACCTTCTTCTTGTTTCGTGGTCATTACTTTAACACATATTGCTATATGCTTCTACTTTTTGGCTAACTGTATGGCATATATCTTCAGAAACACAGTCATAAGTTTCAGTATTACTGTACAATAGCCGGTTCCTAAGATATGATTTATCAAACTGGAGCGCCCACCCAAATGTTAGTTGTCTTTTCGTGTTTTGTCATGTTTGTTATAATGTCAATAGAAGGCTTTTGAATTTAGACACTCGTCGCCAATTGTCTTTATTGTTCAAATGATGAAATGAACATATGTCAAGAACCGTCACGTTCATATATCCATCAACTTAACAATATTAAACTCAAAATTGACTTTGCTACCTAATCTAATGCCTGGTGCAACCGCACTGTCTCACATGTAATGTGGCTTGATATTGATTCCATGTGTGCGTGCTTAGTTGTACTGTGCATGCAAACATGGCATGATGTCCGTCACGTGCACAGTCAGCAGTGATGTCCGTCACGAAAGTTGTTGTGATCACTCGCATGTGCATATTTATACACGTCGTCATATTTGTTGAGTATATATTACCCTTGCAGGAGTTTTCCAGCATCATAACGTACTGACCAGATCAGTTCAGCTCAATGGTGCATAGATATATTAAGCGTGAAACCAAATATTTTACTATTCTGTATGGTAAATGTGATTTTTTTACTAATATGTTTTAGATCCACGTGGTTAGCAAAATATACGCCTACTACTACGCCTAATAAACATATAATTATACACACACGCACGCGCACTCACGCACGCACACACACACGTTTTAGTGAACATAACTTAATTATGGCATACATTATATCTCATCGTCTTAAAATGTGTAAATTCGGCTGGACCCAGTATTGCGTTTTCTTGACGTTTTAATTTATGAGACCTTCCCCCACCAATTCATCATGCTATAGAGGGGCGACGTTTTGGCTTTTCCAGGACATTGCGAACTTAGCTGACGACCCATAATTGCAACTCGGCAACTCACCGGCGGACACGCTTCGACTAACAACAACCATGCCTTGTAAAGACTGGTTCAGGTCGCGTTTGTCAACACTCAATGTTAGTATGCCAGCAAGACCCGTCACGCTTCGTGAAGTAGCAAGCAGCTAACCGTGTATTCGGTATATCGTAAAATGTTCACTAGTATGACCCGTGAAAAGTCAGGTTTAGTGTTGATGCAAACCTCAAATACTAGACACATTCGACACGGGGAACCTACTCCAAAGGAAATAGTTGTATTTATATCTTACAGTTGTGAGACTAGACAACTAACCAAATCAATTAATTATTGGAGAACACAATACATTTTCTAACCTTTCTAATGTGAGTTTCCGATAATGCGTTGTTTCATGCAACTTGTGTAGGGCCTAAATGGCCTGCCTAGCGCATATCCACGCATTCATTCGCTCACCACCCGTAGGAATAATGCCGTTGATTGTGTTTAACTTTACATGCACATAATACTATTACGCTGCACTAATAAAAACAGCACACTTGTCTTGATTATGGAATACCGTTTTTTTTATCCGGACACTGTTGGGTCAACTGAGCCCTTTCGAATATCAGTGGCTTTGCTGATCGAGATTCGAGAGAGACGACCAGCGATCTCAGAGACGCATGCTACAATCTTCCCGCGTTATTCTTACATCGACTGTCATGTGACAATCACCAACATCGTCATATATTACTACAGGGAACGCTGGTGAGGACATCGTGAGAATGCCGAAAGCTCCGTTGAGCCAACACAGGATTCAGACAGGTATATAACTGTATATTCGGGTCAAAATTAATCTAACTGAATCATCCGGAAACAATTTACGCGTTAGAAGAAAACGTGTCGGACTCCACGTACACCTCGATAACAGTTTGTATAACGCATTATGTACGTATACGCCATCAAAGACCCTAGATCTACCTTTCTGCAGAAGGTCTTCCACCGACAGCGACATATCTTCCTCTGTTGCCATTTTGAAGCTACCCAAACGGTGACGTGTCGGTTGATATATATACCCCGCAACAAACCTGGGAAATCCCAGTCAATAAATCACCATGCAATGACCGTGGTTGTATGTGCTTGGGTATTTCGAAACACCGGGTATTTCCCACGTGTGTTGCGGTGTTTTAAGGAAGCGACTTTCTCTAGATGCACCCTGGCGGATACTCCAAGCACTAAAATGTTTCAATTCACTAACCATATATTTTGTCTTCATATTTTGTGTAGTGGCATATTTAGAACCTCGCACGGGGGCAAGTGGCCGATAATCAAGCACAATTACCCAGTACTTTTCCATACCAAAATATCGCACCAATTTATACATAAAAATATATACTTTATATGTTAATTGCCAACAAAATGGCCACACCGCTATCAGTCCCGCCGACCCGCTCCCATTATATAAGCCTACGCAGCTGTATAAGACGTTACGCACTTAGGGGTCACCGAAAACGATGACGCAACCAGGTTTTAATTTTATATAAAATAAACTGTGTTTACATGAATAACTCTGTTAGCAGAACATTCTAGAGAATTGTACAACATTCTATAGAAAATCCATACACCTGAAAATGGTCATTAAATTGGACGAGTAATTAAATAACAAAATGATCTTGTTAAACAACTAGGAAATTCGACTCACATCGACGTTTCGACCGCCTTCTGCGGCATTTACACTATACGTCCAATGAATGACAGAACCGGTTTGTATCGTGCACAGTAAAACATCATCATCATAACTCATACTTAAATTTTCAAATTTGACAAGCGGTGAAGTGGCATGCAAAATCTACTCAGACACTCGTTTGTAGTATTATTAAAAGCAGTCATGAACCACTTAGCTAGTAATGGGTTAGCCTTCATTTTAACATTTTCATTTGATGTGGGTCTTTGTCAAAGGAGGCGACATCTGTGTAAATGCTCCTGATGCCTAAAGCTTCGTCTCGTATAGTGGACATGTGTGAATAACAAGGCACTGCTTCAGATTCACATTTTCTCACGATCCAGGCTTTCATATCACTCTAAACCCGGAACCCGTGGATCAAACACACAATGGAATTGGCTTCGTTGCCTGCGAATCCTGCATGGCTTCATTGACCTGGTATTTCCCGAGTGTTTATGTGAAATGCACTTTGATAATAGCTCAAGCGCTCCTCGCAACAATCAAGTGGTAGCAGCCGAGAGCACACGCATCAAAAGGAAGTCGAACCATTATTGAATAATTGTTATGAAGCACTGCATGTAGGACATTTTGTGAATTTAACATGTTTTATTTAGCTTCAATCTATTTTTTTAAATGCGACTACCAATATTATATTTCTTTATCTTTAGGTGTGAGTATAATAACATAAATATTATGTCGTTTTGGTGTTTAATAAAATTGTACTCGTGTAACACAACATGGAGATCATTTGCAGTTGTACATTTACTTCTTCAATGAGTGTGCCAGAGCATGTGTGTGAGTAGAAAATGCATGTGTCATCTGCAAGGAGTGTAGGCTTTATAATGTTGTTGTTTGTTCCAAAAACCACATTTTATCATCGTGTATTGATGAAATATCAAATATGGCATGGAAAAGACATGTGTCATCTGCAAGGAGCATAGGCTTTATAATATACATGTTCAATATAATATATATATACAACACCGCATGACATTTCCATACATTAAGAATTCTGATTAAGTTTCTTTGTATGATAAATACTGTTTGCTCTTATTAAAATTGCTGTTGAACCAGTAGCAGGCAGTAGTACCTCTTGCACCTTAGCATTGACGTATCTTTATTAAAATATTATGTTCTGTTGTGCCGAAAGCCTTGGAGAGATGAAGGAATACTGTTGTATGTTGTTGTTGTTGTTGTCGTCCAAAGAAAGGTTCAATGTTTCGGCTTGTCAACACCAGCAAATAGATTCCACTGGTGTTTGAGTCAATCAAGGTAATATGTTATTAGAATGCCACAACTGCGGATGTACATACCACGTTCGTTCCAGTACTTTATCCCTGGCAGATCTGGTCACCATGTCGGCTTCTCCGGAACGAATTCAGCAAGACAGCAATTACTGCATGAACATTCGTGTCACATCTACAGCAATGTACATATGTAATCTGTACAGGTTGGTTAACTGAGGCAACACGGATTGATCAAATTTGGCCAATCTTTGAATCGGATCGATTAAAAGTCCGTCAGTATAATATATGTGTGACTATGACATTGAGTGTGGAATGAGCTTGTGTCCGCACTTACAATGATTTGGAGGGATGGCAATGCCGACTGAACGGGAGAATCAGCCATGCTGGACTGGGTTAACGCCCCTCACACCAGCCTGGAATAAAATGTTTGTCCGGTAGGCGGCTTTAACCAAAATCTGGATAGATATCACGATTAGCTCTCAGGCCAACCATGAAACATAAATTGAAATGAGGTAATACTGTGTTTTCGAAATTATTCAACGTTTACTTACCTTGTATTGAAACAGGTCAATCAATAAAATATACCAAAATGTATAGTTTTCATTGTTAGTTTGTCTACTGTTTGTGAATGATTGTGTACGTTTATTGAATAACATGATTACGAACTTCTATCGTTGTCACCAAGCAACATAACGGTTAGTCATATAAAGCCAAGTTCCATCCGGTGTCTACCTACGGATAATGTCCAACTAAAATAGTGCCAATGTTAACATCCCCTTTTCTTTTAAGACAATATTATTCTTGAGAATGTTCATATAGCAAATTAATGCAAGTAGTTATAGCAGAAATGTCTTAACTAGAAACGACAATGCAATTACTAAACTAACAGTTCAACGACCTATTCTCTGAAGCGAGTCGGTTTCACAACTTCTCGTCCAGATCGCGTTCGGTATGACTGCGAAGTGGTTTCAGTGCGTGTCTTCACAGGTTCGTCGCTGGCTTTCGTCGTGTTGTCGGTGTTTGGTGATTGAAGAGTCTCGGGCGCACGTTGATCTGTTGTCGCTACGGATGTCTCGTTGCTCGGAGGCTCGATCCTGATGTCATCGGGTTGTTGTTCGTATAATGGCTTCAAGAGCACCCGATTTCGTCGAATCAAATTTCCGTCGTTTTCGACTGTATACGATCGCTCGTTCAGTCGATCAACAACTCGTCCTTGTTTCCATCTCCTGTTTGCGTCAACCATGTCCTTGATCAGGACAGGTGCTCCGAGCTGTATTTGCGACAGATCTCGGGCATGTTTGTTGTACTGATGCTGTATTTTGAGACGTCTGCGCTGTTTCTCCGCTCGCACAGCTGCAGTTGTTGTCGGGTTGAAATCCTGTCGTACTTGCGGGATTACTGATCTGGTGGTCCTGTTCATAAGTCTCTGTACAGGACTTGTCGTCATTTCGGTTGTCGGCGTGTTGCGGAACTCAAGCAGGCCAAGATATGGATCCTCTGCTCTTTTTAACAATCTCTTCGCTATTTTTACCACAGACTCAGCTTTTCCGTTCGACTTGGAATGATACGGCGAACTTGACGTCACGGTGAATTTCCAGGCTTCGCTGAACCTACGAAATTCTGCACTTGTGAACTGGGGACCGTTGTCTGATTGTACAACCTCTGGTATGCCATGTCTTGCGAATTGTTGTTTGCATGCCTTGATAACGGAAGTTGCTGTTGTCTCGGTCAATTCCTCGAACTCGATGAAGTCGGAATAGTAGTCAACTAGGACCAGATAGTTCACTCTGTTGTAGGTGAAGATGTCAACTCCCACTTTCGACCATGGCTTATCAAGTATGAAGTGTTGACGAAGCGTCTCCTTCTGCCGAGATGGCGCATCTCTTTGACACTTGTCACACCTTTCTGCAACTTCTTTGATGTCGGCTCTGAGACCCGGCCAGAAGATTGCATCTTGTGCTCGTCTCATCATCGCAGCGTTTCCGGAGTGACTGACGTGCAGACGGTTCAGCAGTTCTCGCCGTAGAGCTTTTGGAATGATGATTTGAGAGCCCTTATATATGATTCCATCGTGCACGGTGAGCTCATCTCTGAATGTCCAGTATGGCCTTGTTTGTATAGGACTGTTCTGTCTCTCGTCTGACCATCCTGTCATGATAACTCTGGCGAGCTCCATCAAATCGTCATCATGTGCAGTGGCTGTCTTTATCTCTTGGTAGCGGATATCGGTGACTCGTTTGTCTTCGCTTGCATCGCTTTTTCTGAAGCTCTCAAGTAGTTCTTCTGTGACTTTCATCTGGAAGACTTGCTCACGTGGCAATTCGTCGGGTTGAGTTGTCCTGTTTCGCAGCCTTGACAGCATGTCGGCCACCAACTGTTCGCGTCCCGGACGATACTGGATCTTCAGTGTATATCGCTGCAGTGTCAACAGCATGCTTTGCAGTCACTTCGGTGCGTGTAACAAATCGTTTCAAGAGGCTTGTGGTCCGTGTGCACTGTTACATCTGAGTGTCCGAATATGTACTGATCGTATTTTCTTGTAGCAAACACGATTGCCAAGCATTCAATTTCGATGGGTGCATAATTTCTCTCACTTTTTGTCAGCGAGCGAGATGCATATGCGATCGGTTTGTCATTCTGCATCAGCACCGCCCCGAGTCCAACAGTGCTCGCATCTGTCTACAAGACTACTGACTTCTTTGGGTCGAAATAGCCTAGCAACTGTTCGGACGTCGTCAGTTCCTTGATTTTATCAAAGGCAGTCTGTTGTTCTGTTTCCCAGAGGAAGTCTGCGTCCTTGTGGATCAGTTTTCGTAGTGGTTCAGCCACGCTCGACAGGTTGGGTATAAACTTGGCGAGATAATTGGTGTACCCAAGGAAGCGTCGTACTTCCTCTGCGTCCTTCGGTTGTTTCATGCTTTTGATCACGTTGACTTTCTCTGGATCCGGTTTTACTCCTTGCGGCGTGAGGACGTGACCTATGTACTGTAGCTCGGTCATGTTGAAGCGACATTTTGCTTTGTTCAGCTTCAGGTTGATGTTCCTCGCTCGCTCCAGTAGCTCGATCAGGTTTCTGTCATGATCTCGACGCGCCTCAGCCTGGGTGTCTCCGCATCCGTAGATCAGAATGTCATCGGCAACTACTGTTACACCCGTGATATTCTCTAGAGCATTTGTCAGTCTGCGCTGGAACTCTTCTGGGCTCGACTTGATTCCAAACGGCATTCTCTTCCATTTGTAGCCGCCGTATGGCGTCCAGAACGTCGTCAGCTGACTGCTGCGTTCTGTGAGTTTGATTTGCAGGAACCCATCTTTTGCATCGCATAGAGAGAATATCTTCGCATTCGTCAGTTGCGGCAGGACGTTATCAATGGACGGCATCTGGAAGTGATTCCGTCTGATCGCTTTATTCAAATCAGAAGGGTCCACACATATCCTGATCGTGCCATTCGCTTTGCGCACCGGCTGCATGTTCGAGATCCATTGACTTGGCTCCTCGACCTTCTCAATAACATCTAGTTTCTCTAGTGTCTCGAGTTTCGTTTTTACATCAGCCTTCATTGACAGTGGTATTTTTCTAGGTCGGTTTTGCACTGGTCTTACATTTGGGTCAAGTTCAATGTCATATTCGCCAGGCAAGCAACCCAGTCCTTTGAATACATCACTGTATTGTTCGATTGTTTCGTTCAAGTCAGTTATTTCTGGTGTGTTGTCAAGCATGTGCACGTTTTCATTTATTGACAACAATCCCAACTCAATGCAAGTGTCAAGAGACAGCAACGACATGTTCTTCGTTGGTGTGATTTGGAACAAGAACGAATGTTCTTTTGACGCATGGAGGTTGAGTTAGCCCATTGGTTTTACTTCTGTGCCGTCATACATTGTTAGTGTTGCTGTGCTTTCTCCCATTGTAGGCTTCTCCAACTTTCTGTAGTCGACATAGCTGAGGATGTTGCATGTGGCTGCTGTGTCAAGTTGAAAAGACAGTTCAGTTTGCCTTGCTACGCCAGATGCCGATACTTGTATTTTAGCAACAAGCTTACGATCCTGTTTGTCAACCTTGACCTTCAGTACTGATTCGTCCGAGTCGTTTGCGTCGTTTACCAAATGTACGGTCTTCAACGATGTGCACATTTTCTCGTAGTGGTTCGCTTTGTGGCAATTTCTACATTTTTTTCCGAACGCCGGGCATTTTTGCTTCTCATGCATGTAGCCGCATTTGCCACATTTGTATTGACTAGCTTTGTTTGGTCGAGCTTCACGTTTGTCGTAGTTCGATTTGTTCCACCTTGACCTTGTCTCGACAGCTTGCACTGTTTCCTGTTGCGCAGTTTCTTTCAATGCTTGCATATCTGTAGCTGCATCTTCTGCCGCTCTGCATCGCTGTAGCGCTTTTTCTAGTGTTAGTGTGCCGTCAGCTTGTTCGAAGAGTCTACGACGTGTGCGTTCATCATTCAAGCCCAACATTAGTGCGTGCAGCACCATACCGTCGTACAGCGGACCGAAGTTACAATCACGAGCTAGTTTACGCAATTGTGTGACAAATTCGTCGATAGAACGATGACCTTGTTTCTGAGTAAACAGTTTGTGACGTGTGACAAGCAGATTAACTCTTGGTTTACAGAAATCGTCGTATTTCGTCATCACTGTCTGGTAGCAGTCTTTGCTTTCAGCTGCCTCGAATTTGAAATTCTTATAAATGTCGTTTCCACGTACACCGATCATTCGTAGTAGAATAGCAATTTTCACAGTATCTGCCATGCCGTTCTTTTCTGTCGCTACTAAGAACTGTTCGAAGTGCTTTTTGAACGTTTTCCATTGCTCTGGCAGGTTGCCTCCGTCGCTCAGCGGTTCCGGGGCCAAATACTTTTCCATTTTGGACGTGCTTTTTTTTTCTTCAATTGCTTCTACTCACTCAGATTCACTATGTCTATGTCTTGCCATCCCGTTATTCTGACACCATGTTTGTGAATGTTTGTGTACGTTTATTGAATAACATGATTACGAACTTATATCGTTGTCACCATGCAACATAACGGTTATTCATATAAAGCCAAGTTCCATCCGGTGTCTACCTACGGATAATGTCCAACTAAAATAGTGCCAATGTTAACATCTACCATATCACCCGTTTAGTCACTAGTTGGCGCAAATCACAGTGGATATCTTTTAATGTTCTACTTTTTGTGTGTATACCTATTTCGTAACATTATTTCGTTATCGAAAACATACATAACATATAGACATTAATCATATCATTCACATATAACTATGGATGAATCCGAAACAGTGTTGCCATCTGACGGCAGCGAGCAGTCAAAATACGCCTTCTAAACCAGACTAAACTCTTGGCGAGTTCACGAAGACGAGCGAGAGTCGGTTAAGCGACTGGCTACTGGAGCTAGGCTGCTGGTTGCAGAGGAACACCTCATCCACATCTATGGACATTGTCGCTGAGGAGAAATAATGTCACTTGGCACTAGTGATAACAACATACTTGCGCCAATTGTTGTGAGCAGAGAGAGAGGTGCTGAAAGAACTAAGAGAAGATCCAGGCTCATTTAACAAGATTTGCTGCTACAAGACCTCTTGCTAAGGGTCAAGCTCACTATATATATATAATATATATATATATGTATATATATATATATATACAAATCATTAACATGATTAGAGACGGTTGGATACTCTTGTCAGCTGCACCCAAAATGTGTCTTGCGCCACATCGCTGAACTTATGTTTGAGAATGTGGTCGTTCATTACGTCAATAAATTCCTTGGATAGCTCCTTGGCTGCTTCGGTTGGTTAAGCGAAGGGGGTCACCAGTCATACCACTGGCCTACTTCTCGAGGACGGTCGTCTTGGAGTAATTATGTCCAGATGTTTTGTTCCCATATTCAGCAGTTTCTTTCAGGATAGATGTCATTGGTCCACTAGATCAGGTCTGGTGAGACACGTCCTATGTCTTCTCTCTACGATACCAATTTTGATTGGAACACGTTGAGTTTACAAGTACGTACATGTTGAGTTTGCAAGTACGAACATGTCGAGTTTACAAGTTCATACATACTGAGTTTACAACTACTCACATGTTGAGTTTACAGCTACTCACATGTTGAGTTTACAAGTATGCACATGTTGATTTTACAAGTAGGTATACATGTTGACTTTACAAGTAGTTACAGTTGAGTTTACAAGTACATACATAGTGGGTTTACAAGTACGCACATGTTGAATGAACAACTACGTATGTGTTGATATTACAAGTATCTACATGGTGGGTTTACAAGTATGCACATGTTGATTTTACAAGTACGTACATGTTGAGTTTACACCTACGTACATGTTGACGTTACAAGTACGTACATGTCAACCCGTTTTAACCGCGACCCTACATTCACTATTCCCTTTTTAATCTGCTCAAACTGTCGGTCACATACGCCAGATGTTCCATCAGCAATTGTCTTCTAAGAAATAGGCATACTTCAACACCAGAAACTACACTGTTATGAAGTGTCGGCTCAAGCATTCTTGAAAGAACCCAGTTCGCGAAAGCTAACGAAGACCTGTGTGAAGAAGTAGGGATTTGTGATCGGCCCCATGTCCTCTCTAAGTACGGAGTGAAGCGCCAATATAGAAGGGAAAGACTCGATAACGACGAGAACATTTATTGAACAGACTTATCTCAAAGCGGAAGTCGAGGCAAGAGGACGTACAGACGCAATCATACAGGAAGCGGAAATGTGATACTTATCCAATATGGCGTGACCACTTTCTTTTCTCCTTCACTGATCTAATAATAGCACATAAGCTTGTAAGGTTATAACGTGATAGTCCATATGACATACCAAATATGCAGTAGAGTCAATATGGGCATATGCCACACAAAATATGCAGTAGAGTCAATAGGTCCATGGCACATGTATTATAACTCATAGTCTTGTAGATATGCAGGTTTATTACGTCTGCGGATGGGTCGAGTGGGCCTCACGTTGTCACTGGGTGTGGTTGGCGGCTTCGGTTGCGCGGTTGTAGGGGCCTCAGGTGGCGCTGTGATCATCAGTGGAGCCTCGGGCGGTGCTGCGATCATTAACGGGATTTCGGGTGGAGTTGCATTCGCTTGGACATCAGGCGGGGTGTCATCTTCGTATGGCGGGATGTCTTCCGTGTCATCTCCATCCTCACGATGGCGCGTGGGTAGTGTGGTCGACACATGACCGGGTACTAAATAGCACTCGGATAGTCGCACTTTGTATGATGAAGTGCGTAGTTGAGATCCGCAAAATTTGCGAATGTAGCACCAGCTATCTTCGATAGAGGTGACTAGATAGCGGTCTCGAGCTTGCGACTTATTGCGGTCGGATAGTACGTAAACCAAGTCACCGACATGAATTATCGGTACAGGCGCCTCTTTGCCGCGAGGAGCCTTCGACGTCTGGCTGTGTGCGTGATTTTGTAGGCGAAACTGATGTTGTTCAGCAATGATGGCACGATCTAAAATAGGCAACTGCGCGTTGGAAAACTGGTCTCGTTGGAACCATATTTCGCGTGCCGATAGGCCGCGACCGCGGATTCTGGAGTTGAGTTGAGAGGTAGCAATTGCCAGTATAAGAGGTGACACCGGTCCCCCGCCAGGTTCCTGTCGTAGCAGCTCATCTTCAACCTCTGACACAGCTTTCTCGGTCTACTGGGTTTTTGTTAGAGTTTTTGATTCTCCCTATCTCCAAACGAATACCCAAATGTAGCAGAGTTGGGTCGTTCACGAGAGCGATGAACCCTGGGGCTGGTTCCACACGGATGATCGCAGGAGGCCCGTCGAGGGGTCTAAACTCTATGCAGAGTCGAGCGAGGCAGTCACGTAACGCGTCATGGCGTTCGCTCTCGATGATGCACGTAGAAGTGTATGAGCTAACGGTTTCGCGGACGATAAATATGAGTTGTCGGTTACGCTTGATAACATATGCTGCGAACGAAACACCAATCGCTTCGGAAGCGTCGGTCGTTGTTTGTTCGATGAGTGTAGTCGGGATATTTTTTAGTGACATGCATGTATGGCATGCGTCGGTCACTCGCTCAATCGCGTTGTCGATGTCCAATGCGAAGAAGTTACGACGAACTACGAGTTTGAGTTGGTGTTCTGATGGGTGGCTCAGCTTTAGGTGGATCGCTGTTAGTAAGCCATCTAACACTTGTCGTGGAACTACGATAAGTTCTTTGGTTGGCGCGAATGGTATGTCGCACTTGACAACGATGACGCCGTCGCGAGCCAACGTTGTAGTAGATAAGTAATGTTTTACGTCCTTGGCATTGGTTACTTTTTTGGATGGACGTGTGCCTTGTTTTAGGTGAGCTCTGACGCGCCGTAGGTCAGGGCACTCTGATTGTGTAGAGAGCCATGCGGACCTGCTCGTGAACGGAAGGCGAGTGGAGCCGGATATGATATCTTCCACAATAACACTCATAACGACAGATTGTTCGATTTGCGATATGAAAGAGCATATCTGGCAATGTGGTTCATGGCATTCCGGTGCGTTTCTGCTTGCGAAGTCGGATTGTATGTTTGATGAACCCGCCAGGTGGCGCACTGTGACTTGGTATCGGGCGACAACTGACAGAAACGATGTCACGCGAGGGCTAGATGAAAATTCGCCACGGCATAGTTTGTCAATGGCCTGCACACACGGTTTGCTGTCGGTGAGTAGACACGGCTTCGACTTTGATTGTATGATGTACGGGCTGAAGTGTTTGACTGCTGCAGCAATACCTAACGCTTCGATTTCGCAGGGTAGCCATGTAACTTGGTGTTTCTTTAGTTTGGCGCTGAAAAACCCGGCAAGACGGGTCTGTCCATTTCGCGAAACGTATAGTGTGGATCCGATGCCACGTTTGGTAACCGAACCGTCGGTAACGATCCATAGTTGGTCACTGGGCCGCGGTAATGTGATCGATCTGTTGGTGGAGAGTGTGTTTTGGGCGACACGGAACGCCTCGCGGATGTCATCAGTCCATGTCAATGTCTCCTATGATTTCATGCCCGCAATGTACGACTCGAGGGGTGCAAGTACTTTGGAACACTGAGAGATGACGCGTCCCAACACTTTATATGATCCAACGAAGGAACGAAGTCCCAGAACGATGCCAGAGTAGCGATGCTGTGAGGACTGGCATGTAGTGTACCTTCTGACCACACCCAGCCTAGGATGGTCGTTGATTTGGGGCAAACCCTGGTCTTCGTTGCTGAAAGTCGTAAGTCGCATCGAGCAAGGGCATCAAGGACACGACTCCAGTTGTCTAGTAGCTCTTGTGGCGAGTTGCCCCCGCAGTACAAATCGTCAGCCAACTTGGCGACGACGCCCTCTTGTAACAGATCACCAAAGACTCGGCACATGAGTTCTTCCAATGCCGTCTCCGAGCCGGGCATGCCCATGGCACATCGTGTGTACACGAGAACTCCACGAAAGGGTGTCGCAACTCCACAGTATTTGATTGAGTCCTTCGATAGAGGGATCTGATAGAATGCATTCGTCAAGTCTGATACAACGATGTATTTCGAGCAAGCTATGGATCTTAGTGTCGAATCCACGTCTGGCATGAGAGAAGGCTGCGGCTTGCTGTAACGTCCTACTTCCGTGAAGGCAGTGACGAGTCGTGATCCTCCATTATCTTTGCGTACGAGAAATGACGGGTTAAGGTATTCGACCACCACCCCGATATCTTCTGGACGACGGAATACACCGGCCGCCTCCAAATCGTCAAACTTTTCCTGAAGTTCGACGAGTTTGTCGCGAGCGTATTGCGGACATCTCCCCTTTCGCTGCGGGGGTTGGACTGGTCCCATGTTTACAGTTGCTGTGAATGGGCCCGCATGCCCGTTGTATCCTACGATTTTCGAGTTGAACACGGTGTCAAATTGTTGATGCAGATTGCGGAACTGATTGCGCAAGTCGTCAGACAAGAGGTTGCCACTGTCTAGTTCGATAGTGTCTGAAAATTGCACGTCTGCTGCGTGTGTGCTTGTGTTTTTGACAACGATGTCTTCCACGTAGTTGGTGTCACATGCTGTGGTACCACGCACTTGGCAAAAGTGCTCGTTGCGTCCTATTTTCAATGGATGTGTACACGTGTTTAGTAAACGGATTTTGTCCCCGACTGCCTCGACAATGGTAGGTTGGGGCCAATCTTGGTAGTGCAATGTTGACTTATGATCGTTACGAGGTTCGATCGCCACTACAAGATCGTCGAGTGCTGATGGAATAGACAGTTCTATGTAGTCGCCTGGCCAAACAGTAGTGGACGCGGGTGGCGCACGCAACACGTAGGCCTGCGCTCTGCGAATCGTGTGATATTGAGAACGGTTGACGTTCTCCATCCCGTAGTGTATCACAGTTTCGTCAATGCTGATCTGATTTTTGGCGGGACGAACGGATATGTCATTGGTTGTCATGAATGGTGTTCCCGCAAGTACATCGACATCCAAGTCTTTAACGACAAGGGCATCGAGGTGTAGGTCAAGATTATCCCGCGATAACACGAGCCTTGTTTCTCCGACTACATTGAGTGGGGTTACACCATCAGCTTGTCTTGCGAGCTGGGAGCTTTTGGTGATTTTTGCACCAATTGACCTGGCCACCGTCTCTCTAATCATGTTGGTTTCGGCACCAGTGTCGAGGGTAAGACGTATCGGGTGATGACGATGGAATGCCTTGAAGAATGGCGACTGTTTCGTATTTACGCGACAAGTCGCCGACACGTTTTGTACGTCATTGACGTAGTCGTCATTCACTGGTGGTTCATCGTCTCCGCTATCTTCGCAGTTTAGTCCTGTCACGTTGCGTACCTTAGTCATGAACAGTCTGTCTTGCTCGGGCAAGTACTTGCAAGCGCTTAGATAGTGGTCTACTATCGGTCTACCAGCCTGCTTACAGAGTGGGCATTGTTTTGCTCGTTGGGTTCGTTGGTAGCTTTGTGGGCGAGCGGGCCCAGAGCGTGTGCGTGGTTGGTAGTAGGTTGACTGTCTCAGGATTTTTGTCTCTGACATAGAATGGATCTCGTCCAGTAGGGACCCCAGGACCTGAGAGATCTCTGGTTTAAGACTGGCTAGTGTGCGGCTCCGCAGTTCGGTTCCGTAGCGCTGTTTTACGAGTCTAGGTAGCTCCTGATGGATAAGTCTAAGCCAGCTCAATACAACCATGTTCTCTAGCGACGGTGATAAGTCCTCATCTACGGTCGGGAACTCGTCGTGGTGTGATATACCGCCACCCACTGTCAGCAGACTATCATCAACGAACGCCACGAGGTGTTGGAATAGGTCCTCGTGGTTTTCGTCTGATTCAAGTTTTATGTCGGCGAAATCTATGAAGTGAGCGCCGCTTGTCTGAAACCCGAAGTGAAGTCTGATTGGCTGCCATATGGAGTTGACGGATGTCGAGTTTTTGACGATGGTATTTCGCGATATGATCGGGCAGAAGTTGGCAATCTGCCCAAGCATTAATTCTAAGTGCGCGACTTTTTGTTGTGCCGTTCGCCTAACCAAGCCTGGTGTGTCTTCGGTATCGTCAAGTAAGCCTCTGAGTGGAGAAGTGTTAGTTTTCTTTCCCCATGTTGCCTGGTCGAGTAAGAATGGTGCGAAATTCGCGTCCAATGATAGAGTATATTGGAGGTTTTGGCGCCAGCTCTCATATGACGTCAGTGTTTCGTGTTTTGAAAGAGACCACTGTTTTGGAGCTCTCTGTGACTGAGCCATTGTCGCGTTGACGTGTAGCTCAATCGTCTATGCAAATGCCGGCAATGTTCAATGTTCAATGTTAATTACTGCGTACGGAAAGTACGCATTCGTCGTGCCGTTTGTTTGGCTATACGAGTATCTATCCACTTCAGTAGTGAAAACGCTGCCACCACGCCAATATAGAAGGGAAAGACTCGATAACGACGAGAACATTTATTGAACAGACTTATCTCAAAGCGGAAGTCGAGGCAAGAGGACGTACAGACGCAATCATACAGGAAGCGGAAATGTGATACTTATCCAATATGGCGAAGGACCTTGAGTTCAGGAGCTTTGATGATGTTTGCCGTGACGTTTATGCGGCGACGGAAACAGTGTATTGTATGTACGCTTGTTCTTGTATGTCGCACATCTGCACCAACCCCGCTGACACGTCCTGTCACAAACGCTACTCCATCAAAGCAAGCCGAATTAATGTTGCCAATGTTTGATTATACGATGACTTGAGATTAAAAAAACAGTAGCGGTGTTGCATTTCCTCTATTAGTTTTGCGCAAGTACCGCGGAACATTTGGATCTTTCTCACGGCACACCAGCGCACCGTGACGCACCGATTGAGAAGCACTGAGCCTTTAATTATGCCGAGCCGAATTATTTTAATGGGTACAAATTCACAAATAAACTGAATACCATAAATTTTGTTAATACGTGTCATTACGTGTGGCGTGTCACGATGTGTAATCGTGTTACATCGAATTTGTTCAGCAGAAACACTGAAATGAAATGTACGCACTGTGAACTGTCGCCTTGTCGCCTTGTCGCCTTTTCAAAATCGAAAAGCCAACCGATAGCGGCAGTTATTCGCCCTGTGTGACGGCCATCTGCCACGCAAGAGAGCTTATATTTCTACTTGTTTCCAGCGCTCGGCAACGTTCTATTAACTGACTAGTCTGTATTATTGTTGTTACAATGTAATGTTCTTACGAGGTCTCATTCAAATAATCAGCCCTTTAAAGAATATTATCGCCAAACCGACCTTTATATGCTGGCACTGAGGGTGGTCACTGACAGGGTGCTTGTCGTCCTCAGTGGTTGTTTTACGTCCCAAATTGAGACGGGACCGACATTAACGTGATCTCCGAGTCACGAGGGATACACAGTCCCCAATGTTGAGAGCCAGGTTTTTACACCAAATGCCTGCCCAGCCCGGGTTTCGAACTCAGAGCGCTGGTATGCCAGGCGGATGTGCTAACCACTACACTAGCCGCGTTTCGATGTGCATCGTGCACCTTGCAGACCTTCGACACGAAATGCCATCACGTCACACCACGTCGTGCACTAATAGAGAGTGTCTGCATGCATACCGATCTCGATTCCCTTTAGTCTCACTTAACCAATTCTCGCCTGGCTGCGTGATTTCGCCAGGAAGATAGTTTTGCTCAGAGTCGCGTTTTGACTGCCCACTTGTTGACAGCCATGAGAGGTGCCACCTAATGAATATGCATGTGATTAAAAGGCACTAAACTACGAACAAAGTTTAACATGTCGGTTTATTTTGTGTGTGACATGTTTCAATATAAATTTAATGTTGAATAGTTGTTATAGTATAGCATTATCTGATAACAGTATATCCTTATTTAATTTGTTATTTCATAGTTGGCCTGAGAGCCAATCATCGTCTCTACCCGAATCTGAGGAAAAGCTCCCTACCGGTAACTTTGATAGGAGTTTAATAATCCAGGACGTAGTGAGGGGCCAATGCTGCCACCTCACGGCGCCTGGATAATCGAGGCTAGATTCCCTTTCCTCTCCCTAACCCGCTGTGCATATTACGTCATCGCTTTTTTGTGTTTATGCGATCGGTTATGTGTCGATCGGATAGGTAAATATATCCAGGGGGCCAAGTGGGTTGAACAGACATGGACTGTAAAATGTTTGCCTCCAAAACATTTATACATATATCTAGGATCACAACCTTGGTGGACAACCTTGAAAAAAAGTTACCGGAAAAAAGTTATTAGTCCCTAAAGACGCCCGTCCAAACCCACAACTAGCTTTGTAATACTTTCCGTATATATATTTTGCCCATTTTTTTGCTATCGAAAATTAACAAGTTCGTATCATAAACATGTTCAAAAGTAATGTCAGCAGTACGTGAGTAGTTTTTTGGTCCATTTGGATGAGTCGCGGGGGGGTGCAAGTGCACCCATGGTGAAATATTCTAAGATGGCGTCTGTCATGGTGGTCACGTGACCTACCTTATGGCAGAAAGAAGTGGAAGTAGTGCCACCTGGCGAAATGTTATGGAGATTGTGCCTCCTGCGGGATGGTGGGACATGAGGGGTATGCAGTGGTAATTAAGGCGTAATTAGGGGTAATTATGTATTCACTTAGAGAGGTGTGTGTGCGTGGGTGTATGAATGCGCAGGTATGAAATAACGAACAAAACACGGAAGTATACGAGTGCACACGTATTTTATTGAGTAATGATACAAGGGGATAACGATAGTAACGTGACTTGCGGGAGTTTTACCACCGCGCCAGCACTCGTGAGCTTACGCGTGATTACCACTACCCACCATCGGTGAAAGCAGTGTTTCTTATTATTACTTATGATGAAAACCTTTTAACGAAATGTATATATCCTTATCACACAAACAGTTCTGACGTAAATAAAGCGAACAACACTACTTTAAACAAGGCAAGAAATGTTGACGAAGTCGTTTCTGTGCGCCATGTTAGTAATAACTTCACAACGCAACCACTGCATGTATCATGTCGTGTCTGGTAATTCTTCTGCCATCAACCTCTCTCTAACGCTCGTGAGCGCGTAACCGAGCCAGTTCTTTCCGCGCCAGGTACGTTTCCTTCTCGCCTTCGGGTTGCCGGCACCGAGACCGATTCCCCAAACTGTGTCTCGCGAACTGGCTTCCACCAACACGCTGTCTGCCGTCTCGAATATAGTCCGCTTCAGGTCCTGATTCTGGGAAAACTGCAACCCGAAGTTTGTCAACATGAATCAAAAACGGGCATGCGTGTGTAGTGTAGAGTAGTGTAGTCTAGTGTAATTTTAGTGTAATCTAGTGTAGTTTAGTGTAGCCAAGTGTAGCCAAGTGTAGCCAAGTGTAGCCAAGTGTAGCCAAGTGTAGCCAAGTGTAGTGTAGTGCAGTGTAGTATAGTGAGATGTAGTGTAGTCTAGTGTAGTGTAGTGTTATCTAGTTTAGTCTAGTCTAGTGTAATGTAGGGTAGTGTAGTGAAATGTATTGTAGTGTAGTGTTGTGTAGTATAATGCTGTGTAGTGCTCTAGTATTGTGTAGTGTACTGCAGTGTAGTGTATTATAGTGTATTGTAGTGTGGAGTAGTGTAATGCAGTGTAGTGTAGTCTATTGTAGTGTAGTGTAGTCTCATGTAGTGTAGTGTAGAGTAGTCTAGTCACATGTAATCTAGTATAATCTAATGTAGTGTAGTGTAGCCTCGTGTAGTGTATTGTAGTGTAATCTAGTGTACTCTGGTGTAGTGCAAAGTAGAGTAGTGTAGTGAAGTGTAGTGTAGTCTAGTGTTTTGTAGTCTAGCGTAGTGTAGTCTGGTGTACTGCAGTGTAGTGTAGTCTAATGTAGTGCAGCGTATACCAGTGTAGTGTTGCGTAGACTAGTGTAGTGCATTGTATATTTAGTATAGTCTAATGTAGTGTATCTAGTGTAGTGAAATGTAATCTAGAGTAGCCTAGTCTAATGTGGTGTAGTCTAGTGTAGTCTAGTGTGGTGTAGTGTAGTGTAGTCTAGTGTTTGTCTTGTGTAGTGTAGTGAAATCTAGCGTAGTGTAGTGTGGTGTAGTGTAGTTTATTGTAGTCTACTGTAGTGTAGTGTGTTTTATTGTAGTGTGTAGTTTTAGCTTTGCATAGTGTAGTGTAATCTACCTTAGTTTAGTCTGGTGTAGTGCAGTGTAGTCTAGTGTAGGCTAGTGTAGTGCAGCGTAGAATAATGAAGTGTAGTGTAGTCTAGTGTAGTGTAGGCTAGTGTAGTGCATTGTTGATTTAGTGTACCATAGTGTAATGTAGTCTAGTGTAGTAAAGTGTTGACTAGTGTAGTCTAGTGTAGTCTAGTGTGGTGTAGTGTAGTCTAGTGTGGTGCAGTGTAGTGTAGTCTAGTGTAGTGTAATGTAGTGTAGTGTAGTGTAGTGTAGTCTACTGTAGTCTAGTGTGGTGTAGTGTAGTCTAGTGTGGTGTAGTGTAATCTAGTTTAGTATGGAACGGTATATAAATATGTGACAGTATGTGTCGAGAAGTGGAGAATTAGCATGCTTCTAAGTAGGTCATATATTTGAAACATCACCGGGGGCGGTGGTCCCATGGTGAAATTATAAGATGGCGGTTGCTTTTAGCATAAGAACGCGTGAAAGTCGTAAATTCTTGTAATTTTAGTACATTAGCGAGGTAACTTAATACAAAATTTAGCTAATCAATACGCTGGACTTGTTCAATGTTCTTACTTTAACGCGTATGTGTCGTGAATTCGTGCCAGTGTAGTGAATTTTTAGTGTATGAAAACGTGTAAGTCGTAAAGTCTTGCCACTTGTGTACATTACCGAGGTAACTTTGTAAACATTTAGCTGACGAACACGCTGGACTTGTACAATTTTCTTACTTTAACGCGTGTGTGTCGTAAATTCGTGCCAGTGTACTGAATTTTTAGCGTATGAACGCGTGAACGTCGTAAATTCGTACCACTTTAGTACATTACCGACGAAAGTTCTTAGAATTTTAGCGTTTCAATAAGGTAGACTTGTACAATGTTCTTACTTTAACGCGTGTGTGTCGTAAATTCGTGCCAGTGAAAAGATTTTTTAGCGTATGGACACGTGAACGTCGTAAATTCTTGCTAGCTTAGTACATTACCGAGGTATTTTCGTAAAAACATTAGCTTCCAAAGACTTGTACAATATTCTTACTTTAACGCGTGAACGTCGTAATTTCTTGCCACGTTAGTATATTACCGAGGTAAGTTTGTAAACATTTAGCTGACCAACACGCTAGACTTGTGCAATTGTTATACATTAAGGCGTATGTGTCGCAAATTCTTGCCAGTGTAGTGAATTTTTAGTGTATGAACGCGTGAAAGTCGTAATTTCTCGTCACATTAATACATTACCGGGGTAACGTTGAAAACCTTTAGCTGACCAACACGCCAGAATTGTACAATTTTCTTCCTTTAATTGTATGTGTCGTAAATTCATGCCAGTGTATTGAATTTTTAGCGTATGAACGCGTGAAGGTCGTAAAAGTTTGTCACTTTAGTACATTACCGAGGTAACTTCTTAGAATGTTAACGCGTGAAATTCGTACCACTTTAGTACATTGCCGTGGAAAGTTCTTACAATTTTAGCGTTTCAACACGGTATACTCGTGCAAGTTTCTTACTTTAACGCGTACGTATCGTGAAGTTTGCCAGTGTAGTGGATTTGTAGTGTGTGAACACGTGAACGTCGCACATTCTTACTACTTTAGTATATAACCGATGATCTACAAGTGTGTGAAAGTGGTCTACCTGTGTGTGTGTGTGTGTGTGTGTGTGTGTGTGTGTGTGTGTGTGTGTGTGTGTGTGTGTGTGTGTGTGTGTGTGTGTGTGTGTGTGTGTGTGTGTGTGTGTGTGTGTGTGTGTGTGTGTGTGTGTGTGTGTGTGTGTGTGTGTGTGTGTGTGTGTGTGTGTGTGTGTGTGTGTGTGTGTGTGTGTGTGTGTGTGTGTGTGTGTGTGTGTGTGTGTGTGTGTGTGTGTGTGTGTGTGTGTGTGTGTGTGTGTGTGTGTGTGTGTGAAGGTGATCTACAAGTGTGCGAAGGTAGTCTACAAGTGTTCGCAGGTGGTTTACAAGTGTCCGAAGGTTGTATTCAAGTGTGTGAAGGTGGTCTACAAGTAAATTCATTGGTTCCTTCTTCCCACTGTCGTGCATGAATACTCCACACGCGCAAGTGCACTCGTATACTTCCGTGTTTCGTTCGTTATTTCATACATGCGCATTCATACACCCACACACACACACACACACACACACACACACACACACACACACACACACACACACACACACACACACACACACACACACACCTCTAAGTGAATACCTCATTACCCCTAATTACCACTTTACTTTACTTAATTACCACTGCATACCCCTCATGTCCGACCTTCCTGCAGGAGGCGCAGTTGTGCGAAACGCCTCACTGTGTTACAATAAACACAATGCATTAAACGTGTTAACTTTTTAAATTTTTTGGTGATCAATTACATTATGAATTGTAATTATTTAACATTAATTGGGATAGTTGTTTTATGATGTTGTGCTTTTAATACTTAGGGTTTGTGATGCAGACAAGTGAGCCGAGATGGACAGCCAGTCAGGAAAACGGGTGACTGATGGAGTCGTGTCATTGCAACAGTCAAAGAAAAGACGCGAAGACAAAATTACAGTTGACTACACAAAATATGTAATATGCCAAGAACAAATGACCAAAGAACTATTTAATGTGAAGGTCAAAACAACACCAAAATGTGTTTGGCATTGACAGCTCGGCAAGGCGAAACCTTCCGCAGGCTGCGCGATGACGTTGCCGTGAAAACATGGGTGGCCGACAAATCACAAAAGAGGCATACAAAATGTAGGGATATGTACCTCATTGAAAAGAGTTTTAAACTCGCAGAAAAAAATCATCAACGAGGGGGTACCTCAACCTCGGCAGAGAATGAGTGCAGCACTTCATCCGCAACAGCACACATTTCTACTAGGCAAAGCACACCAACATTTGATGCAAATGTTGTCTGTGTTATATGCAACACAAGATGGATGAATGCAAGGAACCAACTTGCAAGGTTTCCACAGAAAGCAGTTAGCAGGCGATCATAGATAAGGCCAAGAAGTTGAATAAGAAGACATTTTGCTTAGACTGGTCAAGGACATGACATGATAGCAAATGATATATCTTAACACGCACGATGCATGAACGCTTTTAAAGCCACTCTTATCCCTACTGGTAGGCCGGTGCAACAGAACATGTACGACGGTGCGTTTAATCGTCTGGTGGAGCAGCTAGAAGTGTCCCTCTTCCAAGAAAAGTGTGGCTTCCTGATAAAGTCAGTACGGGATCAGAACTGAGCCGTTCTTCGGGAACTAGGAGTCAAAACTGCAGACACATACCAGTCAGTAACATTGAAATGGAAATTGCAACAAAGGTTTGGCAAGCGCATTTCGATTGTTAATCAAAGTAGTGGATCTGGGTTCATTTGCGTATCTTCCATGCCCTCGGTGATGCCCTTGAGAAGCTGAGGGTTCTGGAATTAGACTGTAATGCTGACGAAAAGCAGCAGACTCTACACCGTGCAGCCAAATTACTGAGAATAGACATCGACCACTGCAGGAGAGAAAGACGACGTGAGCAGTCAACCGAAGTATCGTTATCTGCTGCTGAGAAGATGATTACGATTTCTCTGTTCAACGTCACTGCCATGCTTCTCTGCAATAAAACTCGATTACCACAGGGAGAAGAAGAGGCTCACAATTCAGGACGGATACCAGTCGATGAACCAACCAAGGGAAATGCTATTATCGTGTCCCAGCAACTTCTACAACATGTTTCTGGGATAATCACTCCACTGGGTATCGCCACTGCCTATTACGTGTACAACAAAACGCGTAGCAAGGCACTGGTCACATTGAACAACACGCTTGGTACAAGGATCTGCTATGACAGTTTGCAGCGTCAACTAACTTCACAATGTGCCAAAATCATGCAACAGATTGAGGAAGAAGTACATCCCAAAGAACATGTCTCACAATCACGGCACACAGCACGTGCACTGGACAATCTGGACTGGAAAACGAAGACATTAGAGGGTTCAAGCTTCAATGCAACAACTGCAATCATCGTCAAAAATCCCGGTCATGTGCCATCTGCAGAGGAAGTCAGACAGATTGAGGATGTCAGTATTCTCATCTCAACATCACATCGGAGGAAAACCATGGCTACCATTCCCGACACAACTATTCCGATCTGTCACATTTCTGCAAGGAATAAACAATAATCCAGAAAACTCACCAACATCGAGGGCGCCGCGCAAGTAGGCTTGTGCACAACCTATCTTCAAACATGTGGACGTAGATAACTATTGTTCTGTTAAATTTGTGTTTGCAGAGCAACGATAAGTACTTTCAAGGGAGAAATCGATCCCTGTTATGGTTACGCGTGAGAAATGGTTGATTACGCCCTACCTTACCAGTGATAACAAGATTGTCTTATGTTCTGTTAATTTGGAGGTAAATGTGTTCAGACTACTCATAAACTAGTGCTACCCAAAGCAATGTTATTTAATATGTTAAAGAATTTTTTTTAACTGTTAACATTTGAACATGTCGATTTTCCTTCATTTTGCTTGACGGTTGTTTTTAGGGGGTAGGGGAAGGAAATCGCCTACATTTGTTTTAAAAGTCACTGATTCTAATACATTTCGTTCCTCTGTAAAGTAAAGTAGATTCATATGAGAAACTAATTTAGTACAAATGGGACATATGGGACTCATTTTAACAAACGTGAATTACATTCGAAAAATATCAAAAATAACCTGAAAAGCAATGCATTTTGAACCACAATTTCTTATCTGGCCAAGTCGATTTTATTTTCATTTGGCACAGTTTAGCTACATTAGTAACACTGACTTAACTGGAACATATACAGATTGTAAGAACGTCACCTTACTTTCAGATAAAGTGTATATTACTCATTTAATGGTGACCACAACAATCATCTTTTAGCGTATAGGGAGGGGCACGTTGTTTACGTGCTGTTTACATGTTTCCAGTAACTTTTTATCAAGGTTGTCCACTTAGGTTACGATCCTAGATGTATGTAGATATAATTTTTGGGGGCAAACCTTTTACAGCATTCTATGTCTACTTTCACACAAAAACTGCATTAGGCCCCTTGGGTAATATGTAACCGGCAGGGGTGATCGGTTAGCGCAATCACTATCCATTTTTCGTTCAAATTATGGATGAATCAAAGTAAACAATATGACAGCATTGTACATACAACTGTTTTTGACTGATTAGCCACCTCATTTTAATTGTTATTGTGTTTAATGAATCAGAAAACAAATATTGTTAAGACCTGTTTCAGCATGTAATACATAACGGCGGGGGCACAAATCGTGCGTGCAATCGTTTTTATTGTTTTCTCACACAAAAAACTGATATCTGTGTCCTAAATCTCTAACACATATTCCGTTAAATTTGTGCAAATAAACTATTAGAAAAGTTGTCTTGGGTGAAGTACTTACGATTGCAGACAAGCAAATCCAAATCTCGTAAAAGGCGCCTGCGTTAAAAACCGTGCATCCTATCTTCGTTGTGATGTGCTTTTGTACATAATTCAACAATAATTTAGATGCATTATGGTCTGTCCATTTGAGCTTGTGATTAGTACCACATGTCCAGCTGAAAAGGGCACAAATGTACGATACGCTTGCGGTTGAAACGCCGTGATGCAGACACTCCTGACGGTTACATATCTCCAACAATCGACACCGATCGCGCATCGCGTTAGAGATAGGGACGGGAATCGAGATCGGTATGCTTGCAGACACTCTCTATTGACGAATAATACCCCTTTCTAGCTCCTCCATTCTTGTCATCCTCTTATTTTTGTATGGCAAAGTCACGTCTGCAAGTCTTTTCAAATCAGAAAGCGACTCGTCAGATCCACGTGCGTTGCGAGAAAGTCGTCTCATCAGACGCGGGAACAGCGTGGCATTAGGGCCTATTAGTGACCGGAAGCGTCGTAATGGTCGCATTGGACGGACAATACTCTATCTGTCCGGATGTTGATTTATGTCGTGGTCGCAGAATACATCAGGCTTATGTGTGCTAAGAAAAATGCATTGTATGTAAAGAATCTACTTCCTCTACTTAGACGAATCGACGTAGCCACGGACAACCACGCGTGTTCACATTTAAACTCATCGTGTTATTCACCCAGCATTGCACTATGTATAAATCCCTTGCATTTCCGTCAGCAACATTGAGTTATGATGAAGGAGAAGCACCATCTTCCACAAATAGACAACGTGCTGTGCAACGCCTGCAACTGTTGCGTAAAACGGCAATTTATAATTTATCTGTGGCACTATGTGTGAGAAAGATAATATTTCTGGTCTCGTAAATTATAATTTGTTTCGGATTCACTCCCCCCCCCCCCCCCCTCTCTCTCTCTCTCTCTCTCTCGCTGTCTGTCTGTCTGTCTGTCTGTCTGTCTCTCTCTCTCTCTCTCTCTCTCTCTCTCTCTCTCTCTCTCTCTCTCTCGGCTGTCGTTTTGGGCCTATACATCTAAAAGAGCCATTAAAGACTAACCATTTACATCTACAATCAAGAATGTTATGCCAGCAGTTTACTAGAATAACCTTGTTGAAGACACATCATTTAAATTGCATGGACAGCGCCATTGCTACAGATAGCCTGACGTCACCAATTCTTATTCTGCACAGGTCGTCAACCGTCAAACTGAGAATATTACTCTAATTTGCATAGCCGAAATTGTTTTGGCGCTGTAACTACTAAATGTATTAGCCACAGACGTGATATTGTTTACAGTTGTTACACATAAATTGTATTAACTCTTTTAGATGAATAGGCACAGACAATTGCCTTATGTTTCCCTTTAAGCAGCATACAGTTGACAAGAGAAAGTGACGTATACAACAACAGAAGGACATCGTTATTAAATTGAAGTACTTTTACACTGGTAAGCGTGCTGCTAAATGTCGCGAGGCATTTGTCATAGTTCATTCTGCGCGTTGATTGCGGCAGATGGACCAGGGGAAATTAAATGGCTATCTGAGTTATTGTGACTTTATGTTATTCACTGCAATACGTTTCCAGTTCGAAGTCTTATGTAGCAGCTGGTGAACAAATTAAAACGTGTCGTGTGATATATTCGCCAGACCTCCTGCGTGAACAGCAACAAATACTGAACTTGCTACGCCACACATCCGTACAAACCCTCATTGCACGTAAGGAATATTTACTATAACAACGCTATGTTCGTGTTCAAATGTGTTGCCTATTCAAGCTAACGTATGTAGGTAATTTTGCTCGTAATGAGAATATATAAACTGATTGCAAATATCACAGTTCGAGTGTCGACCTTCGTTGTATTCAGGTGTTATTAAACAATGCGACTTCACAGCGCTTAGGTGATTATACGTGATTTAATTTCACGTTGTTACCACAATGTGTCGATGCACTGACGCGCATACTAATAATATGGAATTAATTATACACATACGTGATTTAGTTTCTCGTTGTTACCGCAATATGTCGATAAACTGATGCGCGTGCTTAAAAGGTGGAATTAATTTTACATTTCCAAACATACATTGTGACTTGTTTTCTCGTTTGTAGACTGTTCCTTAGACTGTTCTAATGAACAGCAAGAGATACCATCATCCATTAGCTCGTACACTGAATTTAAAAATGACACCAAAGCCAAATACAAATATGATTTAATAACACTCATCATGCCAGGGATGTTTGAAACCTTTCAGAACAAGCATCTACGGAAGATTCTTCAGGTACAAATCAGGTAATCATGAGTTGCGCCGCTACACAAACATAGCTTCGCTGACAACACGTATACAGAGTTGGAGATAAATAAGGCTGTTATGCTGAATGACCCGCGGACTGACCAGGACAGTCCTACTTTGGAGAGTTGGTGGAAGAAGGAGGCGAAGACACGTGGGGAAAGACTGTGGGAATATGTGAACGCATGTACGCCTGACGTGGAAAACAACTATTGACCGAATGCAGTAGTGGTGCTCTCTTGGCGAAACTTGTTGTGCTTTCTCAAACTATGAATGAATTATGTATTCTGACAATAACCCAGAAACACACGTCTTTTGATTTAGCGGAGCGTAGTTATCTAATATAGTAGCGAAGAGCACTGCGTAAAACACTTTCCGAGCGTTTCAAATAATAAGTCATACTGGGTTAAAGATTGATTATATTTATTGAGGAAACGAAGACATAGACATGGTATATGTCATAAGGAATGTGCAACATCTCCCGCAGTAAATAGCCACGTACCTCTTACATGGGTGGTGCTATTTTGTAAAATATGTTTTGTTTCAAATGAATTTCAGACGCCACGCCATTTGGTCAGGGTAATGTGTTTTGGATGAGTGTTTGTGGCTGCTGAAAACCAAAATAAATCATGATAAGTATGTCATCAGGGTATATGACCAGATGGTGATCTAGAGAGACTACGTGAAATGTGGAACATTTCTGCCCAGCCTGTGTAGAGCGTCACCAGTTGCTGTTGTCAAACGATGCATATTCTGGCGTTTAAATTAATGGTAATGTCGTATTTGGCCAACGTGACGGTGTTTTAGACCCTCTCATACGTCCGTATTCCTTTCAATATTAAAACATCCGTGAGGAGTCAGTATGATATGAACGGTCTATGAAGTTGAACGAGAGAGATCATGTACATCACTTGTGAAAGGTCACAGCTAAGGTCAACGAACAGTCTGCCATCAGCGAATAGTGACGACCGGATATGCTGCCACACGCTGGCTATATGTCATACAATAAACCCTGGCCTCGCTTTAACCGTTGACACCCGATTGCTGTCGTTGATGACCTTTGGCGGTTTTATTGCAGTATCCTGGAAATATAACTAGTTATGGTCGATGATTAACTGCTGATTACCATGGTTTCCTGGCTGATGCAACGATGCGAAGAGTACATGATGTAAATGTGTTATTATTCTCCTATTTGGAAGACATGGCGACGTGAAGGCAGGCAGAGTGACATTATGCGAGCGTGTGCGTGCATTTGCGTTTTCTGGTGAGAGAAACAAGCACAAACGACTCCGACTTGTGCGCATCAGAAATCTGTCTCTAAATCCTCCATGTTTTGGTGTGCTAAAACCGGGCGGCAAACGTTGTCATCGATAGGCGATATAGTTTACATGTATCGCGATACATACAATACTTGTTGAAAGATGTCAACACTGACACGTGTGCCAGGGGTATACATAGGTGTCAACAATACCGCTTTCGGACGGGAAATCCTGCTTTTCCGCTTTTCTGTGAAAATGTATCGCTTTTTTGTACATTTCGCCTCCAAAAAAATCGACGATAAAATTTATTTATTTATAGTGTGCTGCTAGTTGTATGAAAGTATATGTGGTCGCAAACGAATGTTTTTCCCGCGCGCGCGGGCACATGACTTCCCTATCGGCGGTTGACGGACATTTAATTCAAGATGGCGAAGCTGCTGGGTTGGGCGGAGTGCGTCGAGAATGCAAAGAAGAGACGAAAACTGAGCTGTGGAGGCTGCGTGTTCAGTCAAGAATGGGTGCGGGCGTTTCCCGGTATGCGAGTCAGTAGCGACGGGGCAGCAAAGGCGTTCTGTGTTTCCTGCAACACCCATTTTGGTATCGGCCACGGGGGCAAGAACGATGTCATGCAGCACGTTGAGCGGGCAGGCCACATCGCAAAGGCCTCTCTGCCCGGGCCCAGTCCGGAATTCGCGGCATCGTCCGCTTCATCGCTACCGGCACCGAGACGGATCGGGTAATGTCCGCTGAGACTCTGTCCGCGATGTTGTGGGTTTTTTTGCATGGCTGGAACGATTTCACAATGAAACTTTTATTGTGTGATAATTAGAGTTATTTTTATTGCGCGAATGTCGTTTCCTTTAGAATTGGTTTTCGCACACTTTCCCACTTTTTCGTGAGCTGATGTTGACACCTGTGGGCATAGACTATTTAAGGTCATTGTTTTTTAAATCATATTTCTGGCTTAGAGACTCCAGGGATAAACTATCCAAGTTCCTTATTGGCATGGTTAATACAAACAATGTGTTCTCAATATAAGCTACTTTACAGAGCTCTGCGTAACACGTTGCAAATAAACTGTTTCTCTCAAACTATGCATCGCAATGCGTATCTTGACACATACTATGTCAGCTAGGCAGGAATACAAAAGAAGACCTCAGCTAGGCAGGAATACAAAAGAAGACCTCAATGATGGATGCTCAAAACTGTGAGGGTCACATAATATTTGCAACTAAGTCAAGGATATTTATCACAAATATCATTATCAGAAACATTAATCAACCATACAGATAGAAAGCGGGCATGAACAACCGACGATTGCCTTAATAATAGTACACGCTGCTTTGTGACGAGGGAAGAATATTAACTGCGAGTCGGACTAAAGTCCACAATTTCTAACCTGAACACAGAGAAGTCAATGCCAGCCAGTGCCTGACGAAGATCAACGTGATCAAATAACAACCTCGTCGCTACTGGTGGCGTAGGTGGACCTTAATGTCAGAAGGCATCAATGTAATATTGCTTAGCTTTTACAACGTCAATATATCTTCATCAATGTTGTCGCCGATAACACGAAATGCTAGTATGTTAAAAACAATTACGCCGCAAACATCAATGCAAACTATTGCTACCTAAAGCAATGTTATTTAATATGTTAAAGTCAATTTTAAAAAACTGTTAACATTTGAACATGGCGTTTTTCCTTGGTGGTGGGCGGCGTCATGGCGACTAAAGCTGTCAGTGTCAATAAAACGACAGAAGCATGCAGGATTATTTTAAAATGTGAGACTAGGTTTTTTTATTGAGATCTGTGACAAAAACAAGGGACTAGATCCAGAAAGAAATATATGTCAAAGAGGCTATGGGAAATATTGTACATGGGCCATAAATGTGGAGTGATATAAACACACTGAAAACATTGAACACTGCACACATTCTACAAGGATACACTTAATATAGCTACTACTACAATTACAAAATTCAAAAGAAATGTTAAAACAAATTGACTAATAGGTTTAATATAGCACCTTGCATTCGAAAGTCGGATGCTTGGCGTTGAACATTGCGCAAAAGAACGGTACGCATGTCGCATAATCCGGCTACCACACATGGCCGTCGCCGGGAAGGTGCAGCCGCTAGATGGCGTGGCTTGTTCAGAGAGTTGCCGTAAAGCGGATTGACGAATCCATAGAGATATACACCACTCACAGGGCTGTGACTACATCAATAGGGAGGAAAGATCTCGTCACTCGGTGTGTGTGTGTGTGCGTGCGTTCGTGCGTGCGTTGTACACGTATACATATATATATACATATATATATAATCTCTGCGTTCACAGCCACATACGAAATGTCCAAACAATAATAATTTTACTCAAAGATCCCTAAGTATGACACAAATCGCCCGAAATACGCAATGGCTTTCATATTGATGTTATTTTGATAATCATTTAGACACTTGCGTCATTGGAAACCATTGCGTCCTTTGGAGAAAGCTGCCTCGTATTACGACCGTGGTTACTGCGTTGATATATTCATAACACAATACGGTTAGAATCGGCGACAATAAATGCACATTGTAGTGAATGTGGTGGTTTCTTTATTTAGAACCGCACGCGTTCTCATAACAATTTATAACGCCGGCTATTGCGGAGTAACGGCCACTGCCGCTGCGGTTGTACATCAAAATGCCGTCGACTGCTATTGTTTTCTTCTCTCGTGCACGGCGGGTTTAGCCGTGGCGTATTTACGACGCTAGTCGCGAAGTAGGCATCTAGTTGGCCAGATGGATGACGCTCGGTCTACGCAACACGGCCGACGTTGACCATAACTCACCAGACTTCCCCGTAACCAGCCGACTGCGTGCGTGCGATGAATGCAGCGAGCGATGCAGAACGCGCGCAACGCACCGGCGATGCAGATAGGGCAATCACTAGCCTTGTTAATACGCGCGATGAACACACCCGTTGAATTCAAAGCATGTTCAATTCGGTGACTAGATACATTCTTACTTGTTTTATAGCTTCATTAATATTGCAAAAATATCGCTTGTCACAGGTCGGAGAATAGCCGTGGTCTAGCAGTATGATTACATTGTACAGTTAGTATTTGGAAAAATTACATAGTTATATATGCTATCCCTTAGCTGAATGCCTATCCCAATAAATTTAACCAAGAACAAGTTTGTCTTTATTGTTATTTTTGTTTGGCCTTCACTAGGGTACTAATTTGTCTGTGTGTATCACAGAGCTAATCTATAGCGGATCAATCCGGGGTCAAACATACATTTGAATATGCTTATGAATGACAACCCGTTTTCACGGGATATTAAGGACATCTTCGGTGCAGTGTTAGAGAAACGCAGCATCCCTTTTCTTTCCGTGGCAGCCTATTCTGTTGGGTTTATAAATGTGTTATTTTTTGTGCAATGAAGCGTTGCTAGCAGGAACTCACAACGAACCATAATGATCGTCTGTCGACGTTCGCTTACTCTAAATTACACTAACTAACTATGGAAAGCCTATGTCACAACATTAAGCAGTTGTCGATGTAGTGTATAACTGCATGACGTATAAAATATAATAAAAAACCTGTGATAAATCTACGTAACAATGATTCCCGGAACGCATAATGCAAAACGCATTGACTATTATAATCAAACCGTCAGTCAATCCATTAGAAATAATTCAATCAATGTATTAATTTATGAAGAACACACTGAGTTTCGCGACGTAGGATTATTTCTAAATATCCTGTGCAGTTTGTGTGCGACTGGATTCCAAACAACCTGCTGGTTATTTCTCTCGAATGAGTTGGCAGAACGGAAGCAAGTCGGACTTTTATTTTGATAGATGGGACTTTGATGTTTCTGGGGAGAAGCCTGGTGATCTTTTAGCTATTGATGTAATATCATTGATACTGTTATACCATCGACGATTGGACATAAGTGTGACAGCAACTTGTATTTTGTCGGTTACAATATTTCCCTATACATGCCTGGAACCATGTCTTTCTAGAACAGCAGTATTTAACCTGTTTGGTTCCGTAATCCTTTTATCTAGGCAACAAAACCATAATTGTCCCTACATTTAAAATACCAAACACGAGAAAAAGACTTTAAGAAAACATTTATTCACAATTGTCATACTTGATATTGATATATATATATATATATATATATATATATATATATATATATATATATATATATATATATATAGATTTGAAATGAAGGTATAATATTTATTCATTGTTGGCGACGTTATTAATATATATATATATATATATATATATATATATATTAATAACGTCGCCAACAATGAATAAATATTATACCTTCATTTCAAATCTACCTTGAGATGAAAGTATCAGTTTATTGCTTGAAAATTGACTGGTTTATTTTTCCTTGGTGCGAATTAGTTATTCACCACTAGATTGTTCAGTGGTTCAAGTAATTCTATTATCGCAAGTTCAAGTAATTCGATTATCGCCCTCACTATATTTCGTCTGCTGAACATGCATCACAATCCATGCATTTATCGCGTGATATTCCAGACTAGGGAAGTGTTTACTTTGGAAAGCATGTCTCGCGTCACAGCATCACCACCAAAGGACACTGCTATTTTTGTTCAAATCATGTAACGTTGACAACTTGGAAAACATGGAGACGTTATCGGCCGGTGCTCCCATTCCCAGGCTAAAGTAAACGTAAGTTCTTATATAGCGCTGTATCCAGTCCTTAGGACTGCGCAAAGCGCTTTACATTTTACTCTGGCAAACCTGTTCAATCGAATACCAATTCGACTTCTCTGGGAATCATTCAGCCACGCTGCAATTAATGCGCGAAGATCAATCGTACACAAATATCCACCACTGTCTTTACTCAGGTACTCATTCTTAATTAATTCGAAACGCGATGAAATTATCTGGTCCGTTGCACTCGCTAAATAATCTAGGAAACATGCAATTCTTGTTTACAGATACGCCTTTCAAGAACACGCAGTCTGTTGATATATCCATTTGAAGCAAGTGGTAGTTTGCTATAAAAACGACCTCGTACAAAGAATTACTTCGCTAATCTCAGAGTTTCAGTCTTTCACAGTAGTGTCCTAAAGTGACATCTGGTTAATCTTTCTGTTTTGTTACATGAGCAGGGCGAGCTTTGATGCTTCAACTAGACATGAGACATGACTTAATGATATCATCCATTCCGATTTGACGGGACTTCTTACATGGATTAATATGAGGTGTTCTCATTCCGTACAAAAAAAAATTCTTCAGAGTTGACTGCTACAAGAGAGTATTCGTGATGAATTAATTACTGAAATATCCGATTGATAAAGCTTGTCCAGCCGTTTTGGTCAAGCGCTAATTACCCCCAGGTTAAATACCGCTGTGCTAGAATAAGTGTGTGTTTGTGTGTGTGTGTGCATGTGTGCGTGCGTGTGCGTGTGCATGTGCGCGTGTGCGTGTGTTAAACTGCTATTCATTGAACAAGAAAAACATGTACGTTTTCTATTCGTCAAATCCCGGTGAAGAATATAGATGCACATGTTCTTCGTGGTGGATTAAATCAGCCATCTGTCTGGGGTGTAATCTACGCTGCAGTAGAGATACAATCTTCCGGCGAAACCCAATGCACCAGCTTCTAAAGATTTCTCCGTCTACTGTCTCTCATATACAACTTTACATTAGAGTCTCTGACAGTATCGCTAAACCTACACTAAAACAGACACGTCTCCTTTAAGGAACATTGGCAGTTATGGTCACCATACCAACAGCAGGGTGTGTTTTTATTGCAGCAATACCATGGTCAATAACAAAACGATCACCAAAGAAGTAACCGAAATGTGGTTCCATGAAACGAGATAGCGATCATTAGACAATCTTGTGACAACGAGATAGTCCAGCGGAGAGATTAACAGATGGAGCACGTTTTTTCATAAAAGCATTACACTCGGCACATCTGCGTGCTTAGGGACCCGTTTTGAAGTTTGGAGGCACTCTAGATGCTGATGCGTTTAGAAATGGCGGCCATTTAAAAATTTATAAATGCAAAGACGCAGAGGACGGCAAAGAATTAAAACCCTGATGGTCTAATACACTGGCAAGGAAGGGGCACAAGAGAACTGCTGAATAATTGTATGTATGTTGGCATTTGTTTATTTTGCACTAATCATATTAATATTATTAAATGTTTGTTTGTTTGTTTGTTTGTTTGTTTGTTTGTTTGTTCGAATAAAACATACTGAATTGAATTGAACAACATTTGAATTGAAGACATATAAAGTCAGCTACCATGGATGGTGAACGGCTAAGATCGTCCGTGTGTGCAGCAGATTTGACAACTGACGACGACGGTCATCCGAATAATGAACGTTGTTACTAAAAGCTTGCTTTCTAGGTTCTTTATTTGTCTGAGTGTGATTTCATGATGCAACGAACACTAACGTAGAAAGAAAAGATAACCATCTCGTTCATATCGCTTTATCCATGCCCAGCCACCAATCCGAATATCTGTCAGTTCTCCGATGCCATTGTTGTATTCAGCATTTGTGCCTCGTCAATTTCTCATTTATATTGCAAGCACGTCTTCATGTTTTATTTGTGTCTTTCAGAACTTCAACGGCTCACTGAGAAAACCTGGATTTTAGTGCATCCACAACCTAAAGTATAAGTATCATGCCTTTTCCCGAATTTGTCTTTCTTAGTAAATGAGTAGTAAGTGAGTATGGAGTTATCGTTGACCATTTTTAGCTATGCCGATATAACTTTCACCAAATTTATTATCTTTGTTTTAGCGTATATAACTCTTTTTTCTTCATGTTTTCTGGTTCTGTTCAAGCAACTTTGATTTCGATTTTTATGCGAACAGCATAGTCATGGTCATGTTTAATTCCTTTCTTGAAATGGAAAATACATTTGATTATATCACAGCAACATGTAGGTAGCACTGTTTATCTGTGACAGCAGTTGATCTGGTCCTGCGCAGACACAGTACCCAGTATTGCAACAGGCTAGCCCTTAAGACAAACAGTAATACGAAATAACGCCAGCGATGAATTCAAAAGTCACACGTGAATTGAAGCAATATATAATGGTTTAATAACGATCACTGTGACGCTAGCGAAAATGTTTGACAAGTGCCGAAATATGTACTGACCATTGAAACAAAGGATGTGTTGGCTTCAACCGGGCATTTCTAGCACCGCGTCGCTAATTTTTCGCACCCAATCCTACGTTTCCAGCACCGGGTCGTTTGTTTCTAGCACCAAGTCGGTCATTTCTAGCACCACCTCGGTCATTTCTAGCGCCGAATCGTTCATTTCCAGCACCACCTCGGTCATTTCTAGCGCCGAATCGTTCATTTCCAGCACCACCTCGGTCATTTCTAGCGCCGAATCGTTCATTTCCAGCACCACCTCGGTCATTTCTAGCGCCGGATCGTTAATTTCTAGCACCACCTCGCTCATTTCTCGCACCACCTCGCTCATATATACACATATATATATATATATATATATACAGAGTACAAACAATGGCATGTATAGGTACAACTAGCCGTACACCGCTCGATTGTCTACGATCTACGATCCGATGCATCTCGAGCGTCGTAGCCCAATCAAGTAAGCTTATGACTGGTTTACGATTGCATATATGCGACTGACCGCCGCACACCGTTACGATTGTTCACGACTGGATTTATATAAACCTAGCGTTACGCTTATAAAACACAGGCCGCCACCTTTCCCTTTGTAGCCGGACTTTAACAACATGGCGCCGCCCGTGGGGAGAAGTGCCCAGACAGAAATTGCTAGCTCACGAGGTTTTGCCAAGGTTGTTTTCCTCATAGTGATTGTCAATAGTACTCAGGGTTTTTAGTACAGTAAATAAAGTAGGTTCATAAGAATGGAGAAAGGGACGTGGCGAAGTGACCCCCACCGATACAGTGTCATTTGTAAATATAGTGCAGTGATATAGTTAGTACTGGTAGCAATTAGCTGCCACAGATGTTATATGCTTACAAATTGTAGGTGTTGCTTAACAATACGATTGGGGCCGGCATGCTTGCTGTGGTATGTGTTGATATACGTATATATTGTGTTGTTTAAACTATGTTAATGAATAACTGTCATTAAATTGGCCTGTTTCAACATTGGTCTTGTATCGTTGCTTTACACGTGCGTTCGTGCGTGCGTGCATGCGTGCGTGCGTGTGACGACATGGGTCAGGGGGACATGATGAACAAGGATGCAACAACAACCTTGTGAATGTGTAGGCCGCTGAAGACGCCAGCAGTTCAAAAACAAACATTTCAAGGACATCTCTTGATTTGTTTGACATCTTTGTTCAACTTGTTTCCCTACTTTATGTCAAACAACAAGCGAATTAACCGAGCCGCAGTCTCCACAGCAGACCGATTCACTGACACACTATTGTTACTATAAGTGCGTCGTTCTCCAAATAGCGCACATTTTCGATGTACACATTTGTTGGGAAATGAATTCGGAAAATGTCGTGCTGTGGCTAAGATGAATGTTCGCCATTCGTACAAAGTTGTACTGAGTGGACATAGCTGAATCTGGGCTAATTATATAATTTCATGGTTCTCATAATCATGACGTCATCTGAATGATGTCACTTGTGTTACGAACAATCGATACCAGCTTGTATATATTTAGAATTTAGATGATATTTAAATATAATAATACAATGGTTTACGCTGGACGGTCGAGATTTGTCGGATCGTAGACAATCGACAGATGTGCGACACAAGTTCTCATAGTTCAAACATACATAAAGCCGAGGGGTTGGTCGTCGCCACGCAACTGGGGGAAAACAATCGCTACTGTGGTGCCACTTATCGAGTAGAACACATATTAATGCACATTGACGCTATTATGAATATCAGAACTGGGCAGCGTGATGAGTAACGTCTTTGCAACTATGTCACGTCGGTAGAATCCGGTAGGTATTGGGTGTGGTTTTAGGAGCCGTTTTAGATCGCTCAAAATCGCAAGTTCCACACCACGTTCAGTTGGCGGTGGGTTGTAGCTTGGACCAAAGCGAAACGTCATACGTTTTTTTACAAACCTTACGAGACCAGCCCTTATATACGCATAACAGCAACACATTTCCGTAGGATATCAAGACTCATTTCCACCATCTCCGGTGTCCAGTCATTGTATTTGAGACACGAGGATCCGTTACATGATCCGCCCCTATTCGTGCTCGTGGGCAAGTATCATTTGACAATGTCCGAACGTTTCTTGGTCAATCTGAACGCGTGTTATTGTTCTTAGCGCGACGTTATTATTGCTTCTGCAATGGCTAATTTTGGAGTAATTCAGTGTTTCAACGAGCGGTCAATTGAACAAGACCACTACTGACCTTTGCCAGCCTGTCTGCCGTGTATAATATACGGCCGGTGACTTGGGCGATTCGCAAAGCACAGCTGTCGTGTCATAGAGAATAGCGTTCACGGATGAACTAGACGCACAAAAAGTGTTGTTTTCGTCTATCCGTGGAAGTTATTGTAAACGGTCTTCGCTTAATTGCGTCACCCAGCGTGTGACATCTGTATCAATGCATTCAAGCACAGAGAACCGCTGAAAGTCAGGTAAGAATGTTGTTCCTTTCGTTGTACGTACGATATATGTAGTTGACGTTCGAAGCAAACGCATGAATGTACTAATGAATTAGTGTGTCATCTAAATACGCAAATTAACAATTAAATATGAATGGAAACGTAGAACATCTAATGGAGAGTACCACCGAATATTATGTAAAACAAGAACATATTTCGTGTTGTCGCTATACATGCATAGTTTTGTGATTACGTAAATGCCGCTATAATTATTATCGTTATATATATATATGTATATATATATATATATATATATATATATAATTATTATATCGTTATTCAATAACGTTTCAAGAAGCGCCGTTGTAGCCCAGTTGACTGACTTAGCTTTGATCATTGCACGCTTTCTTGATCACGCCTGAGTAACTGCAATGACTACAATGTTGTGACAATGTAAACCCTCCCAGAAAAACACAGCTGACAAAGAAAACATTTCCGGTTGCCCGTCACGTGAGGACCGCGTTAAATAGACGCACCTAACGGCATGTCACTTACGTAATATTTTAGATGGCAGCTCGGTTTGTTTGCATGGACACAAAGTAAATGTTATTATCCGTTTCGCAGCCAGGGAAGCATATGTTTTTCTATAGTTTCGCCATAGCGTGATTACGAATGATACCATTAAGCTCCGACATAATGAGGTATTATCTGCCACGGCTCGCAGTGGAACACAATGTACTGAACAAGACAGTTATGTTATGATGAACAGTGTTCAGTTACGGTAGTGTGAATGTCACAACTGTTCGTAGCATAACGTAATGAGCACTGCTACTTAGACGACAGAGCTGGGGTGACGTGTTGCAATGCATTGCCTTTGATGTATGTGTGTATATGACATGCAGGGAATGCCATTTTTATATTTTCGTCTTCGATAAATCCCAGACCGAGATACCTGGGTGCAGTTATCACTGATGAGGGGTCCAAACTTGAAGTGCTATCCACAGACAACAGGAGAGCTGACAAGACTCAAAGCTACACACAAACACACAAACACACAAACACCCACAATCACACAGACACACACACATACACACACACACACACACACACACACACACACACACATACATACACACAAACGCGCGTACACATACAAACACACACACAAACACACAAACACACAAACACACAAACACACAAACAC
>OZ023218.1:11281274-11315023 GCA_963995525.1 Escarpia spicata
ATTTAACAAGATTTAACAAGATTGCCACCCAGAGAATTAACTCTAGGTAGCAGGTGGACAAGGAAGCCCTTGGCTTATCGAGAGTCCGACCCTTTTATCTATGTGTATCCCGCCCGTCTGAGGTATGTGTCGATTTTATTTTTAAACATATTCACGCTACTAGCACCCACACAATCAGCAGGTAATCTGTTCCAGTCATTTACAGTCCTTTGTGAAAATGAAAACTTTCTTATATCCAATCTACTCTGCTCCTTTGCTAATGCAAGATCATGTCCTCTATTCCTTCTATCTTTCTTAACTGAGAAAAACATATTTCTATCAATATTTTCATAACCCTTCAATATTTTAAACACTTCTATCTGATCTCCTCTCAATCTCCTGGTCTCTAGTTTTGTTAAACCGCATTTTTTTAGGCGTATTTCGTAACTAAGATCCCTCAGATTTGGTATCATTTTAGTTGCTCTCCTCTGCACTCTTTCTAGCATATCTATGTCCTTCCTGCGATATGGCCTCCACGCTTGAATACAATATTCTAAATGAGGCGTAACTATTGTTTTGTACAGCGGTATTATTAGCTCTTTTTCCTTATACGTTATGTTTCGCCTAATTAATCCAAGGATTTGATTTCCCTTTGAAGCTGCAATTCCGCACTGCTCTGAAATCTTCATATCAGCACTAACGGTTAACCCTAAGTCCTTTTCTTTTACAGTAGTACTTAGTACAGTACCCCCCATTGTATATTCTACTTCTTCGTTCCCATGTCCTATGTGGAGGCATTTACATTTCCAAAAATTGAACATCATTTGCCACTTTTCAGACCATTTGATCAACCGTCAAGATCATCTTGTAAATGCTGTCTATCTCCATCACTTTTAATCCTTCTAAACACTTTTGTATCATCCGAAAATTTCAACACCTTGCTTGTTATTTCATCATCCAAATCGTTGATGTATATTAAGAATAATATAGGACCTAATACTGATCACTGTGGTACCCCACTCAATACCGATTTCCAGTTTGAAGCCTCCCCATCAACTACTACACGTTGTCTTCTGTCAATCAGCCATTGTTCTATCCAGTTTATTATACAATTTCCTATGCCATGGGCCTTTAGTTTAAGCAGTAATCTTTGATGTGGTACTTTGTCAAAAGCTTTTTGAAAATCTAAGTAGACGATATCTACTGGTGATCCCTCATCTACCCACTTAGTGATGTTTTCCAAAAAACATAACATATTTGTTAAGCATGACCTCGCTTTAAAAAAACCATGTTGAGATGGGTTTATCAAGTTTTGTTTAACAAGAAAATCCACCATGTGATCTTTAATTAGTCTTTCTAATCATTTACAAATCACTGATGTTAAACTCACTGGTCTATAGTTCTCTGACTTGTTTCTCGAACCTTTTTTGAATAACGGTATAATGTTTGCTTCTTTCCATTCTAAAGGAACCACTCCCTCTTCTACTGACAAGTTGAAAACTGTTGCAAGTGGTATGCTAATTTGTTCTACAATTTCCAATAGTAGTTTGGGTGGAATACCATCCACTCCAGGTGATTTATTATCCTTCATAGCCCTTATTTTCTTAGCTACCTTTTATTGGATGGTTCAATCAAGCATAAACACAGATGGGTGATAAGAATGTGTGCTTAGCTAAATAAGTTGTAGTGGCAACTAGTCGATGTGTGCTGGTGTAATTTTAGGAATAACTGGACCCATGACAGACCAGCCAGTCAGAAAGGCAAGGTCACGTCAGTGATATACGTACGTGTAAGTGTAGGGAAACTCAAATAAATCTGCAGCCGTGATGTATGACGACACACGAGGCAAATGATGAATTGACAATAGTCTGACTGATCACAAGAGAACAGTATAGCCGTTGGCAAAACTAGGGCAATGAACGTTGTTTACTTTAGGACCTGCCGTGAAATACATTAGTCACTCGAGCATAATTTTGAATTGAAGGTGTTTGAGCACTTGTTAAAAGTTGTACGACATACTTAATAAGTTCAAAACGTTCTTTATATGGTGGGTAAGGTTTATGCTAGAACGAGTGAAACGGCAATAGGCCATATTGCATTTCTTTCGATTTTGACTAAGGTGATGTATTAATTTGATTCAGGTGATATATTAATCCAGTTAAATATTTTATAATAAAAGGTGGCTCTTCGATAGCGACTATTACGGTCTTAGAGGAGTCTGCTGCCAGTTCTTTTTTGTTATTTACCATACATTATACCATGTTTATCATAAGGTTATATATTTGTATTATTTTAATTACTTTTTTTACATGCATGTATTGTATGTATAATCAAATGTCTGGGTCAAATAAAAACAATTTATTCTTCTTCTTCTCAAACCCCATTATTCGTCGATTTACATTAACCAATCGCGAATCAGGTTCGTAGATTTTCGAGTCATTTGTGTTGGCGGTATAATAAACGAGCATACACTTTTGTAACGACAATCTACAGCGTTAATTGTAAAATCGTTTCATCGGGTAACTACATATGAAATTGTACAAACGAGTTAGCATATCGTGGTGGATGTTAAGCAAGTAAATATTTTTAGAACATAATTTAAACAAATCGAATTTCAGAGGAACCACGAAGGGTACTTTATTGAACTTTGACCAGTGCATTATTGTGGAGCTCCGTGGCGCAGTGGAATAAGCTTCGGTTTCTCGACCGAGAGAACCCGGATTCGAATCCTGCGCTGCGGTGTTGAACCTTGGCCACGGAGTAAAGTGTAAAGCGGTTTGAGCAGTCCTGAGGACTGGATACTGCGCTATATAAGAACTTACCTTTACCCTTTCTTTACTTTTTATTATTCAGGAAGACGTCATCATCAGCGATCACTCGTACTGCGATCGTTCTATGGATTGTCAGTGTCATTTGGTGTGTGTTCGTAGATGGCTTATTAACTCAATCTTTGTTTGGCGCAATTTCCCACAGTAAGAACACGTATGACCAGAATTTTGTGATAGTGTTTTTTTTGTAGATGCGTAATGGCTCTAATCTTCCTACCATCATGTTTTTGGGCTACTCTTGTCAATATGTTGGTTTCGAATGACTCTGTGCCATTTTGAGTAGCCGACCGCCATTTTGTACGTGATAAAGTCTCAGATTCCTAAGTGTTCGGGTCAATGTCACGTTTTTTCAAGGTGGATTTGGGGATGTCTTTATAGTGTTTACGTACATGTATACGGGACACGTGTATTGCAATGCTACATAGAGCCCATATTGCATGTGAATCCCGGACAATAACTAAAAATACACAAAAAACGTAGAAGCCACTGAAATGTGGTTCTTAAGAAGAATGTTGCGAGTATCATGGACTGAAAAGAAAAGCAATGAAGTCATCCTAAGGATAGCCAAATCAAAAAGAAAGACCATAAAACATTAGAACACCACAAGCACGATTTGTAGGCCACATAATAAGAAAGAGAAACATATAATATATAGTAACACCAGGAAAGGTTGAAAGAAAAGATCCGGAGGACGCCATAGGATAACAACAATAGATAGTTTGTCAACATGGTGTGAAAGGAGCACAACAGAACTGGCACAAACTACAAACGACCGTGTGGTTTGGAGGGCCATGATCGCCAACATCTTTGACAGACACGACACATAGAAGAAGAATAAGCCATGGGACACGTGCTTATTAAACTATTCCCAAATCAAACGAAATGGTGGCAACTGAGAAAGCACGCACAAACGGGAACCGGACGAGACGTATAATATGCATATTTGGTTTTTTAAATTTATGCGTTTCTGTTACTCGGAAAGGTCTTCCTAGAATATGCCGTTTGTCCTTTGTTGTTTATGCATAAACGAAAGTTTTTCTGCATCCTGCTCTGCCATCAACAGCCTGTGGGAAATCAACACCAAGCGTGTAATTTACTGTGTTGACGGGCACAAGAATTGTACGTTATAATCGAATGGCTTCATAATAGAAATATAACTCGCTTGCAACGGATGTTTGACTCGATAATGGACAATGGCAACACGGTGTTTAATGCTCCATTCTGAATTCGTTTAATCCAGCGGCTCAAACACGTTTCACCTGAGGTTTTCCAGGGGGTACGCGTAGGGTTGGCTGAAAATATGGTTTTCGCCATCTTGCGTGCTACTCTTGTTCGCGTTTTGTACCAAAGACGTAGACCTCAAGAGATATTTCTTAATCAATATTTCCTTAGCATTCATTAAGAAGGGCGAATGCATCTTCCGGGAGGCCTTCAAATGGTTTGAGGCCGAGGGATTACCGTGAAACAATGGCCATTTCAGTATTTGTTACAGTTATTAACATTGTTTTTCTTGACACAATTTTGCCTTTCAAAATAGAACATTCTTTATTTACATAAATCCGTGAACCACACCTATAAATGTTTAAATCACTAGACACGTAAACAGTTCCATTGCATTTACCACTGAAATCCATCTACAGTCTCACACCGGTCAAGCTTAGCAGATGGAGGAGGTGCTATGTTTCACCATTCAAAAATCCTCCATTGATAAGCTCTCGCTTGAGGGGTTGACCCACCAGAGCGAAGGACATCCTGATGATGTTGGCAAGGTTGTAAATACCACCAAATCCAGTGCGCCTAAAACTCGACTCTGCTTTTGCCAAGATTTTAATTGGGACCAAGAGTTAACAGCTCTTCCACACCGCGGTCTACTGACTGTCACGGAGAACATGGAACTAATTGTTTTATCACGTCTAGAAAAAACATATCGAAAATTCGTCGAGAAACTAAAAGGAAAAGGCTAAATCTTGAAGCTGGTCTACTTAAAGTACGAATATTCATCGTGAAGCTGGATTTGTGGGAGGACAACGTCAATTATGGAAACGTCAACATATCTGATCATCTCAACGCAGCTCTGGTGATGAAGAAGAAGAAGAATTTTTTTATTTGACCCAGACATTATAAATAATACATTCAATACATCCATGTCAAAAACAAAAAAATTATACAAATATATAACCTGATGGTAAACATGGTGTAATGTATGATAAATAACACAAAGTAGGGTCAGGAGACTCGTCTAAGACTGTGGTAGTCGCTATCGAGGAGCCACCTTCTGAAATAAAACTTTAACTGAATCAATACATCACCCAAATAAAATTCTTCCAGAAAAACAGGAAGAAAACAAACCATAATATGTACGGATGTGTGTAGTGTGAGCAAGCTTACATGATTATTGCTTGTCGTTAAGGCACTGTTTTGTACATTATCAAGTTGACAGGTGATTGTCGGTTCTTAATTTTGCATACATATATAGCACGTTTACTTTTGTTGGGTAGATTGATTATTGTTCTCTTTATGGTATCTTCTTCAACGTATTTAAATGTAAAATTACAATTTACTATTTTAATTAGAAAATATTAATGATAGTAAATGCCTTTGTATTTAATATAATTCGCCAGATTACTATCTATATTGGTAAATAATGTACCCTGTATTGAATTTATTTACAAGTTCTAATTTATCTGCCACAATAGATTCGGATTCTTTAAAATGTTTTGGAAATGATTTATTAATTTTATGTTTGGACAGGATTTCATTTATAGTTTTCCAATTGTTTTTATATCAAATTTAAATTGATTAAAACATTTGTCAAAATATAATAGCTTTGCTCTGGGAAAACTTTTGAAAGGAAACATGCGGCAACTTGTGCAGGCACACGTACCTGTCATCAATACCAAACGGAATTCCAAACTAACTTCATGTACGAATGATGGGAACTTGCTCAAAGATCCGTCCAGCGTGGAGGTGCAGCATCCTTAGCAGACGGCATGCAAGTTAGCAGGAATTTTTGGAATTCGTGAACGACTCCATCGTTTCCCATGTTGCGCTTGAACATCTTCTCCTGGCCAAGTTCTCGTCTATCTAAAATGGGCGTGTCGTGTCCGACTCTGTATGATGTCCCCGTTAGTTTACTGTTGATTCTCCGTCCACTTATTTGTGTGAACACGGATTCCTATTCTGCATTAAGACTAAACTTCGAGTCCGACACTGTGTCACGGATGATCTCCGAATCTGCCTGTCCAAAACAGTTCCAGAATTGAGTACCTGATGTACATATGTATGTACGTATGTATGTATGTATGTATGTATGTATGTATGTATGTATGTATGTATGCACACACGCACGCACGAGTACACGCGTACACGCGCACACGCGCACACGCGCACACGCGCACACGCACACACACACACACACACACTCACATTATATCTAGAACTAGAACTACATCCGGTGCGTGGCGTGTGAAGGAGAGATGAACCCTCTCCAACAGGAATACCTGCGCCATGCCTACGCCGTTGGTAACGCCGCACATTGGACCAAGTCCGACGCACAAAATTTATCCGGAGTAACACATGTTCCTCGTCCGCTTCCAGTAGCTGAACCCACAGTCTCACGGATTGCTGTTTAGGGTTCAAAGTTGGCTTAGCCATGATAAAAACAAGATTATTTAATGACTGGGCGTAAATATATACTTTTTGGAGCAATCCGAGGTTGATTATAACCGTTTCATTTAATGCCACCAGCACTGTATAGCATTTTTTAAGACCCCACAAGCATAAATTTAAACTACGACTCACATTTATTCGGTTTCCCTCTTTTTCTTGCCATTTACTAATCCTTTAATTAAATTAAGCTATAACATATATATATATATATATATATATATATATATAATACATATTATATATATATATAATATGTATATATACTATTTATTTCCGCTTTATATATTGTTTTGTGTATCAGTTTGTAAATACAAAGAACACTCCAGTTGAATGTGTGAAACGACAATTATAAAGCAAAACATTTAAACAGAACACTGCTACATTAATATTATATGCAAAAACAACGCGTGGCGGGAATCTTCCGAAATAGACACCGTCACACCTCGAGCGCACAGTTAGCTCAAGCACAAGTCTACCCCTCCTGCTCCGAGTCATCTCAGGATACGCCCAAGACGCTGGGTGATATATGCTTTGGTTGGCTTTCGCGTAGCTGGATGAAGGGAACAGTTGTCGCCCTGGTCAGCTGTACAGTGAACCAAGCACGATGGATAGCCGCGGACGCCACGTAGGAATTCTTCACGTTAGCGTGGCGGTCGTAATGAGACAAGCTGCAGTAATTCACCGTATTTGTCTATTCGTCGCGCAACTTCGCCAAACTACGCCGACGACTGTGGATTGTATATATGGCCGAATGTCGTCTTCGGCTGCCCGAGCCAGCAGCTGCTGAGTGCAACACGACACTGTGCTACTCGAGGTGCGCGTGAAAGACAGCAGGTAAGTCGCCGTAGTAACTCTACCCCTGCCAACTTTTTTTATTCCGGGAGATTCCTCAGGGGTTCCGCAAGCTTCCCATGACGCGCTGTCTAGTCGCGCTGTCTCGGATCTTGGTGGTGCTGCTGGAGATTTCTTGCCAGAATTTCAGAGGTTCAGCACGTCTCCCGTGGTGTAGCGCTGTCTCGAAGACGGGGTTGTTGTTGTTGGAGATTTTACGCGAAAGTCCGGGAGATTTGTCTGTATTCCGGGAGACCGGGAGCTACACCCGAAATCAAGGAGACTCCCGGAAATTCCTGGATAGTTGGCAGGTATATAACTCGTCACAAGCTATCTCTGCCAGCTGACTGACTTAACAAGATTTGCAAGTTTCGAATGTATGAGGAAACATCGGGTGGAGTGGAGAGAATCGTTGATTTGTTGTAAGTACACCGTTACTTTGCAAGAGTGTATTTATAAAGGTGAATTTGGGCGTGTGCGCACGCACGGATGGTTTAAAACGGGTTTCGAAAAAACAATGTCAAACTTGTCAAACATATGGTTTACCCACAACAAGCGAATCGTGGGCAGCGTGTGTTGTAAGAATATGACGTGTCACACTGTGCGCTGCTTAAACAGGATGAAGACTTTTTAAATTAATTGTACGCCTGGATTGGCACCCCTGCACAATCTTGCTTGTGGATGTGGGCATATATGTATGTACTAATGTATGTATGGTATGTATGTATGTTATGTATGTATGTATCTATGTATGTATGCATGTATGCATGTATACATGTATGCATATCTGTCTGTCTGTCTGCTGTCTGTATATATATATATATATCTCTCTCTCTCTGTCTGTCTGTCTGTCTGTATGTCTGTCTGTCTGTCTGTCTGTCTGTCTGTCTGTCTGTCTGTCTGTCTGTCTGTCTGTCTGTCTGTCTGTCTGTCTGTATGTCTGTCTGTATGTATGTCTGACTGTCTGTCTGTCTGTCTGTCTGTCTGCCTGTCTGTCTGTCTGTCTGTCTGTCTGTCTGTCTGTCTGTCTGTCTGTCTGTCTGTCTGTCTGTCTGTCTGTCTGTCTGTCCGTATGTCCGTATGTCCGTCTGTCCGTCTGTCCGTCTGTCACTCTGTCTCTCTGTCTCTCTGTCTCTCTGTCTCTCTGTCACTCTGTCTCTCTGTCTCTCTGTCTCTCTGTCTCTCTGTCTCTCTGTCTCTCTGTCTCTCTGTCTCTCTCTGTCTCTCTGTCTATCTGTCTCTCTGTCTCTCTGTCTCTCTGTCTCTCTGTCTCTCTGTCTCTCTGTCTCTCTGTCTCTCTGTCTCTCTCTGTCTCTCTGTCTCTCTGTCTCTCTCTGTCTCTCTGTCTCTCTGTCTATCTGTCTCTCTGTCTCTCTGTCTCTCTGTCTCTCTGTCTCTCTGTCTCTCTGTCTCTCTGTCTCTCTCTCTGTCTCTCTGTCTCTCTGTCTCTCTCTGTCTCTCTGTCTCTCTGTCTCTCTGTCTCTCTGTCTGTCTCTGTGTATGTCTGTATGTGAACAACGTGTGTAATATGTGTGTGTGTGTGTGTGTGTGTGTGTGTGTGTGTGTGTGTGTGTGTGTGTGTGTGTGTGTGTGTGTGTGTGTGTGTGTGTGTGTGTGTGTGTGTGTGTGTGTGTGTGTGTGTGTGTGTGTGTGTGTGTGTGTGTGTGTGTGTGTGTGTGTGTGTGTGTGTGTGCGTGCAGGTGTGTGTGCATGTGTGTATTATCGCTTCATAATTATGACACAAAAAACACCAATAACTGTGCATGACAACAACAAATTGCTGCGTTGTTGAAAAGGTCAAACGTAGTAACATCGACAATGATGCAGCGATTGTTTTTTAAGTTGAAAGGGACATGAATAGTAAGATACCATCATGTCCATCCACTTGGATTTCATCCTGGTATTGACCCATAAACATGGCCTACCGCATCTCGATTATTATCTATGCCCTTGAACATGTCACGTGTTATGATTGGCTGAACGTGAGACACGGAGAAGTTTCAGATTAACGATACAGTGACAGTGGCAACATACTTCACATAATCTCTCAGACTTCGACAAACTGATGATAATGTCTCTTGTCCTGTGCCGTTGTCCTGGATGGTAATGTTGAGTGATTTTTCAGGGTAGACTACACTGTATGAAATGTAGTTTTGGATAGGATTTAAAAGAAACAGACCGACTAGAAAATTAAACTCTTGATTGTAGATAATTTCATAATATTTATAGTTTCTATAAAACCGTAATAGAGTAGGTTTGTGGGTTTTGTCGTTTTAATGTTCATGTTTTCCTTTCTTGCTCTACCAGGAAACACATAATCACAAACGATTTCTCATTACTCATTATATTACAGATTACACTTTTATACTGTAATCTGTTGAATGTATATTGCCCACACAGCTGCGTTAATAAGCCCGATGCATAGTTCGCTTTTTAAATGTTGAGCCCACGAAACGTTCGAATGCTATACAAAAACATTCAAATTTATAAACACCACAAATTATATGCAAACATTCACTTTAATAAACACAGCGTTTACCAGCTATAGCGGAGGCAGGCGGGTCTAACCGCAAGTTCTTAGAATTGCACTTTGACGTCGTCTGATTCTCGTAATCAAGGTCGCATGTACAACTGGTTTAGAGAGCTTCCTGCTAATAATATAACCATGAGTGTTTGCAAAGATAAAGACTCCAGGTAACGGAACAGACAAGTTCGCTTTAAGGCGTATATTCTGGGTAACGGAGCAAATAATGCCGCGTTAAGTCGTATATTCCGGGTAACGGAGCAAACAAGGTCGCTTTAAGCCGTATATTCCGGGTAACAGAACAAACAAGGTCGCTTTAAATCGTATATTCCGGTTAACGGAGCAAACAAGATCGCATTAAGTCGTGTATTCATGGTAACGGGGCAAACAAGGTCGCTTTAAGTCGTGTATTCCGTGTAACGGAACAAACATGGTCGCTTTAAGTCGTATATTCCGGGTAACGGAGCAAACATTGTAGCTATAAGTCGTATATTCCGGGTAACGGAGCAAACAAGTTCGCTTTAACTCGTATATTCCGGGTAACGAGCAAACAAGATCGCTCTAAATCGTATATTATGTGTAATGGAACAAACAAAGTCGCTTTAAGTCGTATATTCCGGGTAACTGAGTAAACAAGTTCGTTTACGTCGTATATTCTGGGTAACGGAGCAAACAAGTTCAATTTAAGTCGAATATTCCGGGTAAAGGCGCAAACAAGGTCGCTTTAAGTCATATATTCTGGGTAAAGGAGCAAACAAAATGTGGTCGCTTTAAGTCATATATTTCGGGTAATGGAATGCAAAAGGTTGCTCTAAGTCGTATATTTCGGGTAACGGAACAAACATGGTTGCCTTGAGTAGTATATTCCGGGTGAAGGAGCAAACAAGTTCACGTTAAGTCGTATATTCCGGTTAACGGAACAAACAAGGTCGTTTTAAGTAGTATATTCCGGGTAATGGAGCAAACAAGATCGCATTAATTAAGTCGTGTATTCATGGTAACGGGGCAAACAAGGTCGCTTTAAGTCGTGTATTCCGTGTAACGGAACAAACATGGTTGCTTTAAGTCGTATATTCCGGGTAACGGAGCAAACAATGTAGCTATAAGTCGTATATTCCGGGTAACGGAGCAAACAAGTTCGCTTTAACTCGTATATTTCGGGTAACGAGCAAACAAGATCGCTCTAAATCGTATATTATGTGTAATGGAACAAACAAAGTCGCTTTAAGTCGTATATTCCGGGTAACTGAGTAAACAAGTTCGTTTATGTCGTATATTCTGGGTAACGGAGCAAACAAGTTCAATTTAAGTCGAATATTCCGGGTAAAGGCGCAAACAAGGTCGCTTTAAGTCATATATTCTGGGTAAAGGAGCAAACAAAATGTGGTCGCTTTAAGTCATATATTTCGGGTAATGGAATGCAAAAGGTTGCTCTAAGTCGTATATTTCGGGTAACGGAGAAAACGAGGTCGCCTTAAGTTGTATATTCCGGGTAACAGAGCAAACAAGGTCGCTTTAAGTCGTATATTCCGGGTAACGGAACAAACATGGTTGCCTTGAGTAGTATATTCCGGGTGAAGGAGCAAACAAGTTCACGTTAAGTCGTATATTCCGGTTAACGGAACAAACAAGGTCGCTTTAAGTAGTATATTCCGGGTAATGGAGCAAACAATGTCACTTTAAGTATATATACCGGGTAACGGAGCAAACAAGTTCGCTTTAAGTCGTTTATTCCGGTTAACGAGCAAACAAGGCCGCTTTAAGTCGTATATTCCGTGTAATGGAACAAACAAGGTCACCTTAAGTCGTATGTCGAGGGTAACTGAGCAAACAAGTTCGCTGTACGTCGTATATTCTGGGTAACGGTGCAAGCAAGGTCGCTTTAAATCGTATATTCCAGGTAACGGAGCAAACAAGTTCGCTGTACGTCGTATATTCTGGGTAACGGAGCAAACAAGGTCGCTTTAAGTCATATATTCCGGGTGAAGGAGCAAACAAGTTCGCATTAAGTCGTATATTCCGGGTAACGGAACAAACAAGGTTGCTTTATGTTGTGCATTCCGGGTTACGGAACAGGCCAGGTCGCTTTTGCTCGTGTTGACGTAGTACGCTGTATCCTACCGTTCAGGCTCACGGGATGAGTTATCGATGTTCGTGTTTATGAAGTTGTCGCGTTTGTTTATATGTACACATGCGTACACAAAACCTTTGGCATTACTGAAACTACCAGAGCAGCTGTGTATGGCTGACGGATTTTACCGAATGAACGAGATGGTGATATTTACAAAATGGCGCGTCGAGTCGATATGCATGCATCTGTTCCGGCAGGTGCTTAACTAACAGAGCCAGCAGTTTCGTCGCTACTGATCAAGCACAATATTGGTATGAGTAGTTTCACATTTATACTACTGGTATGTACTAACAGAAACCCCAGGGCTTGCTGTAGGTTCAAGGTTCACTGCTCAAAGCTTAAATGTATCTGAATTGGCGAAGCGTGCTTGCTGTGAACGCTCGTTGTGTAGAAACAGGTTGAGCGTAACGAATCGTAACAAAACTTAGATTTTAGCAAAAAACGGCATACGTTATGTATAGTGCTCTGCGCAGTGGTGGGTTAAGACATTTGTGGCCCTTAGGCAGACCCAGGGGCGGATCCACAGAGGGTAGTCTAGGGAGCAAACCTCCAATTACACCCCTTAGACTTGCCAAAAAACTCCAGTGGCGTTGTAACGAAATTGATATAGGGTGAGCTGAGCCGGAGTTTCAACGACTTCGGAGGGAGAGAGTGAAGATTGTTATCCTTCATATTAAGTTATGTTGTAACACATTTATAATGTCTCTTAAATGGTCAAACAAGTAGAGCTTACCAGGATTATTCCCAGCTTGCAAAACTCATTGGGCGAATAATAGTGAAGTTTATACAGTAGTCATCATTGGCTAAACCATGCCTTGCTAGCTGGGTTTCGGGAATATGTGCTGGACTATTTCCGTGGGCTCCTGGCCTTCGTGACACCCTGGGTGCGTGCCTATAATGCCTACTGGGTAATCCCACACTAGCTCTACGTGGTAATTTACCCAACGGTACCGAGAAATCAGTTTGATGGTTGTCGCAGGGAGTTGTGTAGTCGTTGGAACTGTAGGTAAAAGAAAGGCCATAATATCATATCACAGGCGTCGGAACGAAATTAATATTGACGGTGCTAAGCCGGAGCTTCAGCACTCCGCTGTTGGACATGACTGTGGAAGACGGGAGGGGTGCTATTGAAGATGTATCGCGGTGATGTTCCAAATGTTAGCAGGGCTCTCACCGCTTCGACGCTGTCTGACATCACATCAGAAGTTTTGCAGGAAAACATGGGGGTTGATGGGTGTTGTTGATAAGATTTTCACGGAACAATTACGAAATTTAATTAGTCAATTATGCATATTCAACTAGGAAGTTGCAACTCGAATGTTGCTCGCCAAAACATTCTTCAAAACCCCACAATACTTGGCAAACCCCTCTTTCAACATTAGGGCTCAGACCCCAAGCTCTCCCCGGTTCCGACGCCTATAACACTTCGTGCGGTGGTTGTCTAGTAGTACCACCGGTCTCTTTAGTAACACCACCGGTGTCCCTAGTAGTACCACCGATCTCGCTTGAAGTACCACCATTGTCTAGAAGTATCACCTGTCTCTCTAGTAGTACCACCGGTTTCTATCTAGTAGTACCACCGGCCTCTCTAATAGTACCACCTGTCTCTCTAGTAGTGCCACCGGTCTCTCTAATAGTACTACCGGTGTAACTAGTAGTACTGCATTTAAATATAAATGCAAAAATCGTCTATTTCACAAATATGTTACTGTGGAAATGTAACTGTTAACGGGTTGAATGTACAATATGTATCGATTATAGTGTGTGAAAAAGAAAAAGTACACGTGTGGGAAACCTAACACTTTTACCCTAATATGATTGTCAGGGGTAAACTTACATAATAGTTACTGACTTCGTGTTTACCCCTTTCAAACATTGTATACACACTTGTGTGTGTACATGGTATTTTGTAGATTATGTATAATTACATCACATCAAATATATATATATATATATATATATTTATATGTATATGGTTATGCATGTATATATATATATATATATGTATATACACACACACACACACACACACACACACACACACACACACACACACACACACACACACACACACACACACACACACACACACACACACACACACACACACACACATATATATATATATATACATATATATATATATATATATATACACGGTTGTGTTTTCTTTCTTCTTGCATTATGTTGCCAATGTCTGAATAAACGAATCATTCATTCATTCAAACGAATCATTCACTCTTGTAGTACAGAGGCTGGCTTGTGGAGCGCAGTGGTGCAGTGACTAGAACCCGGGTTCGAATCCTGTGCTGCGGAGTCGAACCTTGGGCAAGTTCGCTCACTCTACGTTGTTGTATTTATGAGTACCTGGGTATAGACAAAGGTGGATATTTGTGTAAGAATAGTTTTCACGCATTAATAGCAGCGTTATGGTGTTCAACTGAACAGGTCTGCCAGGGAATAAATAATAATAATAACATCGGGATTTATAAAGCGCCCGAATCCACTTGAAATAAAATGCTCTCGGGTGTTTTACGTAAAGGTGCATAAATGAAATAAAACTATAAAATATAGATTATTTAAAATAATAAAATACTTATAATGTACACATGCATAAAACATTACGGATAAATCAATAGTATATAGCAATGTCATTAAAACGAGAGCGTGATTCGATCACGTCAGTCCTATGCCAGTTTAAAGATATGTCTTTTTAAAGCGATTCTTTGTAAGCTAATATACATTCGAGATATACTGTATCAAAACATGATCATTTCCCATAAGTACTTTCGCTGCTACTTGTGTCTTACATGTTTATGCATAATTTGGGTGTTATCTGCGCAAAAATCCGATAAACAATTGTGTTTACGCGAATCATTTTGGAGCTTGCTGCAACGTGGATGATTAATTATGCAGCCCGAGTATAATGAATATTCATGCATGCGCAGTGAACCACGCAAAGACCGTTGACGTCACACACACACACACAGTCAACATGTCAGATTCCGAGGTGAGTTGTTTCAAGCAATGACATTGTAAATAAGCAATTTATAGACATATGTATATTGACAGCTATTTTTATAAGTGTAGGAAGCGTATGCATTGTTTATTTATCCTGATTCCCAATGCCGCCAGCCGAGTAACGTTTCGATTAAGTAGAATTATAACGTCCGCCGACGCCGACGGCTGCAGTCGATGTCAGCTGGGACTGGGTCTGTCGAGCCTCTACTACTAATTAGGCAACGGTCTCGCATTTCTAGTTATTAAAACTGCATTGCCCAATATTTGACATTCAGTGAACGAAAATGCACACTAAAATATAAGTATATCCAACCATAGCAAGAGGATTAACATGGTCGTGAATGTTATTTCTTGCCTAACTCTGGGACTTGGGGCATATTTCGGATTGGGTCTGCGACTTTGTGTCTGCGGGTCTTGCCGTTTTTGAAAAATCCTCTTTTTGAACAGCTACGATTGTTAGTAAACCTGGCTGGCATGTCATCATTCAATGTAAAACTTTTAGGTTTGTTAAAAAGTACGTAATACCGTGTTGCCATGGAATTTTGCGATGCACGAATTTTGGACACCAGCAGATCTCACTCTAGTATACATAAGTTTTTATTCATGAATGTTTTAAAAATCTAATAATAGATCAGATCAAGTTGCGCTGCTTCATGTGAATAGCACATTTGATATTAATAGTACTCGCTAAAAACTTACAAATTAAACATGTATTTTTCACATATTACTTTTCGCGAGAATGGCCCATATGTATAATTATATACAACATTAATTATTAGAGCAAAAACAAAGCAAAACATACAGTGCATTCTGGATAAGGTCGAACCTCCAGGGACCTATGACAATACTGATAAGAAGCATTTCTGATAACAAGTTACCAGAAGGTCCACTTATTGGGACCTTTGCCCAGGACCGAGGGAAAGATTGTCTTAACTTAGCGAAAATCAACTTATGTGAGTTCGAGTTATCTGGGGTGCACTGTAAATGACCAATGGATACAGGTAATTATGTAGAAGCAAATTAAAAGTTGGCCAAAGTAATGGATTGGGATTTGAGTCTGAATCAGCATAACAAGGTTCTCTTGTATTTCTTTTCCATTTACCCAGCTGTACACTTGGTGATAAGTCCCATAATATAATATCTAAACTGAATTAATCTGCACAGTGTTGAAATAGTTAACTCATATTTAGGCTCAGTTCCTAAATTCAACTTTGTTTATTTGCAGGAACATTGGAAATAGCCGAGCTGGTGGTAAGAGGAAATTGAAGAGCTCTACTCAACAGTGCCATTGATTGAACAATGGGTTACCTGACATAAGATGGTGCCTGACTTTGTTTTGCCCCATTCTGTTCTGTGCGACTTCTACTGGAAAGTTGTACATCACTTTGTGTTTCAAATGGATGTGTGCATCTGATAGCTTTGTGTATAAAAATGCATAGCAGTGCTATTAATTGGACAATGTGTTAACTGTGAAGAAGATGTCTGACTGTGTTCTGCCACATTAGTCCCGTGTGGCTTCAGCTCAGTGGTGTATCCAGGATTTTTCATTGGGGGGGGGGCAAGAACGGGCGAGTAATGCCCTGTCCAGTGCATAGGATCTAAATACGCCAGTGCTTCTGCTGGGAATATGTACATCACTACATGTTTCAAATGGATTTGTGCAATCGATCGATTTGTGCATCCAAATGCACAACATCCAATCATTATGTTGCAAAATAGGAGTACAAAATAAAATGTATGCTTTCTTATGCTCATCATGTTTGGATTGTGTTCTACAGCATATTCTTCAAAATTTGTTGAAACAAGTTTGTGTTAAGTGAACTTTACTGGGAATAATGTATAAATAGGTGTCGAAAACGTTGCTTTTAAAATTATTTAAAAAAAATTCATAAAATATAAATTCTAAATGTTTCAGGGATCTTGTTGAATTAAATATACCAATGATGATTTAAAACAGTGTTTTAAGATATGCGTTACTTTTAAAGTTTTGTAATGTTATAACTTTATTTCCATCATACAATGGCCATTTTAGTTGTCATCGAAACGGGAGTTCGACAGAAACAAATTCAATATCGTTTAATCTAAATGGGCAGAACAAATAATGATTGTACTCTCAGTACAAAATAAAACACGTTGTTACACTGATGCAATATATTTTAATATTTTGTCGACAATAATGTTATTATGCTCTTTATAAATTTGCATTTCTCAAACTAAAATTAAACCCAATGTAGATAGGAAAGTACACCTATGCTATATTAATATTGTACATCATTTCATGTGATGTATAATGTTGTATTTATACTGCTTATAAAAATAGCCGCTGGATTTATGGTGCAAAGAAAATGGTTTCATTATTGCATGTTTCTCGGCTTCAATATATTTCTGTTATCTAAACGTTTCATTAAAACTAAACTTAAAAAATGAATGTGTAGTCAAGTGTACCAAGTGAAAAAGGAACATGGTAATACCATAGGTGTGATTTCATATGTTTTTATATTCCAACAAAAACAATGCCAATCATTCAATATGTCATCGGCGGCTTCGTACGTATACATATATCCACCACTGACTATAGCCAGGTACTCATTCATACAGATGCGTGAACTTGAGCAATGTAGAGTGAACGAACAGTATACAAACTTTCCTTTATCTGTTCTCCGACGGCCCTCGGGTTTCCAAAAGAGAACCCGGTTGACAATTTCGTTGTGGCGCATCATATGCCCTGCCAGACGTAAACGTCGTTGCCTCACGGTGGTGGAGATCAGCGGTAGACTGCCGTGCAGCTCCTGGTTGGTGATGTGATCGCGCCAGGACACATTGTAGAATTTTGAGTATCAGCCGTCAAGTGCTTGAAGGAGATACTTTCTCGTCGTCAATGATATCCACTTGCTTGGGGGAGATTCCCTCGCGTCGTCAACACTACCCACGTGGTTGGAGGAGATTCTCCCTCATTATCAAAAATACCCAAGTGCTTGGGGAGATTCCCTCTCGTCGTCAACACTACCCACGTGGTTGGAGGAGATTCTCCCTCATTATCAAAAATACCCAAGTGCTTGAAAGAGATGCTCCATTGTCATCAACAATAACCACGTGCTTGGATGAGATTCTCCTTCGTCATCAACAATACCCACGTGCTTGGAGAAGATTCTCCATCGACATCAACAATACCCACGTGCTTGGAAGAGATTCTCCATCGTCATCAACACTAACCATGTGCTTGTAGAAGATTATCCCTCGTCATAAACAATACCCACGTGCTTGGAAGATATTTTCCCTCGACATCAACAATACCCTCGTGCTTGGAAGAGATTCTCCATCGTCATCAACAATACCCACGTGCTTGGAGGAGATCATCGGTCGTCGTCAAAATTCCACTCAAAAAGGAGAACTCAAAGGCACGCACTACCCAGACTCTTTCCAAAATCAATTTCTTCAGAAAAGGCAATAGTATATCATGTGTGGGTCTTCACAAAATATGACTCCTTCTAGTAATAATTATCATATCTTCTGACATATGTACGCCCATGAACATATGTCGTTTATTTTTAAGTAACTGCGCACGTGATTGGTGGGAACATTCATATAATCTCTACTTTGTATCATACTGAATAACTTATATAGACGGTGGGTACAAACAGTTACCTCAACATTTTGCCTATGCATCTGTCATCCACAAAAGCAACTGAGCTGATATATTATGTATGACCCCAGTTATAACATTAATTATATATTGAATGTAATGTTGTGCCATAGAGACGTCTACTGATACTTCGTCTACAAATTTGACCCTTGGATCACTGATGTTAACTTGTCATCTATTTTCATTGTCCGAAGGGAAGGTGCTGATGATATTGGTAGTAACAATCTTTCACGCTGACCATGAATGTGACATCTCATTACATGAAAAGCATTAGTATAATGAATAAAACGGCAGCTGAAAGGTATTTCGTGCAAACGTATTTATCGGCGTCAAAACTCAGGAGACGTCCCTCAGGACTACGCGACTGCGAACTGGCGCTGCACCCTCGTGGTAACGAACTTAGGAGTAATACAGGACAAACGCGTCAGGATAAGAGCCGAATCAGTTATTGTTAACTGCCACGGTAACAACACAACCATTAGTTTTACTTCCCGTCCGCATAGAAATTGGTTCATATTGTTTGTCGACGTGCGTGACAGAAATATTGTAGTACTTTTTCTACGAAATGAATTATATACACTGGCTGAGTCCCGCTGCCCAATTTAAAGATCGTGGGTCTTCATAATACAGAAATGTCAGAGGTGATGTCGTCTGAATTTCAGTATCACGTTTGGACGCAAAGCACGTTTAGCATTTCATGAGGTAACACCGTCCGATGTAGAAATATTAACCGTTGGCGTATCACGCATGATGTGCATGCGGTGATGTAGTCCCGTGGGGCTGGAACTGCGCATCAAATACGACGAACAATCGGATACATTTGTTTTAAGCGTAGAAGCTGTTGCCAGCAAAAAACTGTTCTCTTCACAACGCATGTGATCACAGCCTGAAACCTTTGGCTAAGAGAGTTGTGAAGATATGTTACCCATAAGGCGTCTTACAATTATGCAGCTGGCGTGTACTGTTAGGTTGGTATTGGCGGCACACAGATAGTACAGACACTGGTTCACGTGAGTTTAGTCCAAGCGTACGGGTTTGTGAAGTAGGTGTAGTAAAACGGTGCTTCTTACTACCGTATACGTATACACGCAACTCACTCACTCACTCACACACACACACACACACACACACACACACACACACACACACACACACACACACACACACACACACACACACACAAAAACAAACACACACAAGTCGATTCCTCTGCTTTCGCACAACGCCTTCGTGTGCGCATGCATACATGTACGCACCTACTCACTCATTCATTTACTCACTCACTCACTCATTCACTCACTCACTCACCGACTCACTCATTCACTGATTGGCTTTCTCATGAATGGTCTCTATCTTTCTCTCACTCTCTATCTCTCTCTCTCTCTCTTCTTCTTCTTCTTCTCCTTCTTCTCTCATACACGCACGCACGCAAGTACAAGACTATTATTCAACGTATATAAATTATACAATAATACGATAAACACTCAACTTATCAGCTGTAATAATTGTGTACAGAATGGGAGCGAATAACATAAGATACTGAGCAGTGGAAACACGACTCGTCGGGAGAGGAACATTTCGGAGAGATGTGGCTGCCATCCCACAAGTGGCCGAGGGGAGAGAAGAAGAAGGAGAAGGAGACGAAGGAGGAGAAGAAGAAAGAGAAGGAGTAGTAGAATAAGAAAAGAGAAAATTAGAAGAAGAAGGAGGAGAAGAAGAAGGATAACAAGAAGAAAAGGGACAGGGATTGCATGCATTCCACTGGTATATTCATTATTTATTGGAAAAAGAACTGACTTCTTACCGTTGCTCATAAATCCAAAACTGCTAGTGTTCAACGCAGATGGATACAGTTCGATTCGCACGACACATGGTGTGGAAGATAGCAGATCTTTTTATATTGATTTCATTAAAAATACATAAAACCTGCAATATTACTTCTTAGTTGTGTCGTTAATATTCCCACTAACGGACACGCTTGATAAAACCACTGGGCACGTTGGTATACAGTTTACGGATAATTAATTACTGACTAAAAATAGTGGCTATTTTATATCACGCTATTCAAAGAGCGACAATTTCATCTGCCCACAGTAAATCAATCGATCGGCGTAGAAGCATCCTGTGTTAAAATTATACACGTACACAACTTTCATCGGGGATTAATACGTCAACATAAGCGCGAAAGGGCACACAAAATAATTATTTGTCAATGACGTTGAGTCGCATTAAAATAGCTTCAATTGACGTAGGTGGCATTGCCAAAATATGAGAATGCCACTCTCAGACTGACGCACATTGCTGCTTTGTAAAATACAATACTGTTTTTGCATTGGTGGGCATCCTAATGTTATCACAGTCTGTATATGCCAAAACGCCATATTTTAGAAGGCCACATTTACACGAGTGATTCCTTGCCCAACATGGTGTCTGTATTAATCTCCCCTCCCCTCTCTCGGTCCATTCATCTCTTTTTATCTAACTATCATTTGTCCCTAGACGTATATCCGCTACAATTGCACCTGCAGGCGTGATGTGAAGATGGCGTGCATCGGCACAAACAGCATGGAGACAGCCGCTGATGATTGTAATCACTGGAGATCGATTGCCAAGGTTACTTGTTAAATCGGACACGAGATGAAAAACAGGTCAACTATCAACACAATTGGCCGAGAAGTGGAACAACTTAGAGCAGATGTCCACACATTCTGCATCCTCTTCTTAACCAACTGCTTGTATATACAGCCAGTGCGACAGAGACTGCCATATCGGGGCGCAGCTGCAGGACGACACCATGTGATGTCTGCCAGGGTGCGAACCATTGTTAATTCAAGACAGAAGGATGTCAAAGATCTCCTTCCGTTACCTTTCCTCTCTGTCTCCATCCCATCCTTACTAACGCTCCGAAGTTCTCATGCTTTATTAAGTTTGTTTATGTGTATGTCAATTTATAATGATAATAATAATAATAACTTTATTTGTCCGCAAAGAGGACTAGTAGAATCATGAACTATGAATCATTCGGTCAGGACGTGCAACAATAGTAAATAAATTAAACACATTAAAATAGTGTAAATAAATATGTTAAAACAATACGGAAATATTAAAAGACAGTGGTAACATGGACCAATGAAGTGATGTATCTATGACTGATTCAGGAACTTGACAGAAGATGGAATGAACGATTTCAGGGCACGCTGAGTTCGTACAGTTGGCATTCTGGGCCTCCTTCCAGAGGGGAGAAGGTCATACTGGTCGTGTAAGAAGTGGGTGGGGTCAGATAAGATTTTCTTTGCCATTTGCAGGGTTCTCGATTTGTACAATTGCTGTAAACTAGTTTCGGGTGCACAACTTCCAGCGATCTTGCAAGAAGTGGTATATAGCTTTTTTGGTTCCCCCTGTTTTTGACTGAAAGATTTCCCCCTCAGCAAATAAGTCCGAAAGTCATAACACTTTTCACAAATGAATTGTGAAACAGAGACAGGATATTTCTGTCAACGTGCATTGCTTTGAGTCGTCTCAGGAAGTGCAATCTTTGCTGGCCTTTCTTGTATCGCGTCATTGTATTATCATTCCACCTTAGTTTGTCATCGATTGTAGTACCAAGATATTTATATGAATGTACAATTTCTATGTTTTTCCCTTTGATGTTGACTGGATTAGGATGATGTACACCTCATCGAAAGTATATTACAGTTTCTTTGGTCTTGATAACTTTCAACTCAAGACAGCTGGCTAGCTATGCACCACGATACACAATGATTTACATTGCTTATGTACTTTTTTGTCATTTGAGATCAGACCAACAAGAGCAGTGTCGTCTGCATATTTAAAACAGTGGCAGCTTGAACAAGTACTTCTACAAGAATTGGTGTAGATGGCATATAGAAATGGTGACAGCTCACACCCTTGAGGGGCTCCAGTGGAGATAGAGACTCATGGTGAGAGCACACACCCTTGAGGGGCTCCAGTGGAGATAGAGACACATGGTGAGAGCTCACACCCTTGAGGGGCTCCAGTGGAGATAGAGACACATGGTGAGAGCTCACACCCTTGAGGGGCTCCAGTGGAGATAGAGACTCATGGTGACAGCTCACACCCTTGAGGGGCTCCAGTGGAGATAGAGACACATGGTGAGAGCTCACACCCTTGAGGGGCTCCAGTGGAGATAGAGACTCATGGTGACAGCTCACACCCTTGAGGGGCTCCAGTGGAGATAGAGACACATGGTGAGAGCACACACCCTTGAGGGGCTCCAGTGGAGATAGAGACTCATGGTGACAGCACACACCCTTGAGGGGCTCCAGTGGAGATAGAGACTCATGGTGAGAGCACACACCCTTGAGGGGCTCCAGTGGAGATAGAGACTCATGGTGACAGCACACACCCTTGAGGGGCTCCAGTGGAGATAGAGACTCATGGTGACAGCACACACCCTTGAGGGGCTCCAATGGAGATAGAGACTCATGGTGAGAGCACACACCCTTGAGGGGCTCCAGTGGAGATAGAGACACATGGTGAGAGCACACACCCTTGAGGGGCTTCAGTGGAGATAGAGACTCATGGTGACAGCACACACCCTTGAGGGGCTCCAGTGGAGATAGAGACACATGGTGAGAGCACACACCCTTGAAGGGCTCCAGTGGAGATAGAGACACATGGTGAGAGCACACACCCTTGAGGGGCTCCAGTGGAGATAGAGACTCATGGTGACAGCACACACCCTTGAGGGGCTCCAGTGGCGATAGAGACACATGGTGAGAGCACACACCCTTGAGGGGCTCCAGTGGAGATAGAGACACATGGTGAGAGCACACACCCTTGAGGGGCTCCAGTGGAGATAGAGACACATGGTGAGAGCACACACCCTTGAGGGGCTCCAGTGGCGATAGAGACTCATGGTGACAGCACACACCCTTGAGGGGCTCCAGTGGAGATAGAGACTCATGGTGAGAGCACACACCCTTGAGGGGCTCCAGTGGAGATAGAGACACATGGTGAGAGCACACACCCTTGAGGGGCTCCAATGGAGATAGAGACTCATGGTGAGAGCACACACCCTTGAGGGGCTCCAGTGGAGATAGAGACACATGGTGACAGCACACACCCTTGAGGGGCTCCAGTGGAGATAGAGACTCATGGTGAGAGCACACACCCTTGAGGGGCTCCAGTGGAGATAGAGACACATGGTGAGCACACCCTTGAGGGGCTCCAGTGGCGATAGAGACTCATGGTGACAGCTCACACCCTTGAGGGGCTCCAGTGGAGACAGAGACACGTGGCCAGCAGTGACCATTGGTGTTTACGTACTGTGCGCGGTTGGTGAGGAAACTGTGGATAAGCATAACAAATTGTTTAACAACTCCAATATCAATCAGTTTTCTAATCATCAAATGCGGCTGAATTGTGTTAAATACTGATGACATGTCTATGAATATGATTCTAGCATACAGCGTGGACGTTCAAGGTGTTCATGAATGACATTTAGCATAGACAAGGTGGCGTCTTCCACACTGCGTTTAGTTCTGTATGCGAATAGCAGATGATCAAGTAGGTGTTCAACCTCGGGTAACATATATTTCAGCACTTTTCTCTCAAAAGATTTAATCACCAGTGATGTATGAGCGATAGGTCTGTAGTCGTTGAGATATACTGGATTAGGCTTTTTAGGAACGGGTATAAGTTCGGATGTTTTTTTGTGCAATTGCTCTCGTTTTTAAAATCGTGACAGTCAAATCGACAGTAGAAAGTCTATAGGTCTTTAGCAAAGACAATAGAGTTAGTAGCACTGCAACGCTTATGAGATTGATTTAACACTGCATCCGGCGTGTGTTGTGTTGTGTTGTTCTCCTGGAACTATGCTTGTACCTTTTTTAATTCTTCTTTGCATTTCCTTAGCCCTGATTTCAAATTTGCCTGTGCCATTTTTAAGTAAACTCTGTCACCGATGCATGTTTCTTAGCTTTCAGCAACTTTTATCCATGGTTTCTCATTTGGATATATCTTTACATCTTTTTTCGACAGTATCATTATTTGTACAAAAGTTCATATATTCAGTCACAGTGTCAGTAAGTTCATATACACTGCTGCACGAATCGTAGAAACATTCGAAGCAGCCACGCAGTTGTTCAATTCCCTCATCATTCCACAGTGTTACAATTTTTGTTCAATCGTTCCTGTCTTCAGAAGTTGCTTGTAGGTAGGGAGGAGCTGGACAATGTATGGTCGGATGTGTCTAATGTTGCTTGTAGGTAGGGAGGAGCTGGACAGTGTATGGTCGGACGTGCCTAATGTTGGACACGGATTTGTAGGCGTCCTTCACGTTGCAGAAGCAGCGGTCAGTTATCTTGTCGTTACGCGTTGCACAGGTTACGTACTGCTTGTAGGTGGGAAGGTACATTTTCAAGCTGCGTCCATTGAAATCACCAAGAATTAATTAGCCTCGGAGCACTAGGTGACACGGTTTCAAGTTTTTGTATGTGTTGGTGGATAGTTTCTGCAGTTGTGGTATAGTTCGCGCTGGGCGGCACATACACACGTACAACAAATATTTGACTGGACCCGCGTGGCAGGTAGAAAGACCGGCAGGAAATGGATAGGAGTTCAATATCTGGGGTACATATAGTCCGTCTCACAACATGCTGTTGCACCCTTTATATAGAAACACAAACCGCGTCCCTTCCGCTTCACGGAGGCTGCGCTTCTGTCCGCCCGTATCGTTGGTAGACTTACAGCCAGGTGGCAATTCGACAGCAAACGGCGGCTGAGGCAATGTAGACTGTGGCCGCAGTGACAGCAGTAGCTCACGTGAGTATCGAAGGTATTGTCCGCCATTTTGGTTGTGTTCGCCAAATCCGATACCAAACACGGTCAAAAGCACAGTCAAAACGACTAGATAAGTCATGATTTCCGACATGACGACAGTACACAAGTGATTTATTCCTCGGGTAACACTGTTTAGACATTAAACAATAAAACAACTCTAAAAAGACTAACTAACGCAAAGCCCTCCAAAGGGCGGGTCGCTTACGTGCAGCGCCACCTTGTAATTATCTTCTCTTATCCCTCTCTCTTCACATCTGTTTCCCCATTCTCTTTGTATGGTTGTGTGTGTGTGTGTGTGCGTGTGTGTGTGCGTGTGTGTGTGTGTGTGTGTGCGTGCGCTGTGTGTGTGTATGTGTGTGCGCGTGCGTGTGTATGCGTTGTGTGTGTGTGTGTGTGTGTTTGTGTGTGTGTGTATGTGTGTGTGTGTGTGTGTGTGCGTGTGTGCGTGCGTGTGTACGTGTGCGCGTGTGTGCGTGTGCGCGTGCGTGTGTATCTATCTCCCACCTGTCGTATAACACTCAGTTTGTTTATCCACCAGTCTTTGTGTCGCACACACGCAAGCAAATACACACGCACACACGCACACACGCACACACGCACACACGCACACACGCACACACGCACACACGCACACACGCACACACGCACACACGCACACACGCACACACGCACACACGCACACACGCACACACGCACACACGCACGCACACAACACACCCACACGCACGCACAAACACCATACTCGCACACACACACACACACAGCGCGCACACACACAGCGCACACACACGCGCGCAAACACGCACACACGCACACACATACAGCGCACGCACACACGCTCACGCACACACACATCCACGCACACACACGCACACACACGCACGCACACACAAACACACAGAGTCAGAGGAGATGCACAAAAGTTTACGCAGAATGTTGACGTTGAATGGCTTCAAGCTCTTCTGATTGTCTCGCCTTTACCAGAGTTGTTTATGTAGCACGCATGTTGACGCGCTCCCGTAGCAAATTGTGGATCTTGATAAGAAAACAAAACCCACGAGTCTGATCGCAGTGCTTAGGGGAAACCCTTCCAATGCAGCTAGCCAGTCACACGTAATCGTCATCTATGAGCACTGACTGTTATCGGCCCGTGAGGAAGACTGTCTACCATCTGATGGCTTAGGATATGAATAGTCGAATGTAGGGCCTCATTCCCTATTGGAATGGATTTCAGAGGTGGCGTTCATTTAAATGCACGAATTACCGAGAAGGCTATAGGCGAAGTCTGGCAGTAGAGTCTCCAGGTTGTTTGCCTACATACTGGTTATTGAAAAAAAATTATTGCCACGTTTGCCTCGCAAAATGATGAAAATAAACGTACAAATTGTGTTTTGTCTACGTAAGACACCATCTACTTATAACCGAGCTTGTATGCGGGTAGGTTAACGTTTCCCTCTTAGGCGGCTTGAACTTCGAGCGCCAAATTTTCAGGGATTAATCTACGATCCCTAGAATAGGATGTAAGGCATATATATTTTCAAAATATACCACATACACCGATGTATGTCAAGATTGTCACCTATTATGTGTTAAATCAGTTGTTTGGAACGTAAAACGTAATGTGCGCGTAATATGTAAACGTAACCTAACAATTGCAGGAACCAAGCGAGCGCGGCGAATACTTTGGGAAAACAGCCACTGCGTCATAAACTTGGCAACATGGAGTAGATGCTGACACAATACTGCACGCACTTTTCGTCCGATCTGATCAGATCAGACCAGACCAAACCACGTCAGACCACATCAGATCGGGTACAAAAATGCCAGTATATCATGAGAAATCATGATTCCATGCAACCAACGGAACGGTTGTCGTGGGTAGACTTTCATGACATTGTAGTACGCCATTGAATATACCTGCTTACACTAGCTGATCACAGCTATGCTACCCCATTACCTGCTTACACTAGCTGATCACAGCTATGCTACCCAATTCACGCCGCTAACTAAATTGCCTAAGTAAATCAAACCTAAATGTCTATGTTAGCGGAAGCCGTGCCAACCGATTTCGCCTAATGAGGACATATTGTTGGATGGCTTTGCGGCGGCGGTTAGGGTTAATGTGATCTGTGCAGGTAATGACAGTGCATGGGTGCTCATTTGTAACATTCCAAATGACCATATGACCATAGTATCACAGGTACTCGCGCAATTACTGTCAACATAGCGGGTACTCAATGGACAGAAACCAAGGAAGAGGGATTCACCTTTCAGTGCGTGGGGTGTTGGAAGGTGAAATGTCTGGAGAAAGAGGTAGCTAGGTTGGTAGATATTGTGAAGGGGATGGAGATGAGAATCAGCAAGAAGACAGACGGAATGGAGAGAGACGACAGGGATCAAGTTGGGAATACTGTGAAACTGAAGGAGCAGAGTAGTGGCAACAAGACCGAGGAAAGGAGACTGAGAGGAGGGAAGGTGATCGGAGGGGAAGAAAGTGGAGGATCGACGGCAGGAAATGTGACAGGTGTGAAGGTAGAGAAAGATTACTGCCAACATAGCGGGTACTCAACACGAGCGTTGAAAATATTGCTACTGATACTATACGGTCAAATGAGGGGCCTGAAATCACTGGCGTTTATTTCACAGTTTTAGCATAACAGTAACTGCCCTTATAGTTTGCAATTGTGTATTTTCAAAAGCATGGTATACGTGCATAATGAAATAAACCATTAAAAAAGGATAATAAATCACCTGGAGACGATGGGATTCCGCCCAAACTACTATTGGAAATTGTAGAACAAATTAGCATACCGCTTGCAACTGTTTTTTTCAACTTATCATTAGAAGTTGTCACACAGAAGATATTATACACTCGTCATAATCATCATATACGTATGTGTAAATATAATTCGAAATATTTGTTTATGGGGTCACAGGAAGACGGCATATTACATGCCATGTGACCACCATGCAACACAACTTTATTTTTAAACGGTTGTTTTGTGTATGTATACTGTTATGCTGTTGTTGCAAAATAAATTGATTTGATTTGAAGAGGGAGTGGTTCCTTTAGAATGGAAAGAAGCAAATATTATACCGTTATTTAAGAAAGGTTCGAGAAACAAGTCAGGGAACCACAGACCAATGAATTCATTAATATACTAATATACCCACTCATACTATGAGTATGTATATTAGTATATTAATGAATTCATTACAATAAATTAGCGTTTAACAATAAAAAATGAGGACTTTGAGCCGTATTTAAATATACATCGTTTATGTTTTTGATTTGGTTGATGTGTGAGCATACGGTCAAGATAGACATATGGACAGGCATGACATTTGTTGTACTCGTCTCCTCTGTCATGCCTTGTGTAGTTGGGACTGTCGTAAAGTCAACGTTTCCAGTAAATAACCTCACAACAACAATAACTGAAAATATTCGCCCAGTCGTTGTTAAATTTTGCGCGTCGAATTCAAGGTCCCTTTCTGGGGCATTTGCTAAAATACAACCGAACAATGGACATTAAAAATATCCATCCGGAACTTTCCACAGGACCATGCATTCCCCCTGTCTTTGTGTGGCCGCCATGCGCGCTTGATATTAAATATTGTCGCCTGTACCAGAATAGCGCGGTTTATTTCGGGAATCCAATGCCAAGGAATATGTCTGATGACATGGACAAGTTTGCTGTAGCTGCAAACGAGGTTCCTCTGTGCGCGATTTGATGCACGTATAGTAGATATCTACGATTCAAAACCTCCCGCAAGCCCAATAAACTCCCCGTTCCAATCACTGTCCTATGAACTGGTTCACTACCACGTCCTATAAATTTCACTATGGAACTAGGACCACTAAAAGAGTCAGACCACAATTAATGTTCCCGACATTGATTCTGATAACGTCATTGTAGAAAACGAATCCATCAGCACTGGCGCCGGAATTAATGAATAATTGTGGCTTCAACAACACTCCGCTGTCGGACCGTGACATCGAAAGATGTGGGAGTTGTGCTGGTGAAAAATGTTGGCGGTGACGTTCACAACTACTGAAGCTCACCAATACCTCCAGTTACCCCCCCTCCCCCCCGATACTGACCAAAAATATCTCAGCGCTCCCGCCGCTCCGCCGTTACGTGAATATGTCGCAAAAAAGGAGCCATTATCAGCTTTACTATGTCTACACTCTAAGAATAAGCTGGGTACACACGGAATATACTGTTCTACGGCCCGGGTGACAAGGTGCCTCAATATAATGTATGTGTATAACTCACGCAATAAGAACAAATCAGAACAGTAAAGCAATTCTGGTCTAACCTCTAATCAGCTATTTGTAAGATGATTCGCCCTCGAAATAGGCGTATGTCGCTGGAAGCAAATCTGATACGCCAACCAGCGGCTTCTGTTCTGAGTAAGCGGGGGACGAACGCCACAAACAGCGGCGCAGACACTGTGTCACTCGGTTTATAAGGGTCAACGGCGTCTGTTTCGATTCGAACTTTGCCTTTTATAATTCTCGGTGTATGTTTCAGGTATGTATTATTTAGACTCATCTGAAATTAGGTCTCTGGCACCATTGGCGCGGGAACAAAATTAATACTCGGGGAGCTGAGAACCGGATCTTCAGCACCACTCTGATCTGTTGTTGGATCATGACGTCGGAAGACGGGGGGGGGGGGGGGGGGGGGGGGGGGTGCTGTTGAATATTTTTTGCAGCGACGTTCACAAATGTTGAAGCTCACCACAAACCTCCAATTGCACCACCCATGAGGCTCGCCAAAAAAAACCATATTCACACTCAGATTTACTGGAAGGAGCAAAAACATGTCTGCCTCCTAGCGAAATGCCATGGGGCAGCTGCCCCATTCCCCTCTTCCAGGGGCTGTGTCTGGCACTCACCGTCGAAAGACGTATGCCAACACGACGTGCCGGAAGCCAGAACAAAATACCAGTCGAAATTCAAAAATCGGAAAGAACAGAATTGTCAGGCCAAATATGCGAAATGAGCTTCATTCAACAACTATAAAAACGGGTCTTTTTCTATTATTGTTTTATCGAAGTTATCTACGATTAGGGGTTGCATGTTACAAGCACATATTTTGATATCATTCAAACAATTAATCTGTTTTTAAATTATTGGACCCCAAATAAAAAAATTCTGCCTGGATAACGTGGTCTCGTTGTTCTGTCTGTGCACCGTTTTAACGAATAAGATAGATAAATGGTTCTTATATAGCGTGGTATCCAGTCCTTGGGGCTGCTCAACGTGTTTTACACTTTACTACCTGGCAGACCTCTTCATACAAACACCATCTCGACTCATTGCAATTACTGCATGAAGACTATTCGTCACATGTACTGTCTGTACTGTCTGTACTGTCTGTACTGTCTGTACTGTCTGTACTGTCTGTACTGTCTGTACTGGCTGTACTGTCTGTACTGTCTGTACTGTCTGTACTGTCTGTACTGTCTGTACTGTCTGTACTGTCTGTACTGTCTGTACTGTCTGTACTGTCTGTACTGGCTGTACTGTCTGTACTGTCTGTACTGTCTGTACTGTCTGTACTGTCTGTACTGTCTGTACTGTCTGTACTCAGGTACTATTTTAGCCGATGTGATTATGGCCTAAGGGAATTTGATACGATACTGGACTGTTGCATATTGTAAGGATAATAAATTGCACTTTGTACGCTATCATCCAGGATTCCAGGACACTTGGTCATTTAACATTTGGTATCCGTCGATCAACAGAGTAACTACATGGTGATGTTTGTCAGATTGGTCGTTTCAAGTAGTTTATCTATTTGCGTCGTATTTCACATTAAATGTTGCTTTAGCATTAACTGTGAAAATAGACGTTATCGGTTAAGGGCGTGACATTCCAAGTTCACTCTCTGATATCGACCAGTGATGAAGATTGTCAACAAACTGTCCTAGTTTCGTCATGTGAAATCACGATTTGGTAGTCTAATAATTGAATTTGCAATGTGCTATTGGATTTATATGTTGTCATTGACCATTTGTGGATCAACTTGACCAAAGTATGCTATGTTCAGCCATCTGATATTATCCGAACTTGAACTGATCGAATCGTGACGTGCATTCATGCATGCATACTTTTCCATTTATTTGAACACCACAAGTGTAAAGAGATATTTATCCCCACATCCTACCCATAGTTTGCATCGGGTTCGTATACATTTCATGTGGATTGTACATAACAATTATTAAAGAACGTCTTACAAGTATGGTTTGCTGCAGTCTTTCGTAGCCTTAATAATCATGCGTAGAAAGGGATAAGTTGTTTTTCCACATAAACCTACACAATTATGTCAACAGCGACAACAACCATGACGTTCTACAAAGGGGCAGACTGATGATTTTATTGCAATAACTATATTAATAATTCATCGCAATACACATGACATTTATGTAACTTTCATACATTTCCATCATGCTAACTTCCATTAGATGATTTCACTAACTTGCCGCCGTCTAATTGTACTTGGCCCGAAGAAGGCTGATGAAAGTAGAAAAACGTCAGACAGTAAAAAGGTAATACAAAACTATAACAAATTCACAAATGCAGAGAGCGAGAGCGACAGGACGATGACAGCGAAAGACCGAACGAGAGACGCAGACCGACAGAAACAAAGATAGACAGACAAAGGGACAGAGAGACAGAGAAAGAGTGAGATACCGAGAAAGAGAGAGAGATAGAGACGGACAGACAGAGACAGACATACATACAAATCGAGACAGAGAGGAGGATAGGCGGAGAGACGGAGAGACGGAGAAGTGGAGATGCGGAGAGGTAGAGAGGCGGAGAGACAGATAAGCGAGAGGTGGAGAGGCGTAGAGGTGGATATGAAGAGAGGTAGAGATGCAGAGAGACAGAGAGACAATGAGACAGAGAGTGACAGAGAGAGGGAGAGAGGGGGAGAGGGAGAGAGGGAGAGAGGGAGAAGGGAGGAGGGAGAGAGGGAGAGAGGGAGAGAGAGTGACAGAGAGAGAGACAGACAGACAGACAGACAGACAGCGAGAGAAACAGATAGAGACAGAGAGAGAGACAGAGAGAGAGAAGAGAGAGAGAGAGAGAGAGAGAGAGAGAGAGAGAGAGAGAGAGAGAGAGAGAGAGAGAGAGAGAGAGAGAGAGAGAGAGAGAGAGAGAGAGAGAGAGAGAGAGAGAGAGAGAGAGAGAGAGAGAGAGAGAGAGAGAGAGAGAGAGAGAGAGAGAGAGAGAGAGAGAGAGAGAGAGAGAGAAGAGAGAGAGAGAGAGAGAGAGAGACACAGAGACAGAGAGACAGAGAGACAGAGAGACACAGAGACAGAGAGACAGAGAGACAGAGAGACAGAGAGACAGAGAGACAGAGAGGACACAGAGACAGAGAGACAGAGAGACAGAGAGACAGAGAGACAGAGAGACAGAGAGACACAGAGACAGAGAGACACAGAGACAGAGAGATAGAGAGACAGAGATATATTTTAATATTTTGTCGACAATAATGTTATTATACTCTTTAGATGTACATTTTTCAAACTAAAATTAAACATATATAAATAGATAAGTAGATAACCACATATGATATATGATATTGTAATTTACTTCATGTTATGTACAATGTTGTATTTATACTGCTTATGGAATTAGCAGCTGGATTTATACTGCCAAAAAAAATGGTTTCATTGTTGAATGGTTCTCAGCTTCAATACGTTTTTGTTATCTATACGTTTCATTAAAACTAAACTTAAAATGTACAACCAGATGTACCTAGTGAAAAAGGAACATGATAGTACCATAGGTGAGATTTCGTATGTTTTTATATTCCAACAAAAACAAATCCAATCATTCAATATGTCATCAATGACAATGTCATACGACGGCTTCGTGCGTGGAGACCTGGTGTTTTTTCTTTAAATCAATCCGTTTGTCATGAGCTGTCGCTATGTTCATTCCCCGTTTATTCCACATGTTTCCTTCTTTTCTTTGCTGAATCTGTGACATAAACTGCAGCTGGTCCCCGTTTCTTTTTCATACTTTTATCTAAGCCATAGAATTACATTAAATAATCATATCAACATGATTACTTAATAATTGCGTTACAAAGAGATTACAATTCTTAAAGAATCGCTTTAACGTAAAATGGGGTCAGTTTCACCTGGCATGCGTGCAGTGCTATCTCACGATAAGTGGTATATTGACAGGAGACCTCAGCTTTTTCCAAATCAATTTCGGAGAGAGGGAGAGAGAGAGAGGTAGGGAGATAGAGAGAGAAAGAGAGAGATGTACAGAGA
>OZ023218.1:11315223-11340223 GCA_963995525.1 Escarpia spicata
CAGAGAGAGAGACAGACATACATACAGACAGACAGACAGACATAGACAGACAGACAGATAGACAGAGAAAAATACACATACAAAGATAGGCAGACAGACGGAGAGAGAGACCGAGAGAGATAGAGAGAGAGTGAGTGAGTGAGTGAGTGAGTGAGTGAGTGAGTGAGTGAGTGAGTGAGTGAGTGAGTGAGTGAGTGAGTGAGTGAGTGAGTGAGTGAGTGAGTGAGTGAGTGAGTGAGTGAGTGAGTGAGTGAGTGAGTGAGTGAGTGAGTGAGTGAGTGAGTGAGTGAGTGAGTGAGTGAGTGAGTGAGTGAGTGAGTGAGTGAGTGAGTGAGTGAGTGAGTGAGTGAGTGAGTGAGTGAGTGAGTGAGTGAGTGAGTGAGTGAGTGAGTGAGTGAGTGAGTGAGTGAGTGAGTGAGTGAGTGAGTGAGTGAGTGAGTGAGTGAGTGAGTGAGTGAGTGAGTGAGTGAGTGAGTGAGAGAATGAGTGAGTGAGAGAATGAGTGAGTGAGAGAGAGAGACAGAGACACGGAGACACGGAGACACGGAGACACGGAGACACGGAGAGACAGAGAGACAGAGAGACAGAGAGACAGAGAGACAGAGAGACATAGAGACTTAGAGACAGAGAGACAGAGAGACAGTCTAGGTATGTTGAAAGTTGTTTACTTTTCTAATGCCAGTCAAATGTTGTATTTGTTGCACCCACTGAGTGCATCCGGTGTTCGGCACCAGTGTTTATAATCTAAAGGTTACGTAACAGTTTACGTGCGCTGTTGGTTTTGTCCCGAGCTACAAGTGCTTAGTGCAGATCCATTCATATACATTGTCACGTTTGCTCAGCAAAATGATGATACTTGTGCGAACCCTCGACCCGTCCATGTTGTTTATTGAAGTAATATCATGTTGCGCACTAATGGGAAGTCCTCGTCACTATAATGGCGTGCAGCTAAATGTGGTATTTTGAAGTTGCAAAATGACGACGTAATAGGAAAAGTAGTAGAAGCGGCGATTTATCGAAACTACGTGACAACAATTGTTGACTTTTAGTGTGTGCGTGTGTGTGCGTGTGTGCGTGTGCGTGTGCGTGTGCGTGTGCGTGTGCGTGTGCGTGTGCGTGTGCGTGTGCGTGTGCGTGTGCGTGTGCGTGTGCGTGTGCGTGTGCATGTGCGAGTGCGTGTGTGTGTGTGTTTGTGTGCGTGTGCGTGTGAATGTGCGAGTGGGTGCACGTGTGAACGTGTGTGCCTGTGTGTGTGAGTGCGTGCGTATGTGTGTACGTGCGCGCGTGCGTGCGAGCGTGCGTGCTTGGGTGTATTGTTTTGAGCCTAGTTGAATTACGTTTCGTTGTATGAGACGCGTGTCGCTCGTTCGAACACATAAAGGGTTCGTGCGGAGAGTTGACTGCCTTGAGTGATAACGGGAATTACTCGCTTCATCTTCAACTAGGCGTGACGATATAACAGGACTGGCTTAACTATAGGCTTACTACACCCGGACGGACCCAGCTTATTGGCGAATTGTGTTGTTGTTTTCTAAAATGTAGCAGCGGGACAGGTTGTTTAGGAACAAATATAGACGCAAATTGCCAATCGGAGCCATGCTAAATGGAGCGCAGTAGCTAGAGCATCGGACTGTCAGTCGAGAGAACCCGGGTTCGAATCCTGTGCTGCGGTGTCGAACCTTGGGCAAGTTCGTGCTCAACTCAGCTGTATGGATGAGTACCTGGCTATAGACAGTGGAGGGTATTTGTGTACGAATAGTTTTGGTGCATTATTTGCAGTGTGTATGAATGCCAGGGAGCAAAATTCTAAACCAAATTGAGCAGTCCCAAGGACTGAATATTGCACTATATAAGAACTTACCTTTACGCCATTACAACCGACAGACTGGTTATCTGCCAAAGCCATTTGCTGAATCGTCCAATTTATAAGTTAAAAGAAATTGGGGGCATTATTTCGCTTTCACCACAGCCTAACCATAACCTTATAATCGATATGTTGCTTTAATATAATACAGACTCTGCACGACATTAGATTGTGTTTGCAATGGTACTGGGAATATATACCTGAAGTTATCATAACCCCGTTGTGTCTTGGGCGCTGTATGCCCTGTGTTCGTGATCCGCACGTCTTATACAGGAGTCAATGATTAGGACAATCTCCACAATCAGATCTGCTTCCGGAGATACGGGCTTATGTAAGAGGCGGTTCATTTATGTAGATACAGGTGGCATATTAGGGGTCAGACCGCAATTATCGTTAGTGCTGCACCGTATATGTGCAGGTAGCGACTGAAAATTACACGTGAACACATTTCGGTTATTGCATTCGCTAGTAAGTAACTGCATTCCGTCAGCAAAGTTGGCATGTTTGAAATAACTAAACTCTGACTGTGACGTAGACGTTGGTTATGGTAGTACGCACGCCCGCAACATCATTAGAACAGTACGTTATTTGGACACATTTGTTGAACGTGTTAGCAACACGATAACAATAGTTGTCACGAAGCTTTACTAATCTGTTAGATTCGCTTTCTGCTATCACGTAGAGAAGTAACGCATCAACCCAGTGAAAATGTATTGCAGCGTGAAGCTAATACTGGCTTTTGTATCATAATGGAAAGCATAGTACTTACGAAACAACGCATTGAACTTAAAGTTTGTAGATTTTGCCTACTGTTTCTATTTTTTGTCATTTTCAAGATTAGGATGTTTCAATCGATGTGTTTACGTTTATGCACAAGTAGTTTGCTATTGCAATCGCAAATTGAAAACACTAATAACATGGACTTTTATGGTGCGAACGCAAGATAGTAGAAGGAACACGTTTGTAATTTTAATTTTGATTTTCTAGCCTTATAACATACGTGATGTGTCCCGACACTGTACCAGTAACGGTCACATTGAGGTCATAGCTGTGGTGAACCTTTGATCAAATGTCACCGGAATTGACCAAATCATCACCTAGTGCCATTAACAGAACACATCACAATTACCAGAACCGCCGCTGCAGAGCCAGCGAATGAAATAAATATTCTCATTAGGTGAAAGCGGTTGGCTCTGCTTCCGTTAACATGGACATTTAGGTATGATTTACTTTAGCAGTTAAGTCGAGGATGGGAATGGTGTAGCATAGGTGTGATCGGCTAGCGAATACGTGCGTGTACATTTACGTTTGTCGGCGTACTACATCCTCGCGCTCCAGGGGTCGCTGCTGCTGATTACGTCAGTGCCATCCAGCAGTACCGCCTGGCTGATAGCTTTGCGAAACTCTGAATTTAAGCTCAGCCTATGAAATCGCTCATTAGACCAGTGGTTGACGGCAGGTCAGGTGGTCATATTAAAACTAATTTCAACCAACCGTGGCTCATGTTACATGCAATGTTTAGGAAGTAGAAGCAATTATCCGAATACACAATACTACGTGCTAATTGGCGAAAGGGTCATTATATATAGGGATTCCCAGCAGTCGTTTATCCGTCTCTAAAATGGGGCGGGTATTTGCGCTGTTCTCACGGGTGACGCAGTCGCGACTGGCAAAATGAATTACTAGTTTGACTCAGCTAACCTCCGCAATTTGCCTAGGAGATCTGCCAGGGCTAGTTTTGCATGCAATTGCAGCGTGGCTGAATGCTTCCCAGAGACGTCGATATTGTGTTCGATTGAACAGGTATGCCAAGGAATAAAATGTAAAGCGTTTTGAGCAGGCCTGAGGACTGGATCCTGCGCTATATAAGAACTTACCTTACCTGTTTGTATGGTTTTGTTATTTACTGTTTTTTTTAAACTTGTGTATTTGTATACGTAATTGCGTGTACCAATCTGTGGGTTTTTACCTGAAAAAAAACATATCCGTATTCGTAAAGTGACCATGTCCGTTACGTTACCCAGCACATCAACTGAAGCCAGAGGTGGTAATCATTAGCAGGAAGTTCGTTTAATTAGTTGTACTTCCAATTGTCGTTACTGCTTGCGGGAACCAGGCCTATCGCGTACCAAGTTCAAGGAGTAATCCAAGGAACTTGCGATTAGCTCTGTCTGCCTACACAATACTACTAATAAAGGGTGATTATTATTTGAAAGTTTTATATACAATTGGAAAATTTCGTGGGCTCAACGTGCAGACACTGTTTTGGGCTTATTAAATATAATTTGTGGACAGCATACCTTCAACATCGTTTATTCTAGTATAAGGAATTGCATTTAAAAATGAGGAATAGCCATGGTCGTTTTAAAGCCTGGGATCATCGATATGCTTGCAGCTATTATCTATCATTATGATGACATCGTAAGTAAACGTCAACGCGTGGGACTAATTATCATTTTCCCAACCGGAATGTTGTAAACGATACGGCATTTGAACCAATTATCGTATTTGTAGCGTGTACATGTCTACGATGTGTCATCGAAGAAAACAACGGGATCGGACGGAAACTAAAATGACGCAGAAAGGATTAAATCAACAACATCGATACGATGCAAACACGATATGAAGTGGACGCGTTCGAAATGAATCATTAAGCAAACTACATCAACTTAGGGAAACCATCAATTCCATTATTTACCACTACGCAGCAATAACGACGCTTCCGGTCACGCACATACAGCGTCATTTCCGCTGTTTGCTCGCACAAAGTCACGTGTTTTATTCATAAGTTGGCCGCCATTAGGCGCGCATTGCAACAGTAGCCTTTCATACTATAACGCCGTCGTGTTCCGAGAGTACGTTCGTTCGGTCTCTCGTTTGGTAAACAAGCTACGCATTTCTATTTTAGCGAGTGGCCTGTTGACATCTTTCATGCCGTTATCGTCGAAATCGTCGAATGACTGGGCTTGTTTGCTGATCGATTAAGACCGATGTGTATTCTCGTAATAGCTTCGGTGCCGTCGGTGTCTCTTACTTCATTAGCGATCAACAAACAGTAGCAGGAAGCAGAAGGTTCTACAAACGTTGATTCTGTGGACAGCGTAGCTTTGTGTTAATGTTTGCGCGCTACTTCTGCAGCTGCACCCCCGGGTGCTGACACCGCTGCCGGTGACGCTACCTAGAAGTCGTCACTATATATGCGGAACTTAGACTGGCGCGCACGTTTATCAAAACTACTTCTGGTGCGCAGGACCTGGTTGATACGGTGGCTGGTTATTGGTTCGTGGCTCCACAAGACGCCAAACAATCGCATTCGTACCTTCGCGTTGCACGATTATAAATGACAGACAATATGAAGACGAGTTGTCTTTAATCACCAGGTGAGGTTGTTTTTCTAGTTCCATTGATTAGTCATACATAATACTTTCCATGGTCACATGAAGTATAAGTTCGTAATATAAGTTATACTGTTACATTTATTGTTAAACAATCCGTCTAATTTAAATGTCAGCTGCAGATAGTATGTATATTAAGTATTCAATATTATGTTGCTATGTTTGGCAAAAGACAAACGACAACAAATGTTAAACAATGTTGTCAAAAAGTGTAAACCAATGCTAGTCTCTATGGGCTGCTCTTACAACAATAGATCATTTCATTTGTTTAGAATGGCATGCAATACCAGGCTGTTTGCCAAAATAAGGGAGTTTAATATGTTATATATAATTGGCATGTACAATGTTGTCTGCTGCGTGTTTGTTACCTGAATTAAAGTTAACCTTACCAACTGCAATCTGAATAATAGATCAATCTGACAATGGTTTCTGCGTTGATCTTGCTTGAATAATATATTCTTACATCATGTTTTAGTTTGTAAACACTCCTGAATCTGTTTTGTAGAGCTATGTGCTATAAATATAAACAAAGATATTTGATCTGATTTGATTTGAAATATATATAAATGCACTTATAATATCGTCGATCTAGTTGGACGACATGTTTTAATTTTGTTAACTGAAATGGTAGTAATGGGGTAAGGTTTGCAAAGTAAGTTTCCGGAGAGCTGTTACCTATTTTGTTCTCTTTGATCTTAAATATATGCATCTGAACATGGTTTGCGACGTGGACTTGCTCAGTGCGTATATAAAAGAAGTGTTTGTGTTCAAGAAGTAATTTTATAGTGAAGTAACTAACCAAGGCATTTTACTTTGGGTACTACTGCTATGCCAATTTCAAACTGGTTTAACTGTGGTTCTTCGCAACTATGCCTTACCTGCAAATCAGTTAATAAATGATAAGTATAGTTGTTTATGTGTGACCTGACGTTTTTTATATTTTGATTTTCTTTGTTTTCAAATATGGGCATAATCTCTTTGATTGCAGACTGTGGGTGCGAATACGTTACTATCTATCTATCTATCTATCTATCTATATATACACACATGCACACATGCACACATGCACACATGCACACATGCACACATACACACATACACACATAACACACACACACACACACACACACACACACACACACACACACACACACACACACACACACACACACACACACACACACACACACACACACACACACACATACACACACACATATATATATATATTATATATATACACTACCGAACATATATATATATATATATATATATATAAATATATATATATATATATATATTATATATATACACTACCGAATATATATATATATATATATACACGTATATATAGGTAGCACACAATAGTGAAATTCTGAGTTTGTTTCAATGCAGAATGATGATTAGCAACAGGACAGTAGGACAGTAAAATTCGTGCTGTATTTCGCGGTGTGTTTTAGTTTTGATATTGGTTGACCAACCCAGACACTAATCGATTTCAGATAAGCGCTGTGCGATGTCAATCAGTCTAATGATTTCCAAATTACAGTCTGTGCCGTGTGTTACAAAAAAGTCGCCTAGAAAACGAGACTAGATTACCTTATCGCAAATAATTTGCTGCAGCCCATAGTATAAATAGCAATATGTCGGCGTACCCCTGCGTGAAATGCGAAAATCGTCGAATTCGTGCGGTTAGCCTGCATTCAATAACACAACATTAATATAATTGCACAAATGCGGATGCAGGATTTAATAACTCGGTAGTCGTTGGCGCTCGTTTTGACGTTACTACAATGTCTGCACCAGATGGCAAGGCCAGACGTTCTTGTCTCAACGGACCCCGTCATGTGTCACTGCATTGAAGGACATGCACCAAATGTCAGTGTTCTCCGCCTGAACTTTCTGTCCTTGTGTAAACTTGTATCATAATTAAAGATATTTGTTACGTATGATCATTCTCACAACAAAACATCGACGGAAACATCAGCAAGTGATTATCAGAAGTATTGCAGAACAGTGAACCAACAAATTAATGTATTCTTTCGCCGTTACTGTTTTTGCATAACAGTTGTACTGTTTAATTTAATATGTGGGTCAATCCTGTCTTCACCATGTAGTAAAACGTCATAATTAATCACTTCTTATATACGTTCGATATATGTTTATGTGTGAATTCTGTATTTGGCTTCATTCAAGAAGATATTTTTCGTCTCAAGATTTCTGGTGTCAAAGATTCGCAACATGCCAGTTGTGGTGTTGTAATACCAGTACCAGTGTTTTGATATAAAAACAGCCACCTGTATAATGTTGGCCCATATACACTGTTCACCCAGTTTTGATCATATTTGAAACCATTTTGTGAAGAGGACGATCTTGTCTGGTGTACGGCATAAGGTAACACTGGACAGTGTCGTCTGGGTGCTGTTTAGGAGCACGGCATCGTTAACTGGCAGACCGATGTGATTATTTGGTTTGAGAAGTGCATTGAATGTACATTGGCTAGCACGAAGGCGTTGTGCGAAAGCAGAGGAATCGACATGTGTGTGTGTGTGTGTGTGTGTGTGTGTGTGTGTGTGTGTGTGTGTGTGTGTGTGTGTGTGTGTGTGTGTGTGTGTGTGTGTGTGTGTGTGTGTGTGTGTGTGATTGAAAATAATGTTATTTGTATATTTGAATAGTCCAATGCTTAATTATCATCTGGTCCTCTATGCGATGTTTATATTTTTCATCACAGCTCGTTCGGTATGGAAACGGCTGGGTTTTCGCACTCGAGTATTTTGGCTAAACCCATTTGGATCAGCATTGGAATCAATATTGGCCATCTGCTCTAGGAGAGGTTTTGTGTGTGACATTTGGTGGCAGCATCAGTAACGAGCCTTGATGGGCTATATGTGCATTACCGCCTCTCTTGTGGTGTCGCTTGTACAACAGGTAAACATCAATGATTTGAAGGTGAGCGCTCACAGACGTGTAGTCTGGATTGAGGCTCGTGTCACCGTCAGAATGTGAGTCCCAAAGAGGAGGCATGGCTTCACTTTACGCATCACAAAGTCGTTTTGATTGACGATTGCTGCTGTGGCCTTGCTGTGCTATGTTGTCAACTATATGTCCTGTCCACGTCGTGCGAGGTTAGTGGTGGTGTTTGAAGGTCGATTTGCTGACAGGTAGATCACGAGCGCTGGTGACCGCTGCCCGCCATTGCTGTTACTTTTGGACTGTCTGTAGGATGCGCATGCATAGCCGTGCATGCTAGCATACTTTGTTGCGTTACCGAGCTTGGAATTCTAGGGCTCGATATCAACTCCACACATAAATAGTTGACACCGGGCGCTGGGGGGGGGGGGGGTGACAGAAATGTCAGTTCGGCGTAAAATTACTCAATTAACCTGGGAAGTGAAATAGTTTTTGTAAACAATCGTGCGGATTAACAATGGAGCAGTGTGTGTGTGTGCGTGCGAATGTGTGCGGGCGCGTGCGTGTGCTTGTACTTGTGCGTGTGCGTGCGTGCATGCGTGCGTGCGCGTGTGGGTATTTGATTACGTACATTTGACGTAGCGCTACGTTTAGCCGTATGCGTGCCAAGTTCTTTTCTCAGCGGTCGTATGCGATAGGATCAAGTGTCTTTCTTATCTAACGACTGGTTTCTGACTGTCTCAACGCAGTAGTCCCCGAATGTACGTAATAAGTCTTTGCTTGTCTTCTGCGAATTATTTTACCAGGTTTCATTTATTTGTCAAATAAAAAACACGCAAACAACCTTTAATTGGGTAATTTTGTTCAGTACATACATTCCTCAGCATATTCCATTTGGTAAAAAAAAGATTATGTAGCATGCATACATAAATACATACCTACATACCTACATACCTACATACTTGTATACATACATGCATACAGGCATACGCGCATACAGGCATACATGCATACAAGCATACATGCATACTTGCATACATACATACATGCATACATACATAAATAAATACATACACACACACACACACACACACATACATAAATACATGCATACATACATACATATACGTACGTACGTACGGGCGAACGCACCCATGCACCCATGCATGCACGCACGCACGTACGTACGCACTCACACACACAGACTCACACAACCACACACACTCACGCGAGTGCGTGCATGCGCCTGCCTGCGGTAATATCTTGCCTAAAGGGTTACGAAATCAAAGGCAGTCAACGCCGATGTAGCCTTCCAGTTATAGCCTCCCGCGGCTAGTTGACATCACGATATCCTATCGTTATCGAACTCACACTATCTGCTCCACCAGAAGACGTTAGCGTTCACCTTCACTTCGCGTCGACATAACTCAGGAGCACTGGCAGACCACAAACAACCCCATGTCGGTACGGAAGTGTACCTTGTGGAAGCAAGGCGCAACAACTGATATGAAGTCTTACGTGTAACAGGTGAGGGACGGAGAGCCGAACTGTGCTGAGTAACGCCATAATTAAATGACTTCGACATTTCGTACCTTGCAACAGGACGTAAATATAAAGACACATTCTTGTCGGATTATCAGTTGTGTTCTTCTTCTAGGTCTGGAAATTACCCCAACGAGGAACATCTTGACACAGGGTAATACCTGTCATCCAAAGGTTGTTTTGTATCGTTCTTTTTATGAATACTCAAGCCCTGGTTAGTGGTGTAGTAAACCGAATCCAGGCCCATATGCTAGGGGTGCGATTTGTGAGAACGCACCCCCGTTGAGGATAACGTGTTTGTATGAGCATATGAGCAGACCAACTGAGATTTGTGAGCCTCAAACGGGGTGCAGTTGGAGGTTTTTTGTGAACGTGAAAGGGGTTGCAATTTGCGGTCTCAGGCGGTGTAGTTGCAGTTTTATCTGAGCATGCGCAAGTAAAAAAAACACATCTTCATATTAAGCACGCTACGAACCTCCTATCCTAGATTCACCTCTTTAGTACCATATCTAAAGGGATGCATCTGCATGGTCGCCTGGCTATCGTAGTAGAGGATTATACAAACAAAGACACCCTTGAATATCTGCATGATATTCTCCGTAACCTGCATTGTAAAATTGATTAACGGGCAACAGTACGTGAGCTGGCTATAAATTGTGTCGATGAAAACCGGATCCTAACTCGTGAAAGTCCGTCGCTTAAGTGCTCAGTCTAGAGACATAAATGAAAGCCTCGTGGCGGGTGAAGCAGCAGGAGCATTTTGTAGTATTATCTGCTTGATTATTAGCGTCTTTTTGTGTTATTACCTCTTGAATAGTATAGCTCTAACGAGCTTATGTTTATAGTGTCATCATAATACTGGATTATCCGATCTGTTAAAGTAATGAGGAACAAGATTATGTACTCCCGTTTATAGTACAGTTTTAACAGTGGCTAAGGAATCAGGAATGTAGTTTTGGTTTACCTAAAGTGTTTTTGTTTACCTTTCACATTCAAACAAGTTGTTCACATCGCGAAATTTCAACCGTGCAGCATATTTCACCAGACTGATCATTTTGCCTGATGGACCACTAAATTGCTTTGCGATCCGGAGCAAACTCAGAGCGTGACAAGATCCATTATCTAGGACGGATCACGTGTTGTAAACGGTTCACTGTGCGATGCTGTTATCATGTCATTTGTCTTGTCTTGTCTGCTCTTTTTTCTACTCACTATGACTATTTTGTCAAACGCGGTGGCTTAGTGATAAGAGTGTCACGTTCTCAATTGAGATATTCCTGGTCCGACTCCTCTTGCTGTCATTTCGAACCTTGGGAAAGTTCGTTCACTCCACTTTGGCCCAGTTAACCTAGCCATACGAACATGTATTGGCTGTAGCAAGTAGTGGATCGTTGTGTATGAATAGTCTTCGCACAGTAATTGCAGCGTGGCTGAATGTTTCCAAGAGAAGCCGAGATGGTGTTCTATTGAACGGATCCGCCAGGGGACGAAGTGTCAAGTGATTTGAGCAGGGCAAATGGACTGGATATCGCTTTATGTAAGAATTTACTTTTGTGTGTCCTTGTCAATAAAAGTATTACTCTTAAATGTATCTCTCGTATATACCGATTCGTCTCGTTTCTCTGCTTTTGTGATACTTTCCTTTCTGAGAAAACAGTTATTTCACGTGTGCTTTTGTTGTACGTTGTCTGTCCGGCGTTGTGCATTCATCTAAGTAGACATTGACACTTGTGAAAATAAATAGTGCAATATGAATGACCAAAATTAGGAACGTTAACACATGTCAACACAAATTGGTAATTTTGATTTTGTACGTGAACGGACTCAAGCTGAACTATTTGTGTTTTAAAGGCACGGCATACAGAGGGCGACTAAGTCTTTGGACAATGTACATAATAACAACAACAATAATAATAAGATAACTTATATTGCGCCTAAATCCTTGGAAACCAAGCTCAGAGGCATCAAAACAAAAGGACTGGTCAATCTCAAAATCCATAAGCAGTATTCCAGTTGGCGCTAGGAAGCTATGGTGGATAAGCAAGTTTGTAAAGATAAGTTTTTAAATGCCGACGGAATATTGTAATATTTTCAACTGATCTACCACTAAGAGGGAGCATATTCCAAAAGAGTTGGTGCAGCAACAGAAAAAGACCTAGTTCCAATGTTAGTGTTGACTCTAGGAACAAAAAATAGATCAGAACTATATGATCGAAGCTGGATAGGTTTTCTTACAGGAGTAAGCAGTGAATGCAAATAGAAAGATGGTTGTTTACTGGATAGTGTCTGATAAGTAACGGTACAGATTTTAAGTATTACACGATATTGTATAGGAAGCCAATGCAAAGACTTCAAAAGTGGTACAGAGCGAAAAAAAACGAGGAGATCTTGTAACTACCCTTGCCAAACAATGTTGGACACGTTAAAGTTTTGTGATATTCTTGCTAGCGATATTACAAAGTAGTGAATTGCAATAGTCAAGTCTGCTGCTAACAAGCGCTGTTGCCATAGTTTTAGCAACTGAAAATGACATATACCGACGAATACGGCGAAGATCACGAATATTATAAAAACAGCAGCGACAAGTTTGAGATATGTGTTGTCGGTAATTGAAGTTACTATCAAAACACCCCTAGATTCCGCACCGCTTGAGTACCAACTGGAGTACCAATAATGATCAATTCAATTTTATTTGCATTTAATTTCAACTTGCTGTCAGTCATACCTTGGAGGCAATCACTAAGTTGGTTAAGGGGGCGATTTGTATCCGGGGTAGCCAACGAAATGTAGATCTGAGTATCATCAGTATAAAGATGATGATCCAATTAGCATGTACATTGCTTTCGGACTCGGTTACATTCATAGTTTTGAAAATACGGCAAGGTACGTTTCCGAGTCCTATGTTGCTCTGAACGGAGCTTTCGACCAAGAAAAAGAGAAAGACACCAAGTGAAGAAAAACAGACCAGCCAAATACCGAACATCCCATTACCATACGTGCGCAACCTGTCAGAGAAATTAACCACCATTTTCCGGGAACATGGAGTGGGGACGTACCACAAACCTTACAACATCATAAGATCCATCGAAGTGAACCCCAAGGACAAAACCCCCAAGAACAACATGTGAGGGGTAATATATGAGATGGGATGTCCGGACTGTCAACAGACCTGTGTAGGCGAAACCAGCAGAACACTAGGAGCCCGACTCAAAGAAAACAGAAATCAAGTAGGGGCCGGTTTCATGAACCGGCTAAGAACTTTCTTAACGCTAAGATGATTGTCTTAGTAAATGACGTGATTTTTTAATATAAGCGAACATAGGAGTTTACGCAAACACGCGACGCTAAGTAATTGCGTAACTTTAAGTACGCTACATGATACCGGCCTCGGGGCCCACTCACAGCATAGGTGAACACACGGTGGATGAGGCCACAACATCTCGGCCAAAGACGCAAAGGTGCTCGCCAGAGAAAACAACTTCTGGAGAAGGAAAATCAGTGAGGCGATTGAAATCAGAGAGAGGTGACCAGAAATCAACAGAGATTCCGGATACAACCTTCCCGCGATCTTCCTGGAAGTGTTGTCATGTGACACTTACCAACACAGTCACGACCTAGAGTGGCGCAGACCAACGCTGATGAAGACGTCGTGAAGACGTCGAAAGCTCCGTTCAGAGCAACGTAGGACTCGGAAAGGTAAATGCCATATTTTCAAAAATATGATGATCCAAATTATGTCTTTGTATAACAGAGCTTAGTGGCATGGTGTTAAGAATAAAAAAGCAAAGGCCCAAGAAAATAACCCGGGAAAACACCAAATAGAATTGGCAGTGCAGCCGAAAAGCAGTTTCCAATATTTATGGTTTCGTATCTATCAGTTAGGTATGAAGAAATCCCGCTTACAGCTGTGTCAGATATGTCGTACCACTTTAATAAGCAGTCAGTGATAATGTTGTGATCAATCGTGTAAAAAGCGTTAGAGATATTTAGTAAGGAAAAAGCAGTCACTTTACGTTTATTAATGTTCAAGTTAATGTCAGTGTGAACCTTTAAGAGGGCAGTCTCTGTTGAATGAAACTGTCTATATGCTGATTGTGACACATTAGTTAAGACACGCATGCTAATGTGAGACGTTAGACGACTTGTTACAACATTTTCTGGTATTTTTGAAATAAAACTGAGGTTAGAAATAGGTTTATAACTGTGTAGGTCTTGTTTAGGCAGATATGACTTCTTAAGAAGTGAAGTGACTATCAAAACACCCCAAATCATCAGGAAAACAGTGATGCATTTATAATATTTATAATATTTATAATATTTGTTATATGTCCAATTAATGTATCGAGACATGCTTTTGGCAGTATTGTTGGAAATGGGTCAGTTCACAAGATTTAGTTGGGATGACATAATTATTTTCCTATCTTCATCAACTGTTGCAGGTTCAAATGATACAAGTATAGAATGTACTTGTGGAAACTACATTACTTAAAGTATGACCTGGGAAAGCAGGTTATTCTTAATGTGAATAGAGAACGAGTCACATAGCGACTTAATTGATACATGATCAGGTAGCGATGGGGCAGGCCGTCTATGTAGAATGCTGTTGATACAGGTCCACAACTTACGCGGATTATCAGACTTATTTATACACTTTTTTGCATAATAATCTGATTTAGCTTTGGCCATTTGTCTGTTACAGAGGTGATATTGCTTAGAAAGGCTAGCGTGGTTTGCGCCATATACGCTCTATATAACGGCGACGCTTTTTACATAGTATAATTTTGGAAGTCATCCATGGAGCCTGTGGTCTTTCTGACACATATTTGGATTTCATAGACGCATGTTTGTTAAGTAATGCATTGAGAGTACTCGACAGCACTGTTTATATAAGGCAGATAAATGTTCTTTTGGATATGTGATAATGTCGAATTTAAGGATATCAGCCATTAAAGATGTAATGTCAATCCTGTGAATGGCTCTGCAAGACACATTGTGTTTGGGCTCTAACGGCGTTATAGAAACATTAACATTAGCAATGACGGAATGGTCGTCTAACCCATCTGAAACAGTAGGTACGTGTTTTAATATTATTACAAGTTGAATGCGTTACCGAGAGGTCAAGCCAATGGCCATGTATATGTATCGAAAAGGTAACATGTTGTTTCAAATCAAAGGGTGCCAGAATAACATCAAACGTAGTTGTAATTGTAGAAGGTATAACCAAATGAAGATTAGAATCACCAAGAATGTAAAATTCTGAATGAATGGTTGCCAGATTTTCCAACAGATCCTGAAAGTGTTCAAAGAAATTTGGTGGGTGTCCTGGAGGGCGAGAGGTACAAACAAAGTATGCGAAGAAAGAAGAATCTGAAAAAGCCCAGGATCCAGGCTTACATCTCCTGCTAGTAATATAGTTATTGCTAATTTCAATGTTGGCGTAGAGCGGGGGATTAGCAGTAACGTTATATTATAACAAACATGAAGACATGGCAAGCTACGCAAAATTTAAATATAATGATGTATTCTAGTGTGATTAGGAAGAAGCATATTAAAATGATTATATGTCAATGGTTTGCATAAAACAAAATCTGTGTCTCTTACGGCAATAGAGCAGGACAAGCAGAAAACACCCAATACGAATAATGGTGATATAATTAATTAATAATTATTCAGTAGAAATTAATAGAGCAAAAACATGTAGTCACAATACAAATGCTTAGCCATAGGTAATAATTAACAACAACAAAATGTAATTATTTATTGTTCAAGCCAAAATATCACTAAATAATAAGAAAATAAAAGCAAAAAGTATATTATCCAAATTGGAGGCACAGTCTTTGTTAACAGAACAGTCAGAACAAATCTAAACTAGTGGACACAAGACGTTGGTTAAAGGATATTAATACAATGACAGATATAAACATTTCAACATAGACATTTTAGATTGTAATAGTTACTAGGCCTATATAATAATTTATTATATATATAATTATATATCATCCTGATAATAAATAGCAAGGGATGTTAAACCCAAAGCTAAGGCTACGCCTAAGGCGTAAGTCAAAAACTAAATTACATTTACAAGGAAAGTAGAGTCTCGATTTTAGCAATAAAGCCTAATTTAGTTAATTAGAAAACGTTGAAGCGGGGCCAACTCCGGTCACTAAATTAAGACTTACAGGTCTGTTAAGAGGGGAGAGCTATTTATATTTATTAAAATTCACTTAGCCGTAGTTTTAGACAGGCAGAAACATAATCACTTAATACATATTTGGAGAGAATGAAACTACGAATGCATACAACATTTCTTGCAGTAAATTGCGAAAATAATCTCGATCGGTACGAGTCAAAGAACACATAGCACAATCAGAAGACAAGTGAGAAATCGATGGAGTAAATACGGAAGGTGTCTGAGAACATAAACAGCCGTCAAAAGGAAAGAAATCGGCAATCATGGATCAGTCACTTGAGAACAATCATGTCACAGCTGAGAGCAAACAGCTGTACTGAACAGGGAGATGAACACGTGACCAGACGACTGAGGAAAGCCAACCGGATACAAATGAAGGTGTTCATCTGATGAACGCTGCATAATAATCTGATGGAATGTTGCTAAGGGGTGTGGGTCAGAGTTCCGCACATTGTTTAGCTTGGGCCACATTTTAGCTATCTGATTCTCTCTGCGGACCAATTCGTTTAAGTATAGAGGCAAATACCTTTTCGAAGGCATGCGAGTTTTATGCATGCCTGGTCGACATATTTACAATGAATAAATCACGTTCAGCGACTTAATCGTAGTTGTTTGTTTTTGTTCACATACAAACATTTGAAAAATAAATAAACATTGCAATATGTCCATTCTAATGTTTTTAAATGTTCAATTCTTGGCAACGACATCGAGGTCATCTGAAAATATGGCCTGCGGTCAGGGTTTGCGAAACGCTGGTGATTATTTTAGTGGCAGTATACGTTGGCCTTTAACTCCACCCACTTACAAATATATGGCTGTTTTACATGTGTCTTAAGAGGAAGTAAACATGGGAATATGACCGGAATCGGAAGAGCCTGACGTAAACTCTTCCATGACATCTGTTATACGTATATCGTCTCTCATAAAGCGTACCATAGATAGGACAACAATGATACAGATCCTTAAATGGATTGATGATCCGGTTTCTTGGTTATTATTATTTGATATAGTTACCTCATAAGACACTTGGTTTGTTAACCGCATTGCAACTGTAATATCAACCCCTATCAGCCATAATTGAACACAAACTGAAAACAGGCCATCAGTGTTCATTGAAAGACGTTACAATTCTAGACCATGAGGAAAACTGGCACAGAAGACAGAAAAGGGAGGCAATCAACATCCACATGGAAAACTACGCTGAATCGCGTTGTCGGCCAGGGGCTCCCACCAGTCTTTCTTCAGCCTGTGTCACATGACTACTGTCATGTGTCACACCCGTAACTTCATTCTGCTGATGAAGACCGCGGGATGCGATTGAAATATACAGATCGAAAACCAAATTTCTTGAGAGGTAAATTAATTAAACAAAATAGTTATGCAGATGCCTAGACTTGTATCATCACTCATAAAGCGTACAGTATAGTTAAGTCAACAGTCATAACGTAATGCGAGGAGAGGTATCGCTTAAAAGGCCGTGGTGGTTGGGTCACCTATCAGTTGTTTTAGGCGGACGCGTCGGTCAGATGTTAATTATATTCAGACGTGTGTCGTTTAGCTATTGGGGAAGTTCATAAAAGTAACTGAGACTTATCGAATGGACAGAAAATCCGATTTATCGGTCATGTACATAGTTACCTCTCAAGAAACTTGTGTTCAGTGATCTTTATATTTCGCCCACCTCGCGCGGCCTTCTTCAGCAGACTACGACACTATGCACAGTATCAACTGAGACTGGCCTGACGACATATGGAGTGCCACCGGTGAGACTGTAGCTCATGCGAGACTGTAGCTCGTGTGAGACTATAGCTCGTGTGAGACTGTAGCTCGTGTGAGACTGTAGCTCGTGTGAGACTGTAGCTCGTGTGAGACTGTAGCTCGTGTGAGACTGTATCTCGTGTGAGACTGTAGCTCATGTGAGACAGGTCAGATTGTGTTTCGAGGGGACATGTCGTCCGAAAGACGCCATCTGGTAGTAAACATTTTGATGGAAGTGTAATAGCCATTGATAATATGTCTTGAGAACAACTGGTCAACTAGAACATATATCTTCTACTTGAATATATCATCATGGCGGAGATAGGTAGAACGTGTGGTACATTGTACGGGCCAACCAGCAAGTATCTTGAGGAAACAGGTCACCGAAGAGAGATATCGCGAGCGCCGGATGGACACGTCATCATCATTATCGGTCGGCCGGGGCTGGAGCATAGATGAGCCGTTTCCATATGGGCCGATCATTCGTCTGTCTGTTCAACATCAAGGTTTTCGCAGATCACCTTAGTATATGTGTTCTACTGTTTTCCTCTGTTTTTCTTGCCACGAACGTGTGTCCATAAGATTAATATTGACACTGGTTCTTTGGTATTGCGATAACAATGGCCAGTTAGTTGTTGGCGCCTCATGCCAATCTCGTTTGTAAGTTTGTCTACATGTCCATAAAGTTCTTAATTTGTAAGCCTATTGCTCCAGGACATTATAGACATGCTGAAAAGCACGGGCAATGCAGGAGAGGATGTGATATAGCGACGATTACTGGGGGTAGTTTTATTGTTGCGATGATACTGCGATAACAGTAATAATAGTTACTATTGCAATAATAATACAATAGGTTTCTTACCTATTATAGTATCGTGAAATAACGAATAGCCAGGACAACGGTCCCAAACAATGATTCATGTTATGGCATGGCTTTGGTGGCAGTTGATTCAATGTGGTGATATCGCGAATGAAGCTGCTCTGATCGACGATTGTTGAAGCTAGGTCGGTAAATAAATACAATTACCAAAATGTTCTTATAGTAAAGCATGTTTATGAACAAACACTTTCACAGTAACACAAGTAGGCTCTGATTTTGTATGCCAGTTATCGTAACTATAAATAGTTTTGTGTATTAAGTTACCTTGGGGCAGCTCCAAAAAACATATGTCTGAAAACTGTCTTCTTGAAATGCACCAGTCAGCCTATAGGACCGATCATAGCACGCATACTGCTGTGCTGAGTGTTCTTGATGGTCTGTCGGTGAAGGCGGATAAGAGGCTTGTTTCTATGGTTGCCTTATTGGACCGCAGCGCAGCATTCGAAACGCTTGATCATTCCATTCTCCCGAAGAGGTTAGAGGTTACTTTTGGGATAAAATAACACTGTTCAATAATGGTTTGCATCCTATGTTAGTGATCGCTGTCAGTCTGTTGTTGTTGATGGTGCGTTGTCTGCCCCGAGTCAACTTGAGTTCGGAGTACCTCAAGGTTCCGTTTTGGGACCTGTTTTGTTTACGTTTTACTGCCACCCCCTGTCAGATGTAATTTCTACTCATTAGTGCAATTTTCACAAGTATGCTGATGATACGGAGTTGTCAAAAAGTGCTCCTCCTAATGAGTTTTGTACAGTCGAGGCAATCATTCATGATTGTATTAATGACGTCTTATATTGGATGAACAACAATATGCTGATGTTGAACACTGACAAAACAGTAAACCGCACTGAGTTTTTTGCCTAAACGATTTGCGTTATATAAGAACTATCCATTATTATTATTATTGCCGATAACCATTGACAATTAAACCCACCATCGATACTACACGATACTACACGATAGTTACATCGATAGTTTTATGTATTGTTACAACCCTGAGACGTGATGGACAAGAACATGCACAGGACCGTTTCGTTAAAATGTCCTGGGCTCATAAGCCGGATTTTGCTGTTTAAAATCGACCCTGCTCCTTAACAATGATCTAGTATATCAAAAGCAGTCAACATCAGGTCAGTTGGTCCGTGCATCACGGAAATATTGTCCTTTGTGATACAGTGGCGGCTTTTTACATTTTGTAAAACCTCCTTAGATTTAACAACGGATTCGTTTAATGATGGATTTTCCTTATGAGCCCATTGTCTTTGTGAAACAGTCGTCTGAACACCTGAGTTTCATGCAGCTATAGACGTTGTAACTTGTAGATAAACGATATACCACAGCACGTTGCTGCAGCAACGGTTTGTAAACCCTTTCTTTCATGTGTGTACTAAACCGTCGTCCATTAAATTTACAACTTCATTGTACACAGGTCCCGGTGCAACGGGTACACAGATATCGGCTGGGCAATTTTCTCTTTCGCGTAGAACGTCTGGTATTATGCATGTCAGCCATATCGTGTGTATACAAGCCGACAAGGGAATTATATGAGGCATGTTATAGCAGTTCAATACAGTGCTCGCATACACGCCTAGCTACAAGAACGTCTGTCATGCTGTGCGCGAAATGTGCCATGTTGTGCTGAAACAGCCGGGACGATTGTAAGTTGTCAGCAGTTCAGACCATGTAAGGATAATTATTGTATTAAACATGTTCCGAATTCAGTTGAAAATAAAACAAATCACTCAGTGATTGGTATTAAAAAGACAAGTCATCACTGATTTTTTTAGATAAACAACAACTTTAGTAAACGAAAAATATTAGCAGTATATGGATAATATGATTTTTAATTTACGTTTAAACTGGAACGGGTTAAAATATATAAAGACATAAATTATGCACGTGACAGGTGATATTATAAAAAATGTACGTCACAACAAACCCTGATGCAAGAATAGAAAACAACTAGCATTCGCGCATTGTTAACACATAAACTGAATACTTCCCCAGAGTTTTGTTTGCGAAAGAATAAACCTATTAGGTGAACAATCAAGTGTCCTAATACATCGTCTAAAAACAAAGTTGTGGCAACGCTCACTCAAGACGAATTACCCAACTCGAGCAATGCATCCCAGTTTCTCCTCAATGCGCAATGTTGTTATAACATATTAAGTGACATGCTTATAATTGCGCTGTAGACCTATTTATTGTTCTCCGGTGTCATTAGATGATTAAAACTGGAATACATATATTCTATGTTGGCTTATCTCCATTAATTATCACATGCTGCGGTGACGTATTTATTGTCACCGTCCATATATCAATTACCTGGCTCTTCGTCCATGTGACATGCTCATCGATGCACTACCTGGCGCCGTGCATTTAGACAATAGAAAGTGTTCTTTTATTCTGTCAATGTTGACATATTGGTCGTTAATTTCCAAAATAGCTAAATAAATGTCCAAGAGGACAGTGCATTCTACGCCCCGACCAATCCGTGTGATAGATGTATACTCCCGTTCATTCCCCACGCATTCCCCCGCACAATCACGATTGCCAGTCGCCGAGTTGGCGTAATTCAACCCGAATAACCAAATTCGGCATGATTAGCGCCGAGTGAATGGTTATTTAGCGTTGTTGTTTATCCGTTTTCGTATGCAGATGCGGGATAAATTACAGTCGGATGCGAGTTAGCCGTGTCCCGCTGGAAGCGCGCGGACTCTGTGAGACCAGTGCGCACAGAGCACAGATCATTTCTCCATTGGCTGCCATGTTTACGATTCGTCTGATTAGACAGAAATTGAACGTGAACAAATTCTGAAACTACTCCACAGCCTCTTGCATCAAACCATTTATATCTTGAATAAGTTGAGTCAAAATCACATGCCTCAGCTTTTTTAAAACGCGTGCGTGTACGAAGCCCGTCAGTATTTATTTACCAAAATAGTTAATACTCCGCCAGTTTGGGTTATGGTATAGAAAATTGCAAACATCCATCCACCATTTAATCTCTTAAAATACAAAATTTCACTGCCAATATAATATAGTATACCACTAAACTTGCTAATATGTCTGATCAGTGGCACGCAGTTCACAGCAAACAAATGTTTTTTCATATTTCAAGTTTCACAATTGTCCCTGACATACACTCGTATTGAATAAAACAGGAAAGTTGCTGTGCTGTACATCAAAATGACACACGCGACATAAGTTAATTAATTTCGGAAATCGACACGTGATGTGCCCATATATCGACTGAACATCCGCTGTACGTGTGATTTCGACAAGAAAATTCCACGATAAAAACGGAAAGACAATCCGTTTTCTTTTAAACACACACAATGTAAAAGGCCTACCCATGCTTCGGTTGTACAGAATGATTGTGAGCATTAACGCTCCAAGAAACCAGCAAACGCTGCTATATACTGTACCGACAACCCTTGAGCTGTTTTGATATAATTGTGCTTTCAACTGCCTGGATGCTCGATCGGTTGAGTTATTTAGAGAGAAATTACTGCATCCAGGTTTACTTTAATACAGTTATGAACTATGGCATAGGCAAAAACAGACATCCCTTCTCTTTATTGGGATTTTGAGTCAACAAATGCAGGTGAAGCTTAGATATTGGGCAGCGTGTTGGCAGTGTGCCTTGGCGAGTGCGTGTGGTTTGTAGCACACGCAGCGGTCATTAGGGCAAAAAACGGTGCATTTTGCACGGCCGTTTTCATGTTCTTATACGACGAACCCCAAAATCAAATATCCCCGTTTTTCAAAATGTACGCTTCCATGCCCAACAATCCGATTTCTCATTCCGAAAGTACTCGTCGCCTCAGTTGGCTTAATTGTGTATTTCTATATCACTACCTGGCTACAGACAGTGGTGATGCAGTGGATGAAATTCGCCCAGTAATTACAGCGTGGCTGAATTCTTCACAGAGAAGTCGAGATGGTGTTCGAATTAACAGAAATGCCAAGGTGTGACATGTAAAGCGCCTTGAGCAGCCCATAAGGACTGGATACAGCGGTATATGTAAGAGCCTACCTTTTACATTTTAAAATATGTTGATAACTGAGTGCAAATGCGCGCTAACTATCTATAACATGTAATAAACAGAATTGCGTAGTTTAGTGTTCTCCTGGTACCAATACTAGGAGAGGATATCACATCAGCAGCCTTGCCATGGAATCAACACCTGGTCACGTACACACATGTAAATATAGACAACATATTTTTCAAACATGTTGACGCAGTTTTAAGACTTCATCGCAATATCCGGTATTTTCTCATTTCAGTTCCACATTAAACGGTTTTCATCTTAATGTTATTACAAAGTACCAACGTATGAAAAATAGTTTGGCAGAGGTAGAGTTACTCAGCCTCTGCGTTTTTGTCACTCAACGTATCATAACAAATATTTAGCGGCTTCCCGTCTTATATCAAGAAAATCAAGGTAGAGTTCAGACACACAAATTAAATGTAGTTGTATGTCTTGTCTCGTCAACAATATGAATAAATAAGAAATCACGCCCGTTCTCTGTCAAGTCATCAGGAAATAATTGATGATTTTCTCCAACGCCATCTTAATATCCACCTTAATTGATCCCTTTTCCGCCTAAGATCATCTTTGTATACGCATCTATAGTTTGACGACTTGTAGCATTATACACGAATTGTCCATCCAAACCACTCTCCGTTTCACGCTGTATGCTGTACGCTGTACGCTGTGCGCTGTACGCTGTAAGCTGTACGCTGTATGCTGTATTGCAGTTCGTGGGAATTTCGCTGCGTTAGCTGTTTAGTACATTCACTAGTAATGGAAGTAGCACTCATGCTCGGAAGCTATACATTTGGAGAAGTACATTTGCGCGAGAGAACGCAGATGAGAATGCTGAGATGGATGGCTGGGATGTCCTTGTAGAAAGAATACATAATGCAGATATAAGGAAGGCGATGGCTGTGGCACGTAGAACAGGTCTTCTAAGATCAGAATGCGGTGGTTTGGACATGAGCTACGGAGAGAGGGAGACAATGAGACCAAGTGCGTGTGGAGGCTGCCGGTGGAGAGCAAACGCAGCAGACCACGACAAAGATACGAATGAATGAGGAGAGACGTTGAGGTGACAGTATACACGGCGTCGTGGTGGTGGGATATATTGACGGGGTAGAGGTTGTGGAGGAGGATGCAATGGACAGGGCGGCGTGGTGAGGTGAGACATGGAGGTGACAGAGGTTGTGGAGGAGGATGCAATGGACAGGACGGCGTGGTGAGGTGAAACATGGAGGTGACAGAGGTTGTGGACGAGGACGCAATGGACAGGACGGCGTGGTGAGGTGAGACATGGAGGTGACAGCGGTTGTGGAGGAGGATGCAATGGACAGGACGGTGTGGTGAGGTGAGACATGGAGGTGACAGAGGTTGTAGATGAGGACGCAATGGACAGGACGGCGTGGTGAGGAGAGACATGGAGGTGACAGAGGTTGTGGAAGAGGATGCAATGGACAGGACGGCGTGGTGAGGTGAGACATGAAGGTGACAGAGGTTGTGGAGGAGGACGCAATGGACAGGGCGTCGTGGTAAGGAGAAACATGTAGATGGCGGAGGTTGTAGATGGACAGATCGTCGTGGCCGTTGAAGATCCGAGCGGCCACTCCCAATAGGGAACACAAATTCGAAGGGAGACGATGTATACGACTATAACATCATCTCGCATGTGTCCATTACCTTGTTTTGTCAGACGCTTATTATCTCAATGACTACAATCTCTAATTGCGTGATGTGGCGTAATTGCAACAACCACAGGAAGCTCTGCGACAGCTCATTAATTCTTGTATTACAGCAATCGCGACGCAATTTCCGTCAAATGTGGCTAGTTACAATATAGTGTTTCACGTTATGATACGCTGTTTACGTAAAGCCTTAGTAGCTTGATGGTGGTATATATTAGGGGTTTAGAGGTGGTCACATGGGTTCACAAACGTCACACACACAAACGGATATCATTACGTATGGGTGGTGGTGGTTTCGTCATTGACATGTATTGCGGGGAGGGTCAACCGATACAGTGGCGCCACCTGTTACGTGGAACATGCATTAATACACATTGATGCTATGGTGGGCTTAGAAACAGGCAGCGTAGCGTAATATGTTGGCAACTGTCATATCAGTTATATCCGGCGGTTGTTGCCTGGTTTTTGGAAGCCATTTTGGATCGGTCAAAATCGTAAGTGCAAAATTACGTATTGGTTGGGGTGCGTGCTGGTTTGAACCAACTTTGTTGACTTTTGAAACCATCAAAAGTTGTCATATGTTTCATAACATGTTGTTTTAAAATAGTTTGTATGATATCTACCACTGTCCTTAATAGTATTATTGGGTTTTGAAAAGAAGACACAGTATCAGTGACCGAATGTTCGGATATTCATTCGGTTCATTTCGGTTCTACACAAAGTATCCTGGGTAAATTGC
>OZ023218.1:11343567-11346067 GCA_963995525.1 Escarpia spicata
AGAGAGATGATGAGAGAGAGGGAGGGAGAGAGAGAAGAGAGAGAGGGGAGAGACAGGGTAGAGAGAGAGATACAGAGAAAGAGATGCGTCCGTACGTGCGTGCGCGCGTGCATATGTGTGTGTGTGTGCGTATTCGTATTGGTGTGTATGTGTGTGAGTATGTGTGTAAGTGTGTATGTATGTGTGCGCGCACGTGTGTGCGTGTGTGTGCATGTGTGCGTGTGACTTCATGTGCCCGTGTGTGTGCGCGTGTGCGTGCGTGTGTCAGTATGTGTGTGTGTGTGTGTGTGTAATTGTGTGTGTGCGTGCGCGCGTGAGTGCGTGTGTGCGTGCATATGAGAGTGTGCGTATTCGTATCGGTGTGTATGTGTGTGAGTATGTGTGTAAGTGTGTATGTATGTGTATGTGTGTGCGTGTGACTTCATGCGCGCGCGTGTACACATGCATGCACACCTGAGTGTCTTAGCACGCATGTGCACAAACGTCCACTCAACATGTGGTCAACTGATTCGACGTAATAGCACTCTCGGACGGTGATTGCCATTAGAAGGATTACTGGGGGTTTGTACAAATCCACTCCAACGTCGCTGCAGCAATCTAAGTGTCACGTTCTGACGAAAATGTCGAGAAAATGATAGATATTTGTAATTCCGCAAGGAATGGGATGGAAGGTAGATAAGTGCTTTCGTGTTTCAACGTCGCGTTGTTATTCTGCCCGGCTGGCGGAACGGCAACGATTGCCGGAAATTAGTTTGATGCCACAAATGGTCCCCAGCTGGAAGAAGGTTGAAGAACCATCTGCTGCACCGGGAACCAGTGATTGTTATCACTTACGAAGCCTAATCCTGTGTTCCCTCCCTTCTCTCATCAGGCCCTCTCCTCCAGTGGTCCTAGTAGGGCGTCTAAGGAAAGTATCGTTATTTTTTTTCAAAAACAACGCTGTTATTGTATGTATGAATGTATGTGTGTATTTACGCACGTATGCGTGCATGTATGTATGTATGTATGTATGCATGCATGTAAATATGTATGTATGCATGTATGTATATTATTCACTTTGAATGTCAAGGTCAAATATTACTGAACGTGAAATGTATATATACATATATTTTTTTCAATACCATCACTGGTTTTGTATGTATGAATGTATGTGTATAGATACATACATACATATATATATATATATATATATATATATATATATATATATATGTGCGTGTGTATTCGTGCATCGAACGTGTCTATATTACAAACCTTGTATGTACGTAGGTATTATTTTTACCTTTTTATGTCATCGCCCAAGCTAACTATAATCATGTGTCACCTCTTGACACAGGAACACGTGCAAAGGTCCAGTTTTAGAGCACGTGCATCGCGGTGCGCAAGGCCTTCTACTTGTGTAACACTGCAAACGCTCCCGATACGCCTTGGTAGCTTCAGGAAGCGTTAACCAAACAGGAGACTATCTACCATCCTCGAACTTCTACCCAACATTCTTTGGGGACGTCATATCCGACCGAGCCACACAACTCAAAGACCATATGCATGTCTGGTAGATGCTGCGCGTGACGTATTGTAGTAATGAATTACCTGTTGGTGGCATACAATCGAGGCGCAGTTAGTTTTTCTTCGTCAAAAGTTATTGTCTTGCGTCGTTAAGAGACGTTTCTGCACTTGACTGGTCAACTTTTTGTTCTGGTCTAGCCACGATTAACTCGGCAAACGGTGACCTCGCAATGGTTACAAATGCCTCTGTCACTCCAGGAACTTCAGACGACGCCTTCCAAGCCGACCTTTACCCAAGTCATGGAACGCTGAAACGCACTGCCCATCATGGCATGTAGCCTCAGAATTGTTATGGCATTCTGCGCTCCACGGTTGTCACAAACGGTGTTGACCTGTGTGTTTCTGAAGTTTCGCCCTCTTCCAAATGACACCAACAGTTGGAAGTTCCCGACTGTCGCTTTCAAACAGAAGAACAACCCAACGAAGATGATGACAACATCCGTGCCTACAGTCCGCATATTTACTGTCTTATCCTTGCTGAAGAGCGTGCAGAGAGTGGTACACTACATTCATGTTCACCTCCTTGTGGGAACATAACTTATCCATGACTGTTCCACGTGCAGCTACATTGTCATCATTTATCACGCACACCACCTTGTATTCTGGTCACTGTTTCGTCTGGACCATTTCTTCTCCAAGAAACTTGAATAGTTCCTCCTTGTTGTTCGAATCCCACAAGAAGTATGGCCACGAAGAGGCAGACATGCTTGTAGAATTGTTCCATGCTAGGATGCGCTCTGATGTAGTTTCACTTTCAGCGTTCCATGGCGTGGAGAAAAAGTCGGCTTGGAAGGCTTGGTCTGAAGCTCCTTGGGTGACACAGACGTTTGCAACAATTGCAGAGTTAGACGTCACTAGACCAAAACTAAACAATACTGGGGTTCGTCATCGTAATTGTTGACAAGTCTACATCAGCGATAATGAGGCAAGACGA